>BLSH010164908.1:442785-475418 GCA_018402905.1 Glandirana rugosa
GAGGTTGTGCTGGGGGCATATGCGGAATGAATATGAGAGGATTTGAGTGGAGCATGCAGATTAGCGCTCGATTTGTTTAGGTGGAGGGGATTTATACTGACACATAATGCGCATATATCTTGGGCAGATGGGCAGCAATTTGGCATGTTCACCCTGGGCTCTATAAGACCTTGTCCCGGCACTGGTCCAATGTGTTGAAAAAAATCCCCTATAGCAAGAGATTCCGGGTGTCACAAGCACTCCTTCTCACTCTATAGGGGAGCCCAAAACTGGAGATCCTTCCAATCACAGAATTTGCCTGTCAAACCAAGGGTTGTAAACAGGTGCATTAAGAGCCACTCTAAGGGGTTGATTTAGTAAAACTGGAGAGTGCATAATCTGGTGCTGCTGTGCATGGCAGCCAATCAGCTTCCAACTTCAGCTTGTTCAATTAAGCTTTGGCAATAAAACCTGGAAGCGGATTGGTTTCTATGCAGAGCTGCACCAGATTTTGCACCCTCTAGTATTAGTAAATCAACCCCTAAAACTCTGAAAATATTACAGAATCAAGAAGCCTTTTCATACCGGAGTCTTTGCCTCCCAGACCCTGAAGTCGCACAAAGGCCTCGAGCTGAGAGCGATGCTTGTTGACGCTGAGTACACCCTGCACAGAGTAAGGACCGGTCAGTGTGCCGTCATGCAGCTTCTCTCTGGAACACATTTAATTGGTGACCGACTTACCTGCTTATATCTACCGGACTTAATGCCAGCTTCCAGAATTTCCAGCGGGAGATGCTCCTGGTACTCCTTGCCATTACTCTCCCGGCTTTCGGTTTCACGCTCCTGACGAGCCTCTCGGATTGAGCTGTACAACTCCAGGGCTCCTTTCAGATGTGGCCAAAATGTTTCCAAGTATTCCTATGTTGAGAGGGGAGAGATCATTTATGTATTAGGTTATAGAGCGTATCAGAAGTCTAGGTATGATCTTTATTGTATAGTTATCTTGGTCCAGCAAGGTCCAACATACAGTGCCTTGAGAAAAAGTATTCATACCCCTTGACATTTCTCACATTCTGTTATGTTACAACCAAAAACGTAAAATTATTTTATTGGGATTTTATGTGATAGACCGACACAAAGTGGTACATAATTGTGAAGTGGAAGGAAAATGATAAATGGCTTTTAAAATGTTTTACAAATAAATCTGTGAAAAGTGTGGGGGACGTTTGTATTGCACCCCCGAGTCAATATTTTGTAGAACCACCTTTTGCTGCAATTACGGCTGCAAGTCTTTTTGGGGATGTCTGTACCAGCTTTCCACATCTAGAGAGGACATTTTTGTCCATTCTTCTTAGCAAAATATCTCAAGCTCTGTCAGATTGGATGGAGCGCGTCTGTGAACAGCAATTTTCAAGTCTTGTCACAGATGCTCAATGGGATTTAGGTCTGGACTGTGACTGAGCCATTCTAACACATGAATATGCTTTGATCTAAACCATTCCATTGTAGCTCTGGCTGTAAGTCAAGTCTTTTGCAGACTGCCCTGTATTTTTCTCCATCCATCTTCCCATCAACTCTGACCAGCTTCCCTGTCCCTGCTAAAGAAAGCATCCCCACAAAATTATGCTACCACCACCATGTTTCACAATGGGGATGGTGTGTTCAGGGTGATGTACAGTGTTAGTTTTCTGCCACAAATAGCGTTTTGCTTTTAGGCCAAAAAGTTAAATTTTGGCCTCATCTGACCAAAGCACCTTCTTCCACATTTGCTGTGTCCCTACATGGCTTCTTGCAAACAACAAACGGGACCTCTTATGGCTTTTCTTTCACCAATGGCTTTCTTCTTGCCACTCTTCCATAAAGGCCAGATTTGTGGAGTGCACGACTAATCGCTGTCCTGTGGACAAATTCTCCCACCTGAGCTGTGGATCTCTGCAGCTCCTCCAGAGTTACCATGGACCTCTTGGCTGCTTCTCTGATGAATGCTCTCCTTGCCCGGCAGGGCAGTTTAAGTGGACGGCCAATGTTTTGATAGGTTTGCAGTTGTGCCATACTCTTTACATTTTCGGATGATGTATTGAACAGAGCTCCCTCAGATGTTCAAAGCTTGGGAGATTTTGTTTTATAACCTAACCCTGCTTTAAACATCTCCACAACTTCATCCCTGACCTGTCTGCCGTGTTCATTGGCCTTCATTATGCAGTTTGTTCACTAAGGTTCTTCAACAAACCTCTGAGGGCTTTGCAGAACAGCTGTATTTATACTGAGATTAAATGACACACAGGTGGACTCTATTTACTAATTAGGTGACTTTTGAAGGCAATTATTCCAATAGATTTTAGTTAGGGGTATCGGAATAAAGGGGCTGAATACAAATGCACCCCACACTTATTTATTATTATTATTATTATTATTAATCACATATTTATTTGTATCATTTATCATTTTCCTTCCACTTCACAATTATGTGCCACTTTGTGTCGGTCTATTACATAAAATCCCAATAAAATACATTTACGTTTTTGGTTGTAACATGACAAAATGTGGAAAATGTCCAGGGGTATGAATACTTTTTCAAGGCACTGTAAATAAGGATATCGCATACCAGAGGGACCGCTGTAGAAGGGAATAGTCACCGCTACTTCAGGGATAGCTGCAATCCTCTGGGTCCCATACAGAGTGGCTGTCCTTTTGCATAGTAATCATAGGGAGTCACTCACCATTGCTACTCACACTGGGGTTGATTTACTAAAACTAGAGAATACAAAATCTGGTGCAGCTGTGTGCGGTCAGCTTCTAACTTCAGCTTGTTCAATGAAGCTTTGACAATGAAACCTGGAAGCTGATTGGTTTCTATGCAGAGCTGCACCAGATGTTTCACTCTCCTACAAATCTTCCTACTCAAGTTTTATTTGTTTATCTGCAGCCGTCATCCCTCGTCTACAAGCTCTTCTCTACATCCAAAGTGCAGATTTGTGATAAAATCCATCTCCATCTGTGAGAAGCAGAGAGGAGGGGGTGGAGAGCTACAGTTAGAGCTCTTATACACAGTGTGAGCCAATTGGAGGAATGGGACACACTCCCCTTCACACACAGCACAGCAATGAAGGAAGGATACAGAGCTGTGTTGTGAAGAGACAAGCTGTGTGCGGAGTTCTCCTCCATAAATCGCCTCCACTTCAGGAGAGTTCATGTTTGAGTAATGAAAAGGTCTTCTGTGACTGATATTAAGGGGGACATGGCAAAAATGGGTATGCAGTGGTATCTGAAACCCATTTCCTGCCAAGCGAGGGGTAGTCACAGAAGAGTAGGGGGTGTGAAAGTGGCGAGAGGAGAGACAGAGAGTTTTGTGGCACTCATATAAATGTGTCTTTAGATCACGTGTCAAACACAAGGCCCACGGGCCAAATCTGGCCCACAAAGGCCATTTCATGTGGCCCTCGCTCCCAGGAGGAGGGGTGGACATGAGATGTGGACAGCCTGTGAAAGATAGCTGAACCTTGCCACACTGCATAGCAAGCTACTAAAAGCTGCACTCTGTATGTAGCACACACTTAAACTCTGCACTCTGTACACAACGCACCCCTGAACACCGCACTCTGTATGCAGCACACTTCTCAGCTTTGCACTCTGTACACAGCGCACCCCTGAACTCTGCACTCTGTATCCAGCACAATCCACAATACTGCATTCAATGTAGCACATCCCGGAACTTTGCACCCTGTATGCAGTGCACCCCTGAACTCTGCACTTTGTATGCAGCGCACTCCTCAGCACTGCACTCTGTACAAAGCGCACACCCCTGAACTCTGCACTCTCTGTATGCAGCACCTCAGCACTGCACTCTGTACACAGTGCACCCCTGAACTCTGCACTCTGTATGCAGCGCACTCCTCAATACTGCACTCTATATGTAGCACATTCCTGAACTCTGCACTCTGTACTCTTACTGCCCCTTTAACCACTTCAGTCCCAGAAGGATTTCCTCCTTTATAACCAGAGCACTTTTTGCGATTCGGCACTGCGTCATTTTAACTGACAATTGCGCTGTCGTGCGACGTTGTACCCAAACGAAATTGACGCCAATTTTCCCCCACACATAGAGCTTTCTTTTGGTGGTATTTGATCACCTCTGCGGTTTTTAGTTTTTGCGCTATAAACAAAGAGTGACGGTTTTGCAAAAAAAACAATATTTCTTACTCTTTGCTAAAATAAAGATCCAAAAATATATGTGTATATATATATATATATATATATATATATATATATATATATATATATATATATTTTTTTTTAATGGTTTTGCGCAAAAGTTGCCACATTTACAAACGGAGAAAGAATTTATGGGGTTTTTCTTCTTTTCTTTTTTTACTAGTAATGGCAGCAATCTGCGATTTTTAGCGGGACTGCAGCGGATATGCCGGACGCTTGTCACTTTTTTGGGACCCTTGGCTTTTATACAGCGATCAGTGCTATGAAAGTGATAAATATGTGCAAAATCAGCGCTGATAATAAGTGAACACAGCTGCCAGCATAAAAGGAAAAAAACACACAACCTCAAATGACAATATGACGTATTTATCATCTGGAGTATCCTAGGAATCTCAATATAAACGCTTTAGCTGTTCTCTTAGCCGAGACAGCATGGAGATCTGGTGAGTGGGTATTTAACTTAAACTATGTCGGATCGTTTGATCTTTGAAGCCTCCAGAAACTATGTTTACCCATTGCGGTTATTTGATGAACTTTATGAACGGACTCTTATTTACTATTATGTTGTATGCTTTCTACCATCAGCGCCGCATATTCTATTCATAGTGCTCTGAAAATGCACAGATTATTGTGTAAATGTCACTGGCAGGGAAGTGGTTAACACTAGGGGGCAATCAAAGGGTTAAATGTGTTCCCTGCTTTGTGTTTCTAACTGTATGGGGGCTGGGCTGACTGGGGGAGGAGAGCGATTGTTGCTCCCACATACAAGGAGCATACGATCACACTCCTCTCCCCTGTCAGAACGGAGATCCGCTTGTTTACATACATGGATCCCAGTTCTGTCACTGCGGGGGAGCGATCGAGGTAGCCGGCGGACATAGAGTTCGCCCTACCTGCTCCCTGGCTCCCCTGCTACACAGTGCGCCGCCTATGATCCTTGATCTCGCAGCAGTCAGGAGCGTTATCGAGCCAGACTGCCGCTGTCAAATGACGGCGGGCGGTCATTAAGTGGTTAAGATACTCCTACTAATGCAATTTGGCCACACCCCCACTGTTTGTTGTGGTGTGACGGGGGGGGGGCATGGGGTAGATGGGGAGTGGTTGAGTTCCCCCACCTATTCCCTGAAGAAAAAAAAACCTTGGGTACATTTATATAGTCTTACACATACAACCGGCCCTTTGAGGACAACCATAATGCAGACCGCAATAAAATGGGGTTTGACACTCCTGCCTGATCCCCGTTGGTCAGATTTTTCTCTAACATTAACATATACAAGATAATAAGTGTCAGCTTTACTTTTCTGTCTTCTACAGATTTACAGAAGAGACAACATAGGGATGAAGCAGGTGATGACATCGGGGAGTGACACCTATTACTACAGAAAGGGATAATATCTGGTGCTTTCTAAGCAAAGTAAAAGGGATTGTTTCAGGTACAATAGTGATATTATGGCGTCATTGTCCCAGAGTTCAGTGGCTGTCAAAATAGAAAAAGCCAAGTAAAGCAAGTCTGCTTCACAATGGGAGAACGCTCCACAGCTCTGTCAGTGTACAATATGTAACTCAAACTCTATGTGGATCAATGCAGATAGCACAACATTTGGCATTGGCTGCACAAGGACCGGCAGAACCGCCTGAGAGCAAGAAAAAATGTGACAATCATCACATAGACTGCTGCACCACTCCAACTCAAATAACTCTCCACCGCAGTACTGAATAGTTCAATATTTTATAAAATTGTAGAAAGCTCTGGGGATGAGGGCCCTTTCACACAGCTCGGCAGCAAAATTGCGGTAAAAAAAAACGATTTTTTACTGCAGTAGGTTTCATGAAAAATGGACATGCGACTCCAAAAAATGACCCAAAAATTCAAATCGTGGTGCGGTTTTTACTGTGATTTCCATTAATTTCAATGGGAAGCCGCATTTTTGTTGCGGTTTTCAAAACCACAGCAAACAGGACTTTTCAAATTGCACCGCACATGTACTACAGTGGTGTGAAGAGTCCCATAGGATTTTAAAGGGAAACATTTTTCTTGCAAGGTAAAAAAAAAAAAAAACGCAGGAAAAACATCAGTGTGAAAGGGCCCTAAAGTTGATGCTTGCTTATTAGGCCTAGGCCTTGTTCACATGGGCGCAGAGACTGAGGCATTTACTTCAGTGCCTGGTGCAGAGTTTGACAGGTGTGCAGGGGCAGGTGGTGCAGGCCAAATGAAGACAGGCTGTGCAGATTCTTCTGTACAGCCACTGCGTCTGCAGTCACTTACATAGGTTGCATGCAAGCAGCTCTGGGCAGTACCGGGCTGATATACAAAGACCTCATTCACACTGTACAGGCCTCATTGTCCAGGTGAACATGGCCCAATGCTCAGATTGGCTACACTGCCTGCAAACATCACGTCATGTACAATGTGACTGCCTTAAAGTGGTTGTAAACCTCAGACATGAAATATGAACAAAGCATATCCTTCTAGTCTCAGTCCGGAGCATCAAGTGTCATTTTCTGTCTGGTGCCTCCTTCCTCTGCTATCAGCACAAGTCACTTCTGACAAGTTTTACTGACAACAAGAGAGAAATGGTGACGGGGAGAAAGCTCTAGCACACAGCCTGTGATTGAACAGTTATCCCTCCCTCCTCCCTCTTATACAAAGGCTAAAAAATTTTCACCGTTTTAGTTCTTTGTTTTGCCTAGGCCAGGCCCTGCTGTCCCCTGGGATTGCTACTTCACAGCGATCCCAGAAGGCAGTGTGCTACTAAGTCGCAACTGTGCGCAGCATGGTGGTACATATGCACACACACCGGAGTTCTTAAGATGGTGCTGCAGAAGAGGGGTGGGGGAGGCCATTTACTCAGCGGTTTGCTTTCACTTTAACCACCTCACGCCGGGGCGCCGTCAAATGACATCGCAACTTTCAGCGGTGATATCTGAATGATATCTGAACGGTGCCAGCAGCTACAGGCACCATTCAGATACCTTTTTTTTCCGCCTGCGATTCTCTTTCAGATAAAAGTGGTCTTAGCGGCTGATTTGCGGCTAGATCACTTTTATTCCCATCATCTCCACCACTTACCGGACCGTCAGTAGCGGCGGAGATGACCAAGTCCGCCCCCCCAGGAAGCCAAGTGAGCGGAAGATGCGGCCCACTCAGCTCCATAACATTGCAGGGCGGAAGCGGCGTCACACGTCACTTCCGCCCATTGCCCCTAAAGAGGACATTTTTTCTTAAATTTTTTTTTTTGCATTTAACTGTAAATATGAGATGTGAGGTCTTTTTGACCACAGATCTCACTCATATTTAGGAGGTCCTGGCATGTTTTTTTCTATTACAAGGAATGTTTACATTTCTTGTAATAGGAATAAAAGTGATCAAAATGTTTTTTTTTAAAGAACAGAGTAAAATTAAAAAATTAAAAGTAAAATAAATAAGACAAAAAAAAAAAAAAAATTGAAAGCGCCCCATCCCCGCGAGCTCGCACACAGAAGCGAACACATACGCAAGTCCCGCCCGCATATGAAAACTGTTAAAACCACACGTGAGGTATCGCCGCGAACATTAGAGTGAGAGCAATAATTCTAGCCCTAGACCTCCTCTAACTCAAAACTGGTAAACCAGTAGAAATTTTTAAACGTCGCCAATGGAGATATTTAGGTTGCAAAGTTTGTCACCATTCCACGAGCGGGCGCAGTTTTGAAGCATGACATGTTGGGTATCAATTTACTCAGCGTAACATTTCTTTCACAATATGGAAATTAATTGGGCTAACTTTACTGCTGTCTTATTTTTTCACTCAAAAAAGTGAATGTTTAAAAAAAAACCCGCTTGTAGGACCGCTGTGCAAATACGGTGTTAGAAAAAAAAATATATATATATATTATACTATGTTTGGGGGTTTTAAGCAATTTTATAGCAAAAAAAATGGTTTTAACTTGTAAACACCAAGTTCAAGAAACAGGCATTGATATCGAGGTGGTGAAATAAGAGTTCTGACAATTCTCTATCTACACAGCTTGAAATACATGCACTATATCAGGGCTCAAAAAAATGAGCTACTAGCCAGGCCTTAAGGGTTTCTCGCCACCAGTCGCCCACCCAACCAACCCCTACCATGCCCCGCTCCTCCCCCAATTCCGGCCCTAAACACGCCCTCAAATTATCTCATGAAACGACACTTAAATGTTTTATGCAGAATTAAGTTATAAAAATAAATATTAACAACTTTATCAGTGCTCATCAGTGCAGCCTCACCTGTGCCCATCAATGCCACTTCACCCATGCCAATGAATGCAGCCTGCCCAGAGGTGTAACTAGAACCTTTAGGGCCCCAGTGCAAGAAATTATGAAGGGCCCCCCTGAACCCTGGCCAGGGCCCTTCCCTCTTCTCGCTGATCCTGGGACCCTTTATTCCTATCGCAGGTTCCTTTATTACAGTCCCGCAGCGGCACCCTTTCACAAGTTCTGCAGCGGGCCCCCTTTCAGCCATCTTCGGGCCTCCCCCATGGTGGTGAAATGCCAGGGCCCGGTCGCAATTGCATTGAAACTTTTGCAATCCTGATAGTTCCCTCACTGGTGTCAGTTTTTAATTTTTACAAAAAGGGAGGACCTGTGAAAAATTATGTAAAGCAGTTCTCAGCAGCGCAACAAATAAATAAATGTAAATAGAACAATATAAAGTGAATGTGCTCATAAACAAATAAAGTCCAGTGCAAGGTTTCCAAGTGCGCTGTTCAAAAATGTGAAAAATTCCATACAGCAATCAAAAAATGCAATTAAATAAAGTGCTCTGCTCATAAACAAAATATAGTCCAGTGCAATGTTCCCAAATGCGCTGTCCAAAATGTGAATCAAGCTGGTGCAAAAAATGAGCGATCACCCTATACACATCCTGCACCGGTGTCAAATTGTGTGACGATAGGGGTTTAAGGTAAAAAATGTTCAGGCATCAGTGTTGGCCCCTCACCCCTCCTTTTACTTACCTGAGCCCTTCATTTGACCCAGCGCCGTGCACGTTTGCAGCTCATCTCTCCCCTCACTTCCGAGACTCACTGGCTTTGCTGGGGCACCGGGAGCCATTGGCTTCCACTGCTGTCAACCAAAGCCAGTGATGGGCTGAGCAAGGGGTAGGGCCGAGTCCCTCTGTCTGTGTCAATGGATGCAGTAGCGAGGCTCGGATGTGAGCATGCAATTGTGCCCCCATGGGAAACCGCTTCCCGTGGGGGGCACTGGACCGAGAGGAGGTGCTAGGAGTGCCGGCGGGGGACAGAGAGGAGGAGGTTCGGGGCCACTCTGTGCAAGTCCATTGCACACAGCAGGTAAGTATAGAGATGTTTGTTGATTATAAATCCTTTATAATCACTTTAATGATTTCATAATGAATACAGAACTGTATTTTGCAACTGCCTATAGTTCAGGTTTAGTAGCGCTCCTAAATGACATACAGAGCATGTAGACAGAGGAATCCGATAACGCCTCTGGTTATAAAAAAGAAAAAAAAAAGAAAAAAAAAAAACACAAGTTGCACAGTGTCTTGCTGTGTGTGCTGATGACACCCGGTATCTCACTGACCTTAAATGATAAGACGTAGACACCTTCAGTCTCATTGTTGTACTTGTTGATCACCTCTTCATTCTCAGTCACCATAATGATGGGTATTTTAGCTCGGCAGTGCTGATAATACCAGACTGTGGAATTGTAAATGCATCTGCAGACAAATAAAAAGAAATCAGACAAGTTGAGTGAGGTCTCCTGCAGCAGGTGAGTCTGTGCTTTTATAAAAGCATTGTCCTAATTTCTGGCCCCTTCAGCTCATACCACCTACCTGTCCTTTCAGCTTCTCCTATGGCTTACACAGGAATTGTAATCTCTGGCCTGAGATCTCACACCTCTAGCCCTACCTGACCTAGTCTGCTGGCTGGGAGAACTGCATTTGGAATTACATCTGACAGGTCCTCGCAGAGACACCACACTGCACCTGCGCCGATGCCTGCCTCCACACTCGCTGCGCCAATGCCCGCCTCCACACTCGCTGCGCCAATGCCCGCCTCCACACATGCTGCGCCAATGCCCGCCTCCACACATGCTGCGCCAATGCCCGCCTCCACACACGCTGCGCCAATGCCCGCCTCCACACACGCTGCGCCAATGCCCGCCTCCACGCACGCTGCGCCAATGCCCGCCTCCACGCACGCTGCGCCAATGCCCGCCTCCACGCACGCTGCGCCAATGCCCGCCTCCACGCACGCTGCGCCAATGCCCGCCTCCACACTCACTGTCACTGCACCAATGTACACTTCTATGCTCTCCACCACTGCACGAAGCGCCCTTCTGTATTCAGCCTGTTGAATAAAGGGGGACTCTTGCTGGTGTTCTTGAAAAAGAATCCACAGTATGAACAAATTCTTTGTCACAGGAACGCAGAGCACTACCTGCCCTTCCTGCACTTGCAGAAAGTCTCTACGGAAAGTGGAGTTAACGTCTTGTTCAGGATTGCATTTTAAGTTCAATATAATGGTAAAATACTGGTGGTTCGTGGGGAATACTGGTTGGGAGAAATCTAGAATCCTAGCTTCACCCCTGAACTGGAGCTAATAGAGGATTTAGCTTTAACAACGAAAACAGATTTGTGTAATGAACAGAACCACAGAACGATCGTACCTGGACTGCCAGTCTTCTACAGCTTCACCCATCTCTCTGGGGAGATAAGCATAGAGCTGGAACTCATTTGGGAAAAATATACAATCATGGCGGGCATCGCGGAGCAAGGTCCGAAGCTTCTTGTACTGCCTGGAAAAATAGGAGGAAATTAATAACAATAAAAATACATTCCAATATGGAGGAAAGCATGATCTTTATGTTGTAAACTTTTAGCAATCTGGCTTATTGTCATTAAGTACAGAGTTTTAGGCGAACTAACCTAAAAAAAAAAAAAAAAAAAAAAACCCACACGAGACAGGATAAAATGTCATGAAGTGGCTTTGTTCCTAGCACTATAACCTGCTATATGCACAAATGTTCTACATGGTACAGAAAACTTTAATAAAAACAAAATCAAATTAACTTTGATTGGTTTAAAGCTGAACTCCAGGCATATACACTGCATCCGGAAAGTATTCACAGCGCTTCACTTTTTCCACATTTTGTTATGTTACAGCCCTATTCCAAAATGGATTCATTTCATTGTTTTCCTCAAAATTCTACAAACAATCCCCCATAATGACAACGCGAAAGAAGTTTGTTTAAAATCGCTGCAAATTTCTTAATAAAAAACGAAAAAAATCCCATGTACACAAGCATCACAGACTCCTCCCATGTACGCAAGCATCACAGACTCCTCCCATGTACACAAGCATCACAGACTCCTCCCATGTACACAAGCATCACAGACTCCTCCCATGTACACAAGCATCACAGACTCCTCCCATGTACATAAGCATCACAAACTCCTCCCATGTACATAAGTATCATAGACTCCTCCCATGTACACAAGTATCACAGACTCCTCCCATGTACATAAGTATCACAGCCTTTGCCATGACGCTCAAAATTGAGCTCCGGTGCCTCCTGTTTCCACTGATCATCCTTGAGATGTCTCTACAACTTGATTGGAGTCCACCTGTGGTAAATTCAGTTGATTGGACATGATTTGGAAAGGCACACACCTGTCTACATAAAGGTCCTACAGTTAACAGTGCATGTCAGAGCACAAACCAAACCATGAAGTCCAAGGAATTGTCTGTAGACCTCGGAGACAGGATTGTATGGAGGTAACCGGAAGAGGTTTGGAACCACCAGGACTCCTCCTAGAGCAAGCCGCTTGGCCAAACCGAGCGATCGGGGGAGAAGGGCCTTAGTCAGAGAGGTGCCCAAGAACCTGATGGTCACTGTGACAGAGCTCCAGCGTTTCTCTGTGGAGAGAGGAGAGCTTTCCAGAAGAACACCCATCTCTGCAGCACTCCACCAATCAGGCCTGTATAGTAGAGTGGCCAGACTCAGTAAAAGGCACATGACAGTCCGCCTGGAGTTTTCCAAAAGGCACCTGAATGGCCCTCAGACCATGAGAAACAAAATTCTCTGGTCTGATGAAACAAATATTGAACTCTTTGGCCTGAATGGCAAGCGTCATGTCTGGAGGAAACCAGGCACCGCTCATCACCTGGCTAATACCATCCCTACAGTGAAGCATGGTGGTGGCAGCATCATGCTGTGGGGATGTTTTTCATCGGCAGGAACTGGGAGACTAGTCAAGATCGAGGGAAAGATGAATGCAGCAATGTTCAGAGACATCCTTAAAGAAAACCTGCTCCAGAGCGCTCTGGACCTCAGACTGGGGCAAAGGTTCATCTTCCAACAGGACAATGACCCCAAGCACACAGCAAAGATGACAAAGGAGTGGCTACAGGAAAACTCTGAGTGTCCTTGAGTGGCCGAGCCAGAACCCAGACTTGAACCCCATTGAACATCTGAGAATGGCTGTGCACCAATACTCCCCATCCAACCTGATAGAGCTTGAGAGGCCCTGCAAAGAAGAATGGGAGAAACTGCCCAAAAATAGGTGTGCCAAGCTGGTAGCATCACTCAAAAAGACTTGAGGCTGTAATTGGTGCCAAAGGAGATCCACCAAAGTATTGAGCAAAGGCTGTGACTACTTCTGTACATGGGATTTTTTTCTTTTTTTAATTTTTAACAAAAATCTGCAAAGATTTCAAACAAACTTCTTTCCCGTTGTCATTATGGGGTATTGTTTGTAGAATTTTGAGGAAAATTAGGAATTTAATCCATTTTGGAATAAGGCAGGAACATAAAATGTGGATAAAGTAAAGCGCTGTGAATACTTCCCGGATGCACTGTATGCATTTGACTGAGTATTGATAGTAAAGGAGGTTTGCCCATCCAAATAAGGATACACGGGGATAATCCAACAGCTGTTCTAAAGGGAGTTGCAGTAGTCGAGGCGAGAGATGACCAGGGAGTGGATTAGAAGCTTTGTGGTGTCATTGGTTAGGAAGGGGCGCATCTTGGAGATGTTGAGGAGGTTGAGGCGGCAAATTTTGGATAGCGATTGGATGTGTGACTCTGTTGTCGCCAGGACAGTATGGAGGGGGAATAGCAGTAAAAAATGGAAAGCGGTTTTAATCCCTCTGGACACAAAACTTACAAAGAAAAGTTTAGGCTGGATTTGTACTTCATCTGACACTTTTCGGGGAAGAGCAACCGAGATGGAAGCCGGCCATGTCCCCCATTGAGAAACAGGGCAATCGGTGTGAAAAGCACTTGATTGAAACTCTCAATCAATTAAAAACGTGCTAAATATAAAAAAACAGTATGGCAGAGAAAGCCCGGCTCTATAATGGTTGGGTAGGGAAGGCTCCTGGGAGCACGTCTCTGACACTGGACGCTGTCCATCAAACCACATGAAATAGGAGCGCTGAGAGGTGCGCTGATCGCCATATCTGAACGGAAATCGTTACACAAATCAAATTTGTTGCCGAGATAAAGTGCAGATTTATCATTCCTATAGCCACTTTGGATAAAACCCTGTCAGAGGAGTACATAATGGATGTTAATTGTGTTTGTGTGACTCTGGCCCTTCAGGGTAAAAACTTTCCAGTGGGTGCCGGCTTACAGGGGCTGATTGCACTTATCTGACAGATTAACCCATTCTGAATCAAAGCCAAGCACAAGACGGCAGATGTTTAACCACTTGCCCTCCGGAAGATTTACCCCCCCCCCCCCCCTAATGACCAGGCATTTTTTTGCGATACTGTGTTACTTTAAGATCCCTTTCACACTGGGGCATTTTTCAGGCTCTTTAGCGCTATAAATAGCGTCTGAAAATCTGCCCCCAATCCACCCCAGTGTGAAAGCCGGAGTGCTTTCACACTGGGGCGGCGCAATTGCAGAACAGGAAAAAAAAAAAGTCCTGCAAGCAGCATCTTTGGGGCGGTGCTGGAGAGAGGTATACAATGCTCCTCCACTGCTCCTGCCATTGGAAGGAATGGGCAGCGCTTCCGAAGCGGCTGAACACCCCTTGATAAGTGCCATGCGCGGGCGCTTTTAGCCCCTTTTTAACCCCTTCTTAAAAGCGCCCCGCTGCCACCCGAATAACAGCGCCAAAGTGCCACACCTGAGCGTAGTGTTTTTGGACGTTTTTCAAGCTTTTTGTCGCACGACTGACACTTTTCCATTGATATCTATGGCAATACAAATGTTCCAGAAACGCCCGACTTGCGTGACAAAAATACCTCCGGAACTTGTTTGAGCTTCAGGCATTTTTGAATGGAGATGTGAACCATCTCCATAGAGAATCATTGATTTTTTTTCCCCCTCCCGCGTTTTGTAGCTTCAGACTTCACGCATATTCAAGCTACGAAACGCTCAGGTGTGAATGGAGTCTTACAGCGGTAAAGCACCGCTAATACTAGTGGCACTTTACCGCTACCGCCTCCACCGCCCCAGTGTAAAAGGGGTCTAACTGACAACTGCGCGGTCGTGCGACGCGGTACCCAAACATTTATGCTCTTTTCCCCACAAGTAGAGCTTTCTTTTGGTGGTATTTAATCACCTCTGCTGCTTTTTATTTTTTGAGCTATAAACAAAAAAAAGAGCGACAATTTTGAAAAAAAAAAAATGACATACTTTTTTTTTTGCTTTCTGCTATAAAACATATCCAATAACAAAAAAAAAAAAAAAACCAAAAAAAAAAAAAAATCGAATTTCTTTATACATTTTGACCAGTATGTATTCTACATATTTTTGTTAAAAAAAAAAAAAATCCCAATTAGCGTATATGGATTGGTTTGCACAAAAATTATCGTGTCTACAAACTATGGGATATTTTTATGGAATTTAAATTTTTTTTTTTTTACTAGTAATAGTGGCGATCGACAATTTATAGCGGGACTGCTGTAGGCAGCTGACAAGGATACTTTTTGGGAACCAGTGAAACCAATACAGTGATCAGTGCTAAAAATATGCTCTGTCACTGTACTAATGACACTGGCTGGGAAGGGGTGAAACATCTAGGGCGATCAAAGGGTTAAACGTGTGTCTAGCCAGTGTTTTGGTGTATTGCGTGCTGCTTTTACTAGAGGACGGGATAGATTCCCGCTGTGACAGGACAGGGCTCTGCATTGTTTACATAAGCAGGGCTCTGTCCTGTGTATCTTCCCAGCGATCATCCATTGGTCGGCACCTACTGATCGACTTCTGCAGCGTTCAAATCACAGAATGGCTGGGTCACCGGCGGCTTGCACCTTGCTGCCATATATGTAAGTTATACGGTCAGCAAATGGTTAAAGCCCAACCAATGTACAAATAAAAATGAGCAAGGGTCATATTGTCCAGAGGAGAGGAGAAACTGTTTTACTTATCTGATCGTCCGGTCCTCTGGCAGACGGCACTCCCCTATGAACTGCCAGTGGACTGGCCCTTGGTGTTCTCACATCCAAAGTAGGGCTATGGACCCTGCTCTGGTCTTGACATCAAGCTGCTAGACTGCTAGAGCACTGGATCGGTCTAGCTATAGGGAGATGCGTGTAAGCATATCTCCTTTTATCGTTTCCCTAGATATAAATGAGCAATTAAACGTTGCAGTGTGGGCATAGCAGTAAACACCCGTGATTGAGCCGTGCTTTTAACCCCCCCCCACCAACCACTACCCTAACCACTAACTGTTTGCCGACCGTATAAACTTACATATAAGGCAGCTCTCCTGCACCGGATCACGTACTAGGTTCTAGTATCTGGCACTTCCAGGGAGGGGGCGCGCACCGCCGGCGACCCGGCAGTGCTGTGACTGTACACAGCAGATGCTGATCCGCAGGTGCTGGCCAATGGATGACCGCCGGTATCAGCCAATCGTCCAGAAGACACACAGGACAGAGCCCTGCCTATGTAAACAAGGCAGAGCCCTGTCCTGTTAGCATGGAAGTAACGCATTTTCTTTCCCCGCAAAGCAGGGAATAAAATCCATCACTTCCCTTAGTAAAAAAGCACCACACACGGTACACCAAAACACCAGCTAGACACACATTTAACCCTTTGATCTCCCTAGACGTTTAACCCCTTCCCAGCCAGAGTCATTAATACAATGACAGTGCATATTTTTAGCACTGATCACTGTATTAGTGTCACGGGTTCCCAAAAAGTGTCAGTTAGGCCCCTTTCACACTGAGGCCCTTCTGAACTGCCAGTAAAACACTGAGCGCTTTTGAATAGCTTTTCAGGTGCTTGTGAAGAGCTTCCCATTCATTTCAATGGAGAGGGGCATTTTTTCACCGCCCTGCCAGAGCACTGCCCCAATGTGAAAGCCTTCATTGATTTTAATGAAAATAAGTCTTCTTGGGCTTTTCAGGTGCCTTCTTTTAGCGTGAAAGTGCCTGAAAAGCGCCTCAGTGTGAAAGGGGTCTTTGTGTCAGATTTCCCGCTAATGGTCACTGATCCCCGCCCTTACAAGTATGACAAAAAAAATAAAAAATTCCAGAATATATCCCATAATTTGCAGCCGCTACAACTTTTGCGCAAACCAATCAATATACGCTCAGTGGGATTCTTTTTTTTTCCCCCCAACCAAGAAAGACCCCAGTTCCCTCCTCTGCCCCTAAGATAATTTGATCACACCAAGATCGGTGTGATAAAATGCCTTTGATTTTTAAAAATGGAGCGGTTTACATCCGGGTAAACCGGAAGTCGTTTAAGGCCATGGTTTCCGGGTTACTATATCATAGAACCGAACAAAGCCGATCCGGTCTTAGTTCAGCTCTGCGATTAGCTGGCACAAGTGCCAGATGGTGGAACGGGAGATCCAAGTAATGTCCCTTTCACACTTGTGCGACCTAATTTTACGCCGCAATTTTATAGCGATTTTGTGATCAGTACGACTTTAGTCCGACTTTGTTGCAACTTTGGCTCAATGAAAACATATTCCAAAAGTCATACAGAAGAAGTACAGAAATCGCATCTATATTATTCAGGTGCAATTTGTATGCGACTTTGAGGGTTTAACATTGAAGTCTATGGAACTCAAGTTGCATCAAAGTTGGACCAAAGTAATGCAAGGACTACTTTGAAGTCGTACAGATATGAACGGTACTCATTGGAAATGGGGGAACGACTTGCCATGGGACTTTGCAGTCCCAAATTGCAGGACAACTCGCACAAGTGTGAAAGGGGTCTAAAGCAGTTGAAGGCGGGGGGGTTGAATGACACCCCCTTCCACTTCTTAAATTCTTAAAGCAATCCAGCAGCCAGTTAGCCAATAGGATTGCTTTTATACGAGAGCCGACTGTTGCCTCTAAGAAAACAATACAGGGATGATGCCTGCAGCTGCATCATCCAGGTATAACCACTTGAAGTCTAGCAGAGTACCAGGTATGTTGCTGGTCAGCAAGTCAATATACAGCACGGCAACAATGCACCATTTGTTTTATAAGGCAATATCTGGGTTTGAAAAGGTATGTAGTAATCACAAAATGGATTAATTGCATCTTTGTGGCTATTTTGAATCTTTACATAATGGTTCTTACCTTAAAATCAATTTTAAACCACTTACGTTAATCAACATGAAAGGCAATTGATTGTTAAGGAAATTGTATTCCTTCCTGGGATTTAGAACACACTAACTAATGAACATCCCTTGAAGGACACAGCATGCGTTTTACATCTTATACTGGTTATCCTCATCTCCATATTCTTCATATTTCCCAGCCTATCCTAATGCACATCAAGTCATTGTTGATCACCTCCATTACCAGCATGCTTCTATTTACAGAGGTGTTCTATTTCCTGAGCAATTGAATGGAGATATCGCCTTTTTTCTTTTTAACTCCTATTTGATTTAAGTATTGATTTCCTTCATTCTAATTGATTGGAAAGATAACCAGCCACAAAGATGTGCTTCATCTGCATCTCTGTCACAGCCCCAATCCTCTAGTGAACTAGGTGATGAAAACACATAGCGATTGGATGGACAGATCACACCGGCCTCTAGACCCCCATTTACCTGTAATTTGTTTCCTCCATTTAACTGTCTCTAAGGCTTCATTTTGGGGGAACTCACAAATGCGCACTGCATTGTAAAACGCCTGTTACTGCAAAGACGCACAGAAAACAACTGTTTCTTTTGTGTCCTATTCACACTGCAATGCGCACAGAACTGAACTGCAGCGTGCTGCTATAAAATGCATTGCACTGCTGTACAGCAAAATGAATGAAGTGTACTTTTGTACATTTCAAATAAAGTTGGCACAAAAACAAAAAAGGGAGCGGTGTGTGATATGCTGAATAAGGATGGGCTCGGGCATGTTCGCAACTGCACGTGCCCGAGCCTGCGAGGAAGTGAAGCCTGCGCTGCGCTAATCACAGGCAGGGAGACGTTCCCTGATCGCTGCAGCCGCACACCGGGAAAATGTCTCCCTGCCTGTGACTAGCGCAGTGCCGGGTTCACTTCCTGGCGGGCTCAGGCACATGCACTTGCGAACACGCCCGAGCCCATCCTTAATGCTGAATTGTGGTAAAGCGGTCCGGCAGCTCTTTTTTCCTGCGTGAATACAGCCTTAGACATGTGGTTAGTGGGTGGTAAAAATGGACGGCTGAGCTGTGTTTTTGACATTTGCCAACCGCCCTCCCCTTCAGTGGCGGCTGGGGTGTGAGGGGCGCTAGGGCGCCGCCTCCCCACCGGCTAGAAAGGAAGAAAAAAAAAAAAAAAGTCAGCCCCGCCCCCCTGCAGGTGGCGCCAGTGCATTGACTTTCTTCTTTTTTTTCCGGCTCCTTGGCTGTCACATGACAGCCAAGTAGTGAGCCTATTGGTCGGCCATTAAAAGCTATGAGTGTGCGCTGAACAGGCGCACACTCATAGCTTGATTGGCTGCCCTGAGCCTCATCTCACTGTGACTGGATGCGGGGCCGGGGGCGGGTCACTGTGGCAGCGGACGTGACTTCCACTACCACAGAGACCATGACCACCAGGGAAAGACTAGGGGGGACAGCCACTCTCCGTGTGCCGAACTCTGCAGACTCCAGCGCGCTCTCGCATGCCGAATCTCTGCAACAATCCTGCCTGCTGGATGGGGTAAGTGCGGGGAGGGGGTGGGAGATCTCGGCAATGTACACACCTGTGTCCCTGGCTGCAAACTGCCCCACCTGTGTCCCTGGCTGCAAACTGCCCCCACCTGTGTCACTGGCTGCAAACTGCCCCCACCTGTGTCACTGGCTGCAAACTGCCCCCACCTGTGTCACTGGCTGCAAACTGCCCCCACCTGTGTCACCTGTAACAAGGCCTTGTGTTTTATAAGGGTGGCTGCCAGATGACGATCAACTGTGCAAAGTAAAGACTACAAAGGTATATGCAGATCCCAAGCAATAGAGATCATGTGTTGATGCGGGATTGACGATTTTCATCTGGAAACATATACACGTGTATTGAGCTGTGTTTTATCTTACCTCTGGTGAGTCTCTCCATATAGGGGGAAAGCCCCTTTCCTTCACATGTGGTGTGGTGGCGGACCTTTATTTTGAAGATTCAGCGATTTATTGAATTACCCCTGATTTTGGACTTTGCATTTTTTGGACTTTGTATTTATTTTTAAATTTAGGTTGCATATATCTACATTGTTGCAATATTTTCCTTTTTGACTTCAGTGCTAAAGGGATTGAGCGCTGCTATATTCAGCTGATTGATTTATTTAATTATCTGGATTTGTTTTATGTGATGGTGAGCTGTATACTGTGTCCTGTGATACTGAGCTGTATACTGTGTCCGGTGATGCTGAGCTGTATACTGTGTCCTGTAATGCTGAGGCTGTATACTGTGTCCTGTGATGCTGGGGCTGTATGCTGTGCCCTGTGATGCTGGGGCTGTATGCTGTGCCCTGTGATGCTGGGGCTGTATGCTGTGCCCTGTGATGCTGGGGCTGTATGCTGTGCCCTGTGATGCTGGGGCTGTATACTGTGTCCTGTGATGGTGAACTGTATACTGTGTCCTGTGATGCTGGGGCTGTATACTGTGCCCTGTGATGCTGGGGCTGTATACTGTGCCCTGTGATGCTGGGGCTGTATACTGTGTCCTGTGATGCTGGGGCTGTATACTGTGTCCTGTGATGCTGGGGCTGTATACTGTGCCCGGTGATGCTGGGGCTGTATACTGTGCCCGGTGATGCTGGGGCTGTATACTGTGCCCTGTGATGCTGGGTCTGTATACTGTGTCGTGTGATGCTGAGCTGTATACTGTGTCGTGTGATGCTGAGCTGTGTACTCCTGACACAATATGTGGAATACAGGGGACGGAGTGGGTGGATTCTATAAGGGGCGGGGCTTATTAGAAGTAGGAGGGGGTCAAAAGGACGGACGGGGCCTGGCGCCCCCCCTTCCAAAAACTTCTCCAGCCGCCACTGCTCCCCTTAAAGTTAAATAGCGTATTGGATCATGCTTTGCTGGGGGTTTTTTGCCTTCCTCTGGATCAACTGTGGGTGAAGGGATGTCTATATGGGATTGTATGATTTTTTTTTTTTTTTTTAATGGTACTGCTAGCTGGTATTGCTGGGGGTACTGCTGGCATTGCTGAGGGTAATGCAGGGGGTACTGCTGGCATTGCTGTGGGTACTACAGGGGGTACTGTTGGCATTGCTAAGAGTACTGCAGGGGGTACTGCTAGCATTGCTGAGGGTACTGCAGGAGGTACTGCTAGTATTGCTGAGGGTACTGCTGGCATTGCAGAGGGTACTGCAGGAGGTACTGCTGGCATTTCTGAGGGTACTGCTGTTCCAGATCGCGGGTTCCCGACCCGCCATTAACGATCATCAGTGTGTCACAGGAGCTCTGCAGGAAACATGAGGCTGCAGTAGAAGCAGAGCCGATGCTTCCTGTATTGCTCTTGTCACAGGCGGAGTACATTTGGTACCAGTCCGCCTGTGAAGGAGCCAGTGCTATACAGGAAGCATCGGCTCTGCTTCTACTAGCGCTGGCTCTGTTCTTCACACTGATGCTCAGGGATGGCGGGTCAGGAATCCGTGATCTGGGATTGCCGACCCGCCATCCCCGAGCAGGAGGTGGCGGTCCACGTCGGAGGGCGCCACATGTGGCCCGCGGTCCAGCCTTTGGGCCCACCTGGCTTAGTGAAAAGTCTGTCTATGTACAGTATAGGATGCACTCAGCACTTGGCCGGGGCTCCTTTTGCATGAATTACTGCATCAATGCGGCGTGGCATGGAGGTGATCAGCCTGTGGCACTGCTGAGGTGTTATGGAAGCCCAGGTTGCTTTGCTAGCAGCCTTCAGCTCATCTGCAATGCTGGGTCTGGTGTCTCTCAACTTCCTCTTGACAATACCCCATAGATTGTCTATGGGGTTGAGGTCAGGCGAGTTTGCTGGCCAATCAAGCCCAGTAATACCATGATCATGTGACCAGGTATTGGTACATTTGGCAGTGTGGGCGGTGCCAAGTCCAGCAGGAAAATTAAGTCAGCATCTCCATAAAGCTGGTCAGCAGAGGGAAGCATGAAGAGCTCTAGAATTTCCTGATAGAGTGATGCGCAGACTTTGGACTAAAAAACAGTGGACCAACACCAGCAGATGACATGACTCCCCAAATCACTGACTGTGGAAAATTGTGCATTTAACTTGTAAACCAAGGTCCCAAAGTCTGGAGGAAGAGTGTAGAGGTACAGAATCCAAGCTGCATGAGGTCCAGTGTGAAGTTTCTACAGTCAGAGTGCATACGATACTGTACATTGCTAACACACCAAACCCTCTAACTGGAACTTTACAGGGCATGAATTCCACAAAGCAAATCAGATTATAAAAATCTCATATTATTTTACGAGAGATTAAAATGGGGAGGTACAAAGATCCCATAGATACATATTACAATCAAATTATTGGTATAAACAGTACACCACTTAATGCAATACACTCATGCAGGCCTGTCTGCTGCCTGGCGGCCAAAGAGGAGGGCTATGTTCATACGCACTAGCTACAGATGGTGCTGGTTTCCATGTATACCCAGGGGACTGCTGGCAGATCACGTCAAGTCTCGGACTGAGATCTGGGATTCAAGACAGGTCTACAGACCCTCTACTGAAATAGACCTATGGACCGCGCCACTGAAACCTTTTATAAATGTTGAAATATTGTAATAGCAGCCACTTAAATGAGAACCAGTCACATGAGCACGAAATACAAGTATGTCCAAAGGACATCAGCAGCGCTAATAACTAAATAGTAGTGTTGATCATACCCTCACAACGTGATATGAACACAATTGAGAGTAATTTGAACTAAAAAAATGACAATATGGTAAAATATAAAATGTAATAAAACACCCAGTGATAGGTGACAGTCTATATCTTTAAACAGTCCATAGAGGTAACCACTGTGAAAGTTATGTCAATCCCAGGAACATCCTTAGAGATTTTTTTCACAGATCGTTCTCCACCATACACCTCGTGAGCATGCAGGTGCCCGACTTCCCCAAACGATGGACCTTTACCCTAGCCAATTGCCAGGCATTCTCATGCTCTAGCTAACTCACTTTTAGTGCTACCCTAGCACTCAGCTGTCTGTTAGTTGTGGTCCCGATCCATTAATCCAATAGGGGAGTCATGCAGGGAGTGAAAAGACAACAAAGGCCGGGACATAGTTTTAAACCTCTTCACATTTTTATTCCTTATTACATGTTAAAAGCTGCCCCCCCTTGTGTAAACACTCTTACCAGATATAACAAAAAACAAGCGTGTCTGTATGCAGACGCCGGTCGTCCCAGAGCTTGACTTAGATCCGTTTAAGGAAACCGCTTGTCAGCTGTTCCGTCTCCTCTGTCCAGCAGGGAGACAGAGGGACCTGATGCCTGTCTGCTAGCGTTGCCGTACAGCCTCAGACTCATCTCTCCCCCTCCTCCCCCTTCCTCCATTGGGTTGGAGCCTTGGGATGTGTGGGTGCTTCTTATTCCCATCGGACGGCGGCGCAGACCTGCCGCAGCAGCAAATATCTCCTATTCATACTGTTCAATCCTACGAAGATTATGCCTTCTACCAACTCCTCTAAATGACAGCAACCAATGTATTACCACTTTTTCTACCCCTGAAGAAGAGGAACAACGCATGACCTCGAAACGCGTTGGGTAGCACTCTGTACATTTACACATGAGTGTATTGCATTAAGTGGTTTGGTTTAGATGTGTACTGTTTATACCAATAATTTGTTTGTAATATGTATCTCCCTTTCTTTCTTGTCCTATTTTTTATTAGCACCATCCAGTTTTAATTGTTGCAAAAAGTCTGTTATTATTATGGTCACTAATATAGTGATATTTAGAGGTTATATGACTGATATTGTTCCTTTAAATTGTGTTCACAGTGCCTGTCTGCTTCATCGTTCCAAAGAATCCTTTCCCTGGGTCGGTTGGGACCTAGGTGGCATCTCGTTGGGTATGGTTTGTTCTGGCCTTATCTCCCTCCGGCGCATCCAGGCCACCTATTTTTTCTGTCTAGATGGCCGGTTTAGACCAGCCCTGATTTGGTGCGACAAGGGCTTGGATCAGTCCTGTTGACTGGAGTGCCCCCTTCCACGGGCCCCACCTCCCCGCTATGGCCAGGTTGTTTTTGCCCTGTGGGAAGCCCTTTCCCACTTAGACACACCCCGCAGCCCGCTCCCTGTCATCTGGGCTAGAGAGAGATTGTGCCGCGTTTCTGGCTGGTCCTGCGTCAGCGGACGTGTGACGTTCGGGGGGCCTGCTCATGGATCCGCCCATGGAACAGGACGGGACTCTCCACCCACAACGTAGTGATGTGGCCGACAGCTATTTGCTGTCAGCACATTAAGACACAGCCAAAATATGCCTCCTCTCTGCGTTCAGTCCAGGACAGACGAACGGCGTGGAGGCATGTCTGTGTCTCTACACCATTGGTAAGCATCTTTACCAACAGCCTCATTGTGCCCTAGCCAGCCTGGCATTACTTTTCTCTGTCCGTTTTACATTTCTCCCCCATAACTTCCAATATCCATTTTTGCATTTTGTAGTTTGCCCCGTCTCAGACGATCGGGTGATACAAAAAAAAACCCTATATACCGTTGTCATAGCCTTACAGGTATGTTTGCACACAAATTGATCAATCATTTATTGTTTCGCTGTGTCCCTGCATTGCACAGCTTTAGACCTCACTGAGTTCTCTTTATATACTACTCATTTTTTCTTTGCAATATTTTGATTTACGGTATGACCTTGCAGCATGCTTGCGGCACATATGTGTCATAATTCAACTGACTTATACAATTATATTTAAACATAGATATACTTATACACAGGGATCTCTCTCTCTCTCTCTCTCTATCTATCTATCTATTTTTTTTTTCCTTAGGCCCTCTTTGGCTGGCTTGGCCCTATGGTTGCATGACAGAATCATCCACACATCCTGTCAATAGGTCTTCATTTACTCCCGTCCATGTTCCCCTTGTGGCATCCTGGACCTCCTGTGGAGTAAGCTCTCCTTATCGTGCCCTTGGAGGGTTCTCCTATATTGTGTCCCACCATTTGGACCTCTACGGTGATTTTTACAATTTTTATTTACAGTTACAGGGTTAACATTAAGTATATTTTTCTTAAATCAGTTTTTCTAAGCTGGGCAGGGTGAGTCAGTATGCACTGTGTTTACACGTTTCTATGAATTAGTATTAGACATCTGTTAACCATGTATATGTAATGTTCCAGCTCGATCTCTAGTGATAGTACGTATGGTCATTGAAGCACCTCTGAGGAAGGAACTCATCCGAAATGCATCAGGTGTAGCTGACGAAAACTCATGTGACATATTTCAAATTGTCCATTCTTTTAAGATTTTTGTACGCTTATCAGTGTTTTACTTTATTGTACTAAATAAAAAATTGTTAACCTTTTTAAATCATTCATGTCTACCATTCTATTTTTGTGCCTAAAAAGTCCCACCCTTTGAGGGAGTACCCCTATCCTAATATGTATCTATGGGATCTTTGTAGCTCCCCATTTTAATCTCTCATAAAATAAAATATGAGAGATTTTTATAATCGTCTGATTTGCTTTGTGGAATTCATGCCCTTTAAAGTCCCAATTAGAGGATTTTGTGTGTTAGCATTGTATTAGGGATGCGGGCATCTTTTCCGCATATCCCCTAAGAGACAAGCAGCTTCATCAAATTTACTATACTGTACATCAGGGAAATGCAATTAGCGGACCTCCAGATGTTGCAGAACTACAAGTCCCATGATGCACAGCAAGACTGACAGTCACAAGCATGACACCCAGAGGCAAAGGCATGATGGGACTTGTAGTTTTGAAACAGCTGTAGGTCCGCTAATTGCATATCCCTGCTGTACATGGACAGACTTTTCACTAAGCCAACATTTCTGTATTAAAAATCCTATTTTTTTTTTTATTGGTTTTATGTAATTTTCTGAGATATTGAATTTTGGGTTTTCATTAGCTGTAAGCCATAATCATCAAAATTAAAAGAAAGAAATGCTTGAAATATATCACTCTGTGTGTAACAAATCTATATAAAATATAGGAGTTTAACTTTTTGAATTGAATTACTGAACTAAAATTAACTTTTTGATGAGATTCTAATTTTTATTCTTAACAAATAAAAAAAATGTTATTACTTACCTGCTTCTGTGTAATAGTTTTGCACAGAGCAGCCCGGATCCTCTTCTTCTCGGGCCCCTGCCGGAGCTCCTGGCGCCCCCCCTTCTCTGAGTGCAGCTTGCTATGAGGGCACTCGTGCATGCTCGCTCCTCAGCCAGCTGTGTGTGTCCATTAGACACACAGAACAGGGCACAGCCCCACCCCCAACTCCTTCCTCACTGGCTGTGCGCTGTGATTGACATCAGCGGGAGCCATTGGCCAATCAAGAGGCAGTCCCAATTGGGAGAGCAGTCGCTCTTATGCACATCGCTGAATCATGATGGGGCTCAGGTAAGTATTAGGGGAGGCTGGAGGAGGGAGCTGCATACCGAGGGGTTTTTACCTTCATGCATAGAACGGATGATGTTCTGGGACATGCATCCACATGGATGTCAAATATCTATGCAGCTGGGTCCCAATAGACATAAATAGGACTTCCTGCATGCAGATGCATTGAACACCTGTGCACCCCATGCGGGCAAACGCCCCCTTCGCAAGGATTTACTTATTTATTTAAGGTGGAAAGCGAAAGTGAAAGGCTATACCCAATAATAAAAATGCTCCCTACCCCCTCCTAACACCTATGCTGACTAACCTGTGTAAGAAAGATGTATATACTTACCTATTTTCAGGCCAGTTTGGTCACGTGATCTCCCCTGTGTCAGCCATCAGCTGCTGCAGGGGAGAGGAGAGACCGCTTAAAAACATCTGGTAATGCCTGGCGTCTCCCATAGGTTCCTATGGCTCATCCGTTCAGCATTAGCCTGGAATTTCACTTTAAGACTGTGTGTTTGAGGCCTATGTAAATCATATGGGTAATGTAAGCTGATGAACGGCACTAAAAAATAACTGTAATCAGATTGTGGACTTCATTAATGAGCAACAAGTGTCTGTTCACATATTGATCAATGCCTTAGTTTCAGTCAGTCTGGTTTTAATTCCGCATCAAATATAAAGCGCATTAGGGCTTATTGAATAGAAATTAGTCAGAGAAACTTTTTCTACAAATTAAAGTCAACAATATAAAACATTACACATGCATTTACTTACAAATCAGACTGCAATAACTTCATCAATACTGATCTGGGCGGCACAGTGGTGGAGTGGATAGCACTTTCGCCTAGCAGCAAAAGGGTCGCTGGTTCGAATCCCAACCATGACACTACCTGCCTGGAGTTTTCATGCTCTCCCTGTGCCTGCGTGGGTTTCCTCTGGGTACTCCGGTTTCCTCCCACAATCCAAAGACATGCTGGTAGGTTAATTAGATCCTGTTTAAATTGGCCCTAGTATATGAATGTCAGCTAGGGACCTTAGATTGTAAGCTCCTTGAGGTTAGGGACTGACATGAATGTATAATATAGGTGTAAATCGCTGCGTAAATTGACGGCGCTATATAAGCACCTGAAATAAATAAAATAAATAATCAGGTGCATAAAAAGAATGCTTTTATTCTGTCTTCTAGCTGCAGTTCAAGATGGCCCATCTTCCAGAAAGGGGGGTTTAACCACATCAATACCGGACACTTTCTCCCTCTTCCTGCCCAGGCCAATTTTCAGCTCTCAGCACTGTCACACTTTCAGTGACAATTGCACGGCCAAGTACCCACATGACATTTTTAGAATTTTGTTATTACACAAATAGATCTTTCTTTTTATTTAATCACCACTGGGTTTTTATTTTTTGCTAAAGTGAAAAAAGATCAAACATTTTGAAAAAACCCCAAAAAAAGAAACCAAACATTTTTCATAGTTGCAAACAGATAATTTTTCTCCTTCACTGATGTGTGCTGGTGAAGATGCACGAATGGCCACTGATGGGCTGCACTAATAAGGCGGCACTGGTAAGCATGACTGATTGGTGACACAGATGAGGCAAGGATTGGCAGGACTGGTGGGCACTGTCGGGACTGCACTGATAATCGGTGCCCTGGTTATCTCTTCCGATTATTGGCTCACTTCTTCTCTCCGACTTGTGTTTACATCCGTGACCAGCTGTCATTTGACACAGCTGATCATGTGGTAAAGGGCTGCTGTGATTGGCCCTTTATCCCGATCTGTGATCAGCTGAGTCTGAAGGACTTAGCTATCACAGGAGGACATCCATCATCCATGGACGCCCTCCCAGCAAAGTAAGCCCCCGCTGTAGCTGCCTTTCGGCTATAGCGTGGGTGTGAACAGGTTAAAGTGGAACTTTAACCATGACAAAATTAATATAAAATAATGTTCTTTAGCAAGGAACATACATTCCACATGAATAATTATGCTACCAAAATGAGTGTGTGCTGAAAATGGCGCCATTTTGCTGAAGCCCAGAGCCCATGAGCAGCGGTAAATCTTTATGTCAGCAGATCGGCCTCTAGTGGCTCTAATTTTTGGTACAATGCCAAAAATAGAAAGCGTGTGCAGAGCAGGGTGAGACAGCGTATTACTGGATTTTATACAGAATAGGCACTTATTTTTAATGTTTTACATTGCTATACCTGCAGAAGGGGGCCGGCCTGAAGCCATCTAGCAGGACTAGACTAACGTTCCACTTTAAGGCTTCAGAAATGCTATAGGAGGCTTAATGGGAAAATAGTTTTGACACTAGTGACAGGTTCTCTCTACACAGACAGGCTACATTATCCTGCATCAAAATCATCCTATAGTGTAAAAGTGCGGAAATCTCACCTGCGTCCTCTCTGATGCTGAACGGCGTGACACGCTGTCTGCATGATGATGACCCCTTGGATCTCTGAACACTCCAGCACCTCTTGGTAATCTTGCAGCACTTGGCAGTCTGGGACAACATAGTGTGTCAGATCCTCCGATAGAAGCTTTCCTTCTGGAAGAAAGAGAAGCCTCGGGTTAAAACAAAAACAGGCGACATGAATGGGAGATAAAAAGTCTAAATGATGAACTATTCCTATTGCCCACATCATCCAGGATCTCCCTTTATTCCTCCATGCGTAGTGGAGAATCGGACTTATTTCTTTCCTCAGATATTTGATTATTTTCTGTAGATGGTTATTGAACTGAAACATGGCTGCAGCCTCTAAAGCTGACTCCGGTCCGGTCACGTGATCCCCTGTGTCAGCTGCAGGGCAAAGAGAGAGTGCCCAACAGCTGTGAAAGCTGGGAGCGATGATGTCAC
The DNA here is from genome assembly GCA_018402905.1 of Glandirana rugosa. NCBI lineage: Eukaryota > Metazoa > Chordata > Amphibia > Anura > Ranidae > Glandirana > Glandirana rugosa. The sequence continues at coordinate 471,751 of BLSH010164908.1, forward strand.
CCATAGGCTCCCATTTGTTATTGGCGCTCCCTCCTCTCCCCTGCAGCCACTGCTGGCTGACACAGGGGAGCCGGATCACATGACTGGACCAGAGCGGGCTTTTTACACAGGTTAGTCAACATAGGTGTTGGGGGGGGGGGTTATGGCTAGTTAGCCTTCAGCTGGATTTCTACTTTAAAGTGATGTGACAAGTGTAAGCACTTTAAGCGGGGGGATGCACGGGTGGCGATACTGAGCATTTTCACAAGTACTCGTAAAAATGCTCCCAATACCGAAAGCGATACTTTGCTCTGTGTCAATACAAAATGAATGGGCGCAAATTGCACTGCAAAGATTCACATTCAATCTGAACAGGAATGTATAGGCGGTCTGCCCCAAGTTGACATCACTTCTGTCCTATATTTAGGGGGTCCCGAAACGTCTCCACCAGCCATGTGAGCACCTCCAGCAACCGTGATTTTTCTATCATATGCAGGATCGGGACACCTATGAAGATTTTTCACTTGACCAGATATGTATTAAAGTGATTGTAATGTCTCGTTTTTTTTTTAAATCACAAACATTATACTTACCTCCTCTGGGCAGTTGGTTTTGCACAGAGCAGCCCGGATCCTCTTCTCAGGTCCCTTTTCGCTGCTCCTGGCACCTACCTCCTGTCAAATGCCGCCACAACAAGCAGCTTGTTATGGGGGCGCCCGAGCCAAGCTGCAGCTCCATGTGTCCATTCAGACACGGAGCTGCCGGTCGGTCCTACCCCCTCTCTCCGATTGGCTGAATTTGATTGACAGCCGCAGGAGTCAATGGCGCCTCTCCTGTGTCTCAGCCAATCAAGGGGGAGAGTCCCGGATGGACGAGGAACTCGTGGACATCACCGGATAGAGTTGGGGCTCTGGTAAGTATTAGGGGGGGCTGAGGGCGGCTGCTGCACACAGGCTTCTGCCTTTACAACTCCTGTAAAGGGTAAAAAAAAAGAAAATATCTGTAAGGTGAACTTACACAGGACCCCCTCCCTCATCCCCCCCCCCCCCCGCACTCCCCCGTCCTACCCCGCTGACCTGGAGCGCTCTCGTTCTGAGCCCTACTATAGCCGCATCACCGGACCAGGGCTTAGAAATCCCCTTGGCTTAATCTTCAAAACGTCCCATCAGGAGGTATGTTTAGGAGCATTCTAATTGGTCGGCGCCGACCAATCAGAACCTGCGTAGCCCGTCCTGTCAGCACGGAAGAAAAAGAGAGAAAGCGGAGAGCATTTCTAAGCGAGTTATTGCTTGAGGTGATTGTAGCCGTATTAGTGCAATAGTGCCAGAGAAAATGGAGTACTGTCCGTGATACTTTTTTTATTTGCACTAACATAAAATTTTTCAGGACAAGCTTTCGGGGTATCTCCCCTTCTTCAAGGTCCAAGCAGTACTGCTTCTTCAAGGTCCAAGCAGTACTGCTTGGACCTTGAAGAAGGGGAGATACCCCGAAAGCTTGTCCTGAAAAATTTTATGTTAGTGCAAATAAAAAAAGTATCACGGACAGTACTCAATTTTCTCTAAGCGAGTTAAAACATTTTTAATAAACTGCCCACTAGATGGCACTTTTCCCTTTCTATACACACAGGAGTGATGAGGGAAATTGCATGCCATTTGGACAGGAAATCACACCACATACTTGTTCAAATCGCATGCGATTGTTTGTAGTGCAATTTGCGCTCATTTAGAGTCCATTGCGACTTGGGCTTTCACCAATGTGATTGTTTTGTTTGTGCTCTACAAAGTCATTAGACATATGCAGAACTAATACATTTGTTTAGTTTGATTTGGTTTCTTCATTTTCTAACAAATTCAAATTTTTTCAGAAGGATATGAATTCAGATTGGCTGAAAATTGTTCAACCGATTTGAATTCTGTGCGCTGCACTTTTTATGCAAGAAAGAAGAAGACCGGCAACGAAAAACAAAAAACAAAAGAAAACAGCACGGACCCCCCAAAATCCATACCAGACTCTTATCCAAACATGCAGCCCAGGAAAGGGGGGGGGGGGCATGATCGTTAATCATGCCTCCCGCCGCCAACACCAACCTCCCGCTGTCTGCCCGCTCTGCCATGTGACGGCTGGAGCTGCACGATTCTGGCCAAAATGAGAATCACAATTTTTTTTGCATAGAATAAAGATCACGATTCTCACGGCATAACATCTTAGGCTTCATACACAGGGGCGGAATAGTAAAACGTTGGTACCAGCGTCAGGTAAAAATCTGCGGCAAAAACACGATTTCGTTGGCGTTTTGCATCGGCGTTAGTGAGCATCGGCGTCAATAGGTGTTTTGTTTATAAAAAAAAAAAAAAAAAAAAAAAAAAAAAAAATTCCTCTGCTATTTTTTAAATCTGAAAACGCCAGTGCTAAAAACGTCGGTTAACATCGCTACGGCGTAAATACGCGTTAGTGAGTGTTTTGCCGACTCAGCGTCAAAAACGCCATAACGCTACAGCCTCGGAACGCGCAGGTCCTGCGTTCGATTTACAGCTAAAGAACGCCAACGCCATCTACAGCTCAAAAACTTCTGCGTTTGTATGGGGCCATTGAATAACATGGAGAGCTGAAAAAACGCGGCAGTAAAAAAACGTCCATGTGCGCATGAGGCCTTACATATACAAAAAAATTGGGCTAACAGCACTGTCTAGTTTTTTTGTTTTTTTTTTTAAAGTGTAATTTTTCCCAAAAAATTGAGTTTGAAAGACCACTGCGCAAACACCGCGTGACATAAAATATTGCAATTTTATTTTCTAGGGTTTCTGTTAAAAAAATATATATATAATGTTTGAGGGTTCCAAGTAATTTTCTAGCAGAAAATACTGGATTTTACTTGTAAACAACAAATGTCAGAAAAGATTTAGTCTTTAAGGCTCCATTTACACGGGGCGCTATAGCAATGTCCCCTGAACGTTTTTTTTTTTTACAGCTAGAATCCGGCGTCCAAAATGGCTGTTTTGCATGCCGCGTTTGCAGCGGAGCGTTTTTAAAAATACATTTTTTTTTTTAGAATGGAAACGCCTGTAAACTAAACGGTTCTGGACGCAAGTTACCGTGTTTAGGCGCATTTACAAGCTGTTTGGCATTTCAAATGCCTCTGAACTGGCGTCTGAACCCATTTTTTTGCGTTCCAAAAAAAGCCTTTAAACTCAACTGCCTGGAAACGACCTTAAAGGAACCTGTGTAAATGTACTGATAAGGTAACAGAGGAGAGTTCAGGGGCAGCTGAAAAAATGCCCAAATGCCTCAAAACGTCGGTTTACCAGCAGCAGTGTAAATGAGGCCTAAATGGTTAAACTAAACTCTTCTATACAATGGAGTTCATTCCTTTGATAAGGAGAAACATTGCATCTCTTTGCTTCTTTTATCAGCAATGATCTCAGACTTGGCAGTCTGTCCAGAATGGAGCGACTTGAGTCTCTCCTACTTTGAAAAAGGTTCCTGGGGAGACTTCAAGCGACTTGCATTGACTTCTATTTTACAGTCAAGTCGAGCTGAGTCGCCCCGTGTCTCTGAAGCATCTCTGTCTCCATGATGTCATCGACCAAGGGCATACTAGGTTGGTAGACCGACGGCGGAGCCAGAGGGTTGTTTTTTTTTCGGGTTGGTGGTGGCGGCGTGATGGACGATGGACCTACAGTGGGGGGGGG
>BLSH010164908.1:499827-514099 GCA_018402905.1 Glandirana rugosa
TTAGAATGTCAGTGTCTGTCATGGCGGCCTGTCACTGGAAGATCCCATTATATTTTATGACAATAAAGTCTCCTCATATCCCCTCAGTCATGGCGGTCTGTGACTGTAAGATTCCATTATATTATATGACAATAAAGTCTCCTCATATCCCCTCAGTCATGGCGGTCTGTCACTGGAAGATCCCATTATATTATATGACAATACAGTCTCCTCATATCCCTCAGTCATGGCGGCTTGTGACTGGAAGATCCCATTATATTATATGACAATAAAGTCTCCTCATGTCCCCCCAGTCATGGCGGCCTGTCAATGGAAGATTATATAATCCACTTGAAGACCCGGCCTTTTCTGGCACTGTTTGTTTACAGGTCTAAATCCAATATTTTTGCTATAAAATAACTTAGAACCCCCAAACATTATATATATATTTTTTAGCAGAGGCCCTAGAATAAGGTGACCAGATTTTTAAAATGAAATCCGGGGACATATTTTTTTTACTAGTGTAGCTCCCTCCTAGTTTGGGTACTAGTGAGTGTTCATAGTTTTTTGCTCTCTCTGCTTAACAGGAGAGCAGATAGGCAAATGTATATGCTATCTGCTTATCAGAGAGCCTGGATTTGAGTAAAGTCTGCTCAGTGTGCTCTGGTGCTGATTCATGTGGTCTGGAAGGTTTTACCCTGTCTAGTAGTATGGGTCCCTATTGGGAAAAGCCAGCCAGTGACAGCAGGTGTATTTGAGGGTGGTTCTGACCAGCTAGCAGGGGAGTGGCCCCCACTGCATTTTGGGTGAACACCTTCATATAAAAGGGAGCACATGGGCTAAAGTTTATGAGTTCCAGCCCACCCAGACCTGAGGGGTGGAGGCACGTGTTCAGCTCCTGGCTGCTAGGCCTGAGGGCCTATCCAGGAGGCTGCCAGTTGCTAGGCCTGGTCGAGTCCTATCCGGATGCTGAAGCTGCAGCCCAGAGTTCTTTAGAAACTGACAGAGGGAGGACGTCCTTGGATTCGGTCTGATATCACAGTGGCAAAGTGTCGCTTGGAAGTTGGCAGAGAAAGGGCTACCGACTGTCCCGGGACATCCCTGAGACTGTGTTGCTAGAATTTCCCCCTGCCCTCATAATCAGCTTAATTGAGTGTGCCAGCTAGAAAGGAGACACTGGTAAGTGTCTTGAAGAACAGAGTCTTTGTTTCTGTCACAAAACTTGGTATAAAGTACATTTTCTCCTTCACTGACGAGCACTGATGTGGCTACACTGATGGGCACTGATGAGGCTAGACTGACAGGCACTGAGGATTCAGTACAGATTGGCACTGATGAGGTGGCACTGATAAGGTTCCACTGATGATGGGGCACATATGCAGCACTGATGGGCGGCACTGATAAGCAACACTGACGGGCACTGATACGTGGCACTGATGGACACTCATAGGTGCCACTGATAGGTGGCACTGGCCACTGATGGGCACTGATAGGTGGCACTGCTGGGCACTCATAGGTGGCACTTTTAGGTGGCACAGGTGGGCACTTTTAGGTGGCACAGGTGGGCACTGATAGGTGGCACAGGTGGTCACTGATAGGTGGCACTGGCGCATATAGCACTGTTAGGGATGGCACTGGCAGGCATCATATATGGGCACAGTGCCATCCCTACAGTGCACTGTATTGCCCTTACCTGGTGGTCTAGTGGGGGTTCCCTGGTGGTCCTGGGCGGCCTCCATGTTCCCTCCCTGGTGGTCCTGGGCGGCCTCCTCACAGTGACCTGAGCAGAGGAAAAGCCGATAAACTGCTCTTCATATTTACACTGTGATCGGCTGTGATTGGTCACAGCTGATCACATGGTAAAAGGCTTCCTCGGAAGCCTTTTACCTCGAACGGTAATGCGGTGGGTCAGACTGACCCACGGCACCACCAATCGCCGCGATGCGCCCCCCCGTGTCAATAGACGTCCAGTCAGGATAATGAACCACCCGCCCAGACGTCATTTATCAATACACCGGGCGGGAAGCGGTTAAAGATGGACTTGTTTCATTAAGACCAGTTCGTTAAATGCACCACTGAGATCAGCCTGCTAAATGAAGCTAGGGAGAAGTTGTCCTCATCTGAAGTCAGTTAACTTGGAGTATCCTATGCTTCCCCTTCTCCTATCCAAGTTCTACAATAAATCATTGAAAACTCATTCCCCAGAATGATCATTGGAAATGAGCAGGATTGTGTGTGTGCACCTGGCAGTGTGAAAATCAATGGTGGCTGGCTGCAGGATAATCAGAGGGAGGCCCGGGAACAAATATTAATTACAATAGCAGCTCCTTCGGGGGTGCCGCTACATTAGTAATGGTGGCAATCAGCGACTTATATCGTGACTGCGATATTGCAGAGAACAAATCTGACACTAAGTGACACTTTGTGGGAATCAGTGACACTAATACAGTGATTAGTGCTAGAATATGCACTATCACTGTACGAATGACACTGGCTGGGAAGGGGTTAACATCTAGGGCAATCAAAGGGTTAAATGTGTGCCTAACAAGTGTTTTCTCACTGTGGGGAAGGTGCTTTTACTAAGGGAAGGCATAGATCCCTGTCTCTGCTTTGCAAGAACACAGGATCAATGTCTTCGATACTGACCGAACAACGATCTGCCTTGTTTACATAGGCAGACCACCATTCTGCTTGTGTACAGAACGATCAGCAGATCCTGTTCAAATCCAATCCGTGGTCAAAACCAGGGACAGACTTGGTCCGGGGACAGTGTCCTCATTCCGGGGACTGTCCCCAAAAACAGGGGACGTCTGGTCACCCTACCCTTGCAAATAAAGCGATTGTTGCAATTTATGTCACACAGTATTTGCGCAGTGGTTTTTCAAACACAATTTTTTGGTAAAATATAAAAGATAATGTTAAGTAAGTAAATAGATACCTAACATGTCACGCTTTAAAATGTGTTCCTAATGGCGCGCGTTTGTGGAATGGCAGCAAACTACATACTTAAAAATCTCCATAGGTGACGCCTTAACATTTTTTACAGGTTACCAGTTTAGAAGGACAGAGGGGTGCAAACACCGTTTACATATGCGTGCGCAACTTACATGTGCGTTTGCTTCTGCACGTGATCACGGAGGAATGGGGGGGGCTCTTTAAATTTCTTTTTCTTATTTATTTTATTTTTATACTGTCCCTTTACTTTTTTAATCACTTTTATTGCAATGACAAGGAATGACAATGACAAGGAATGCAGATATCCCTTGTAATAGAAATAAGGATGCAGAAATCCCACGTTTTCTGCGAGGTGCGGGAGTTTCCCAGATTTTGGCTGTGGCTCCTGGACACCCGTGAGTGCTGCACGATCTCCCGGCTGCAGGGCCGATCCTGGGCAGCAGTGGCATATCATCCCCACCCTGCACACATGGATGACCCCTGGTTCAAAGCCGGGAATGATCGGTGCTGCGAGGGACAGCTGTGAGCATCGATCTCCCTGTATAGCTGACAGCCGCTTCTCCTCCTCTCCTTCCCGCGGCTATACAGGGGGATTGGTGCTCACAGCTGTCCTTCCTGATCATTCCCGGCTGTTTCCTGTGTTCTCCTCTGTCCCCCGTGTTTTCCTCTGGCTCCATGTCCTCCTCTATAACCCCCCCGTCCCTGTAGCCGGCTTCCCTCCTCTCCCCGTTTCCTGTCCATTCATCTTCAGTGCTGAGAAAGGGACTGGGGAATCTGTGTCCCCAGTCCCTTTCTCTGTCTTAAAAGAGAGATGTCAGGGGTCCTGATATCTCACCAAAGTCCCCCAACAGGGTGGATTAAAAAAAATGCAATAAATATAAAAAAATGTAATTGTAAAAAAATTATAAAAAATTTAATTTTGTAAAAAAAATCTAAAATAAAAAAATTACTGACACCACTCCACCCTGCCCTACCAATGCTGCCCCTCCCCCAAAAAGCATTGTGAAAAAAATAAAAAAAACAAATTAAAAATTGTAAAAAAAAATCAATATGTAAAAATAAAAAACTACTGACACCGTCCACTGCTCTACTGACACTGTCCACTACTCCCCCCCATCTCCAATCTGTACACTCTGCACTGTACACTCCCTATTTAACATTACTGCATTCTGCACTATGTAAGTCATCTCAGACTCTATTAAACCATACCCCCTTTAAGCCACGGCCGATATGTAGCCACACCCACTTTCCACTGTGGGGAGGGAGAGGGTCGCAGAGCGCTACCTCCCTGAAATGAGTTTTTGCAGGTTGGGATGTCTGAGGATGACAGGTCCTCCTTATGGAGAGATCTGGGTTCAGAAAGACCACAAATCTCTTCTTTACCTTTATAAGCAAAAGATCATAAAAAAAAAAGTCACGTCATGACGTCACACCAGTCCTCCAAGGCCATAGAGGGGATCAGAGATGATCTGGTCTCTGTTAGCCTCTGTGACCAGCTGGCTGCACTGTCGGATCATTTCTTGGGCACGCCAGTAAGAACGATAAGTCCAAGGAACACCGGCAGGAGGGAGATGAGAGAAAGCCAGCTGCCAGCTGAAAAAAAAAATACCGGTTATAGCTGATAGCTTCACCCATAACCCCGGTAAGTCACTTCAAACCCGCAATGTATATATACGGGTTGCGGCCGGCAAGTGGTTATATTATATGACAATACAGTCTCCTCATGTCTCCTCAGTCATGGTGACCTGTCACTGGAAGATTCCATTATATAATGTGATAATAAAGTCTCCTCAGTCATGGCGGCTTGTGACTTGAAGATCCCATTATATTATATTATAATAAAGTCTCCTCATGTTTCCTCCGTCATGGCGGCCTGTGACTCTAAGGCCTCATACACATGGGCGTTTTTTGACGCCGGCGTCTACTGACGTTTTTTTCTGCTCCCCATGTTAGTCAATGGCCACATAAAAAACGTCAGCGTTTTTGAGCTGTAGATGGCGTCGGCGTATCAGAGAACCCACAACCAGTGCGTTCCTTGGCTGCATCGACGTCAAAAAGCGCCGCAAAACGCCACGAGACGCCAACAGACGCCAACAAACGCCACCTAATATTGTACCGGCGTTTTCCGGCGTTTTTTGACGCCGACGTTTTTAGGTTGAAAAATAGCAGAGGAATGATTTTTTTTTAAAAAACGTCTATTGACGCCGACGCTCACTAGCGCTCAAAAACGCCAATGCATAACGCCGAAAACCGTCGACTTTTTTTCCTTGACGTCGGGCCCGACGTTTTGTTTATTATTTTATATACGCCCGTGTGTATGAGACTCCATTATATTATATGATAATAAAGTCTCCTCATGTCTCCTCTGTCATGGCGGCCTGTGACTGGAAGATCCCATTATATTATATGACAATAAAGTCTCCTCATATCCCTCAGTCATGGCGGCCTGTGACTCTAAGACTCCATTATATTATATGACAATAAAGTCTCCTCACATCCCCCAGTCATGACGGCCTGTGACTGGACTTGTGTCCCCAAAAATTAGCTTTTTATCTTGTTTTCACTGGAGACATCAGCCACTTAAAGAAGAACTTTACTCTTACTATGAAATTTCTAATACTTGTCCCTGTAGTAAAAAATGAAAAACACGCATTCTTAGCAGTCTATAGAGTCCAGTCTTGCTTGCAGGAAATCTATACACCTTTAGGCAGGTGTGAAAAAATGCTGTAAATTACATATGTCAAACACAAGGTATGTGGGCCAAATCCGGCCCTCCAGGCCTTGCTATGCGGCTGTCGCGCCCAGTTTGGCAGCTGGAATGTGGCAGAACTCCATTCCACCACCTCTGGCTTTCCAATCCCACTCCTCGTTATCACTTTTGAAGCCATCTGTGTTTATAAGGGACAGCTTCACTCTCAGTGGCTACTGAATCTAACTGTCACGCACCTGGTGGTGGAGTCTTGCGGCCCTGGTTCGAGAACCCCTGGTAGAGCAGACAAGCGGCTCGGGAGCACTGGGGGGCACAAGGGCTGGACAGGATCACTGGTGGTGGTGTGATTTGTGAAAGGTCCGGTAATGGCTCGTGCTGGTAGTGGAGTGGTCGTGCAGGCCGGGTTGCAACTAGCTGGCAATGCGGTACAAAGGGTACAGGCAGAAGGGTCGTCAGGTGCAGGCAGGGTTGTCAATTGGCTGGCAGCAAAGGTACACAGGGATCAGGCAGAAGAATTGTTGTGGGCAAGCTGGGGGTCGGTGCAGGCAGAGTTCAACAAGGTCAAGGACAAGTCGGGTCACAAGAACAGATACTCAGATAATCAGGTCACTCAGGAACACTCACACGCTGTAGGACGGACAGCACCAGCTGCAGGGTGCTGTCTGCTTAAATGGGCCATTTGCCGCCATTGCCGCCCACAGGCGTGATTTCAGCCACAGTAATTTCCTAACACTAACAGATCCCAACATACTCTCACGGTGGGGACAGATCTCAAGAATCTGAGAGAAAGAAAGACCTGCCACCAAGGCAAGGCAGAGCCGCCTACACAGGGAGGTACTAGACCTGAATACACAGGTAGTGGAGCTGCCTACACACAGGGAGGTACTAGAGCTGGGCCAGGCAGGTTAGAGTATAGATGCGAGGGAGTTTTGGGGGAGGATGGGAGTTGCACACTGTGCATGGCGCACTTCTAAACCCTGCACTCTGTAGATAATGCACTCCCGAATCCTGCATTCTGTATGTAGCACACCCCTAAACTCTGCACTCTGTATGTAACGCACCCCTAAACTCTGCACTCTGTACGTAACACACTCCTGAACGCTTCACTGTGTATGTAACGCGCTCCTGAACCCTGCACACTGTACCTAACACACTTCTGAACCCTGCACTCTGTACATAACGCACCCCTGAACTCTGTACTCTGTATGTAAAGGAGCTCCTGAACGCTGCACTCTGTATATAACGCAGTCCTGAACCCTGCACTCTGTACATAATGCACTCTGGAACCCTGCATTCTGTACGTAGCACACACCTAAACGCTACACTCTGTATGTAACGCACCCCTAAACTCTGCACTCTGTATGTAACACACTCCTGAACCCTTCACTGTGTACGTAACGCACTCCTGAACCCAGCAATCTGTACGTAACACACTTCTGAACCCTGCACTCTGCACGTAATGCACTCCTGAACCCTGTACTCTGTATGTCAGTGGTTCTCAACTCCTGTCCTCAGGACCCACCAACAGGCCAGATTTTAAGTATTACCTTGGGGAGATGCAGACTAGAATACTGCAATCACTGAGCAGCAAACGATATCACCTGTGATGTATTTCAGTTATCCTGCAAACCTGGCCTGTTAGTGGGTCCTGAGGACAGGAGTTGAGAACCTCTGCTGTATGTAATGGAGCTCCTGAACTCTGTATGTACCACACTCCTGAACCATGCACTCTGTACATAGCACAATGCTAAACTCTGCACTCTGTACATATTGCACTCCCAAACTCTGCACTCTGTACAAAATTTATAGGGACACTTTTTTGTCTGTAGGCGGGGTCCTATTATAATTAGGGGGTGGGGTATTCATTTGTAAGCATGTCATAGTTGGAGGAGAAAGTGAGGCGCAAATGCGGCGGAGAATGGGTGTGGTTTAAGCTTAATATCGGGTGTGGCTTAAAGTGGGCGTTGCTCAAATGGGGTGTGGTTCGACTCTGCGATGAATGAGGGATGGAGGAAGGAAGAAAGAAAGAAATAGGGAAGGAAGGAGAGAGAAGGAAGGAAAGAAAGAGGGATGGAGGAACAGCAGGCCCAGATCCTACACCCCAATAGCAATATGTCTATTCCAGAAAGTTTAACAAGTAGCAGATAAATAGACTCCAAACTCCTCGTGTTAGCATTTCAATCATCCCGACACCATGGTTGGTGTGATGTCAGGATGATTGAAGCGCATTATTTATATTATTACATTGTAATATAAAATTAATCATTCAACTCACCATAATGCAGAATCGGTGGGAGCCCTGAGCGTGTCACTTGCCACCGTCACCTGCCACCAGATGCAGATTGTCACTTGCCATGTCACCTATCACCAGATGCCATTAGGTCCCCAGCAGAGTCCCTCCTTACATCAGGTGTCTCCAGCAGAGTCCCTCCTTACATCAGGTGCCCCCAGCATCAGGTGTCCCCAGTGGAGTCCCTCCTTACATCAGGTGTCCCCAGTGGAGTCCCTCCTTACACCAGACATTCCCAGTAGAGTCCCTCCTTACACCAGACATTCCCAGTAGAGTCCCTCCTTACACCAGACATTCCCAGTAGAGTCCCTCCTTACATCAGGCATTCCCAGCAGAGTCCCTCCTTACACTACGTGCCCCCAGTAGAGTCCCTCCTTACACCAAGTGCCCCCAGTAGAGTCCCTTCTTACGCCAGGTGTCCCCAGTAGAGTCCCTGCTTACACCAGGCATTCCCACCAGAGTCCTTCCTTACACCTGGTGCCCCCCAGTAGAGTCCCTCCTTACACCAGGTGTCCGCAGTGGAGTCCCTCCCTACACCAGGCATTCCCACCAGAGTCCTTCCTTACACCAGGTGCCCCCAGTGGAGTCCCTCCTTACATCAGGTGCCACCAGTAGAGTCCCTCCTTACACCAGGTACCCCCAGTAGAGTCCCTCCTTACACCAGGTGCCCCCAGTAGAGTCCCTCCTTACACCAGGTGCCCCCAGTAGAGTCCCTCCTTAGATCAGGTTTCCCCATTAAAGTCCCTCCTTACATCAGGTATCCCCAGTGGAGTCCCTCCTTACATCAGGTTTCCCAAGTGGAGTCCTTCCTTACACCAGGTGTCCCTAGTAGAGTCCCTCCTTACATCAGGTGTCCCCAGTAGAGTCCCTCCTTACACCAGGCATTCCCACTAGAGCCCCGCCTTACATCAGGTGTCCCCAGTAGAGTCTCTCCTTACATCAGGTGTCCGAAGTGGAGTCCCTCCTTACATCAGGTGTCCCCAGTAGAGTACCTCCTTACATCAGGTGTCCTCAGTGGAGTCCCTCCTTACATCAGGTGCCACCAGTAGAGTCCCTCCTTACACCAGGCACCAACAGTAGAGTCCCTCCTTACACAAGGCATTCCCACCAGAGTCCCTCCTTACATCAGGTGTCCCCAGTAAAGTCCTTCCTTACATCAGGTATCCCCAGTGGAGTCCCTCCTTACATCAGGTGTCCCCAGTAGAGTCCCTCCTTACATCAGGTGTCCCCAGTAGAGTCCCTCCTTACATCAGGTGTCCCAAGTAGAGTCCCTCCTTACATCAGGTATCCCCAGTAGAGTCTAAGGCCTAGTGCATACGGGTGCCTGGGGCTGTATGCCACTTATACTAATAGGTGTGTATTCCTAAAAAAAAATTGTATAGCAATTTTCCCATCTTTCCTGTGATTTTCATGTGAATACAGGACTGCATTGGCAGGAAGAAGAAGGGGGAAAGAGAACACAGCCTGCATCCCCTCCCGGCTCTCTCCTCGCCGCTCCCAGCCCTGGACTGACAGGAGTAGTGATGCCGCTGTCGCTACTCCTGTCAGCCTTGTACCAAAAGGAAAGCCCCCCGTCCTTACCATTGCGCCCAGGGCCGCTGGCCCTCGAGCCCACCCTTTGTCCCAGCCCCGTGTATGCACTTACTGGGTGAATTGCTATGCATAAATAGATCCCTTAATATAAAAATTGGTACAATTAGGATGCACAAGCATATGCAAGACCCCACTGGTGTCTTTAATTTCACTATCTGTCCTAGGGGGTGCCATTCACCAGAATTGCAATTGGAAGTGATGCTGCTGTCACTACTCCTGTCACCCTTCCACCAGAAGGAAAGCACCCTCCCATTGTGCCCAGGGCAGCCACCTTCCAGCCCATACTTTGTCCCGGCCCTGCCAGCCAGCACCAGTACAATGTTCTATGCCAGTGCCAATGTCCAGATCACCAGCCAGTACCAGTGTGCTGATCACCAGCCAGCACCAGTACAGTGTTCTATGCCAGTGCCAATGTCCTGATCACCAGCTAGCACCAGTACAGTGTTATATACCAGTGCCAGCCAGTTCCAGTTTTCTGATCACCAGCCAGTAACAGTTCAGTGTTCTATACCATTACCAGCCAGTCCCAGTGTCCTGATCACCAGCCAGTAAGAGTACAGTGTTCTATACCAGCACCAGCCAGTCCCAGTGTCCTGATCACCAGCCAGCATCAGTACAGTGTTCTATACCAGCACCAGCCAGTCCCAGTGTCCTGATCACCAGCCAGCATCAGTACAGTGTTCTATACCAGTACCCGCCAGTCCCAGCGTCCTGATCACCAGCCAGTAACAGTTCAGTGTTCTATACCAGCACCAGCCAGTGCCAGTGTCCTGATCACCAGCCAGCACCAGTACAGTGTTCTATACCAGCACCAGCCAGTGCCAGTGTCCTTATCACCAGCCAACAGCAGTGCAGTGTTCTATACCAGTGCCAACCAGAGCAACTCTCCTAATTACCAGCATCAGCACAGTGTTCTAAACCAGCACCAGACAGTGCCAGTGTCCTGATTACCAGCACCAGTACAGTGTTCTGTACCACTGAGAGCAAGCACCAGTGTCCTGAACACCAGTCAGCACCAGCACAGTGTTCTTTCTTGGTACCAGCCAGTGCCAGTGTCCTGTTCACCAGTCAGCACCAGAACAGTGTTATATACCGGTACCAGCCAGTGCCTGTATCCTGATCACCAGCCAGCACCAGTACAATGTTCTATACCGGTACCAGCCAGTGCCAGTGTCCTAATCACCATACAGCACCAGTACATTGTTCTATACCAGTACCAGCCAGTGCAAATTTCCTGATCACCAGTCAGCACCAGTACAGTGTTCTATACCAGTGCCAGTGTCCTGATCACCAACCAGTAACAGTACAGTGTTCTACTGTATATCAGTATCAGTCAGTACCAGTGTCTGGATCACCAGCACCAGTACAGTGTTCTATACAAGTACCAGCCAGTGCCAGTGTCCTGATAACCACTGCCAGCCAGTACCACTACATTGTTTTATTCCAGCACCAGCCAGTTCCAATGTCCTGATCATCAGCCAGTACCAGTACAGTGTTCTATATCAGATTCAGTACTAGTCAGTGCCGGTGTCCTGATCACCAGCCAGCACCAGTACAGTGTTCTATATCAGTACCAGTCAGTGCCCAGTGTCCTGGCCACCAGCCAGCAGTGCCAGAACAAGGTCATCCAGCGACCAGGGAAAAGATGCCAAACTGTACTCTCTCTCCTCCCTCCTGTCAGTGCAGCACTCCTGTGTGTCTGTGTACACCACTGCGAATCATTTGGTGGAGGGGGGATTATAGTGTGGGGCTGTTTTTCAGGGGTTGGGTTGGTCCCTTAGTGAAGGGAGCTCTTAAGATGTCAGCATACCAAGCCACTTTGGACAATTTCATGCTCCCACCTTTGTGGGAACAGTTTGGGGATGGCCCCTTTCTGTTCCAACATGACTGTGAACCAGTGCACAAAGCAAGGTCCATAAAGACATGGATGAGCGAGTTTGGGGTGGAGGAACTTGACTGTCCTGCACAGAGTCCTGACCTCAACCCAATAGAGCACCTTTCAAATGAATTTGAGTGGAGACTACGAGCCAGGCCTTCTCGTCCAACATCAGTGCCTGACCTCACAAATGCTCTCCTGGAAGAATGGTCAAACATTCCCATAAACACTCCTGAACCTCGTGGACTGCCTTCCCAGAAGAGTTGAAGCTGTTATAGCTGCAAAGGGTGGGCCAACTCAATATTGAACCCTACAGACTAAGACTGGGATGCCATTAAAGTTCATGTGCGTGTAAAGGCAGGTGTCCCAATAATTTTGGTAATATAGTGTACATACATGATCCTGCGCACAGGTTCCGCCCTGTAGCAGTAAAAGCAGGGCGGACTTAAAGTGGTTAAACTCTCTACCTGCCCTAGGGGGGTGCCAGTCTCCAGAATTGGAGGTGTGGACAAATTTTCCCAACAGGAACACAGGCAGGAATCTGCTCTAACCCCAGACGTAGAAACTAACATACAGGAAAGAATAAAGTACTGGTGAACAACCTTAGACCGTTAGGCCTCGGTGACCTTGTTTGGCTTCACAGGTAGGCTATTGGCGTGATGTTTGGTATACACATACTGTTGAGAGCAATGTTATATGATTGATGACCCAGTATGTGATAACTGTACTAGAAATGTAATTAATACTTGTCATCTATTTTTAGTACACAGTAGATATTGTGCATTCTCCTGAAGAAGCGGTTATACCGCGAAACATGTCGGGAAGCACTGATCAACAGACTGTGAGAACATGATCTAACTGTCTTCCATCATTTGGGATGGATATGCACATTTGTGATTTTAACCACTTCAGCCCCGGAAGGATTTCACACTTTAGGACCGGAGCCCTTTTTGCGATTTGGCACTGCGTTGCTTTAACTGAAAATTGCGCGGTCGTGCGTCGTTGTACCCAAACGAAATTTGCGTCCTTTTTTTCCCACAAATAGAGCTTTCTTTTGGTGGTATTTGATCACCGCTATGTCATTTCTAATCGCCGCTATAAACAAAAGAAGAGCGACAATTTTGCAAAAACACCCAAATTTCTTACTTTTTGCTAAAATACAAATCCAAAAAAAAAATATAAAAAAAAACATTTTTTTTCATCGGTTTTGGCCGATTTATATTCTTCCTCATATTTGCGATAAAAAAAAATCGCAATCTGCATTTAATGATTGGTTTGCGCAAAAGTGGTCGCGTTTACGGATGATGAGAATTCATTTTTGGGGTTTTTATTTTTTTTATTTTTTACTAGTAATGGCGGCGATCTGCGATTTTTAGCGGCACTGCGATATTTCAGCGGACATGTTGGACCATTTTGACACTTTTTTGGGACCATTGGCATTTATACAGCGATCAGTGCTATAAAAATGCACTGATTACTGTGTAAATGCCATTGGCAGTGAAGGGGTTAACCTGCAGGGGGCGCTCTAAGGGTTAACTGTGTTCCCTGGGCGTGTTCTAACTGTATGGGGGCTGCCCTAGCAGGGGAAGGGAAGTGGTCACAGCCTCCATGTAAAGGAAGGCTGTGATCACAGCCCTTCCCCCCTCACGAAACGGAGGTCCATGTTTACTTACACGGACCTCTGTTCTTTCACTCCGGGGGGGGGGGGCATCGTGGGTGGCTGGCAGGAGATCGACTCCGCCGCACCCGCTCCCTGGCCCTCCCCGAACACAGTGAGCGCGCGGGCGCGCCTCCGGCGGCGCGCGCGCGCTCACTAGGCACGATCCCGCAGCCGCCGTCATATGACGGCGATTTGCGCAATAGAGCCACCTTGTCGCCGTCAGATGCCGATCGGCGGTCAGCAAGTGGTTAAATATTATTGTTGTATGTTTTGTACTTAATAAAATTCCATGTTTTTATATATGTTTTTATATATGTCGAGTTTGTGAGCCTATTACGGTACCATTAAAGTCCCACAGCCCCCCCTTTTTTGGTTGGTCCCATTCTCACTAATGGGACTATTTTGTTTTGTTCTGCATAATTGGGATGTAGGTACATGTATTTTCTTAAACAATATAACACACTGAGCTCTATGTACAATTACAGGTGAATATTAATAATATATATATTTTTATCTCTTATTTCTTCCTTTTTTTCCCAAGACGTGTATTTGTTCTCCACATTTGGTGAATTTACGTACCACCCCGGGGATCAGCCGCTTTAAAATTTGGCTCACACAGGCCTGGCGCATCTCCAGTCCATAAGTGCTGCTGTATAGTGTGTTGCGTTTTTGGCAAAGCCCTTGACGTTTATATGAGGTTTTCTAATTAAGTATTTAAAGTGCAAATCTACTCTAACAATACACATTTCTTATTTGCTTCCTTTTGCTCTTTTACACATAGCATCGAACATTTGGTTTTTATTTCTGCCCAAAGAGTACCAAAAAATAGATACTGAGTATCAATACTTTTCACTGCCATTTGCGTCAATAGAAAAAAAAATTGGTGCAAATCGCACTGCAAAAGAATCGCATGCGATTTGAACAGGAATGTGGTGCGATCCCTGTCCGAATCGCATGCAATTTCTCCCACCGCTCCTGTCTGTGTGTGTGTATAGAAAGGGAAAAGCGCCATCTAGTGGGCAGTTTAAAAAATGTTAGCACTCACGGTACATATCTGTCCACATGCAAAATAATCTGCATAGGTGTCCCGGTCCGCCGATGATAGCAAATCAATGCTGCTGGAGGTGCTCACAGGGCTGGAAGAGAAGTTTTTGACATGGGTGTGGGGTGGACATAATGTCATCAGCTGGGGGGGGGGGGGGGGGGTGG
>BLSH010164908.1:552337-566360 GCA_018402905.1 Glandirana rugosa
CCCCCCCCCCCCCCCCCCGCATGCGCCACTGACCATGAACTTCTTCGTTGTTGATCAGGGGGAATATAAATATTCATATCTCATGGCATTGTCACCTCACACAGGCTGGGGTGAATCTGGGTCAGGGTGAGTGACTCATCAGTGGCTGGATGACATAAGGCATCACCTCTGAAACCTTCCCCTATTTGCTGGAACCTTGGAGAAGTTTCCAGAAAAATGGGAGAGAGGTTAGGAAGAGCAGCCTGGAGTATTGAGGAGGGCCCCAGCCAATCCCCAGCAAATGGGCTGGCAGGGGGTAGGCCCCTTTTAAATACTCAGGGTCAGGCCAGCAGGGGCAGGTGGAGTTCAGGTGGAAGCTGGAGATGGAGTACTGAGGAGGCTGTCGGAGGCCCTGGAGGGTAGCCCCCTAGTCTGGGGGGGAAATTACCTTGGGCCTGGGGCTCGGGTGCTGGAGGGATCCTTTCAATACACACAAAGGAGTCCTGTCCAGAGGCACAGGAGCAAGAGTGAGGACAGCAGGGGCCAGTGAGCATGTCCAGGAAGTCTTCTGGAAAAGTGAGGTGGGCTGGTGAGTGTGCACTCTGGGAGGACTGTGGGGAGAAGTTAGCCAGGAGGGCCAAAAAAAGAGGCTGCTGCGGCCAGATGGGCTGGCAGAGCCTGAAGAGGTGGTGCTGGGACCAGGGACCATGGGAGGAAGTGCAGTGAAAGTGCTAGTGGTGTCACCCCAATGTTCTCAAGTATAGGGTCCGTGGTCCCTGCCTGTAAAGGGCATTTGCTAAAGATTTTTCTTGGGTGACACTGCATTGGATCTGCAAGCAAAATTGTGCAGGAGGAAGAAAAGGAGTGTATATAGTTAAAGTGATCCTGAAGAGAATTTGTTCTAGTCAAGTGGGCATCCCATAATACCCCTATCCCCATCCAAGTTTATTAACCCCTAAATAAAACAAAAAAAACCCTCAAAGTTGCTGGACTGTTTCCTGTCTTAAGTAAGCCTGTGGAAATTCAGTGTGCCTGGCTGTGCAGGATGGAGGATACCTATTCACTGGCTCCTACGGAGGATGCGCTACACACACAGTAATGTCAAGGATAGTCCCTTGCAAATGATCACTTGACCTTAAGGGAAATGTCAGGACTGGGATCTGAACCCACAACCTCTGTTGCGTGCAGCAGTAGCTCTTTTTGCTGAGCCACCTGAGATGCTGGACAGGACCCCGTCCGATCCTTTGGACAATTCTGCCTTGGGTCTTGTTTCTGGTGAACCTTGAACTTCTTGCTTCTCCCATGAACTTCCTTTTTAAGCCATTCCTTTGAACTTCCTGTTTGCCAGATGATTGTGCTCTTCTCCAGACAATATCGTGCTCTTGTCTCTCCTGCTGCCGTCTGTATCTTCACTACCACTCATTACTGACCTTGGCTTGTTTCTCAACTACGCTTCTGCCTGATCCCAATCTGCAACCTTTTGTTACTGACCGTTGGCTTGTTCTTTGACTAAGCTTCCACTTGAACCTTCCCAACCTGTAACAACTTGTTACGTGCCTTTGGCTTGTTTACTGATAATGCTTCTGCTTGATCCCTACCTGCTATATCTGCTACTGGCTCACCTCCTGGTGGGGTTATCCTGGGGACCCCAACCTGATACTAACATGCAGCAAAATCTATCTCCACCATCAGGAACTCTGGTGAATACCGGTTAGTGCTTGGACCCTGCATCTTGTGTGAGCCCACGTCATCCGTTAGGGTGACCTGCTTCTGTACTTATCCAGCTTGTTGGTGGGAGCCTCTCTACTGCTATAGCTACTGATCTTCGAGCCTGACCACTGACTGTAACAGGAAAATTACAGAAAACAAATTATACAAATCAGTCCAGGCTGCATGCAACCTTGCAATTCTACATTTAGAGTGGTCACTCTTCTGCAAATGGCCGGGCTGCTACCCCCTAGACATGTGCAATTCGTTTTGGTCCGAATGTAAATTTGGACGAATTTTTGTTTATTTGGAGATTTAGATGTATCCGAATCTCTGAATGAAATGGTAACACATTTTGTTGAAATTCATTTTGTTCATTCATTTTTAAACGAATTCCAGATTTTCAGAACATTTCGAATTCGGGTCGATCAAAAACGTATCAAAATCTGTGTGAAGCATAGCTGGTTGTTAAGGAGCAGGCTGGGAAGCCGGCCACCGTGTCCTTAACCACTTCAATACCGAGCCTGTTTTTGGGGTTTGGTGCTTACAAGTTAAAACGTTTTTTTTTGCTATAAAATTACTTAGAATCCCCAAACATTATATATATATATATATATTTTTTTTTTTTATAACACCCTAAAGAATAAAATGGCGATCATTGTAAAACGTTATGTCACACCGTATTTGCGCAGCGGTCTTCCAAGTGGGATTTTTTTTTTGAAAAATTCAGTTTTTTGAGTTAAAAAATAAGAAAACAGTAAAGTTAGGGCAATTTTTTTCCATATTGTGAAAGATAATGTTATACCGAGTAAAATGATACCCAACATGTCATGCTTCAAAATTGCGTCCGCTCGCGGAATGGCGACAAACTTTACAACTAAAAAATCTCCATTTGCGACGTTTAAAAAATTCTACAGGTTAGCAGTTTTGAGTTACAGAGGAGGTCTAGTGCTAAAAGTATTGCTCTGGCTCTAACGATCGCAGCGATACCTCACATGTGTGGTTTGAACACCGTTTTCATATGCGGGCAGGACTTACGTACGTGCTTGCTTCTGCGTACGAGCTCGCGGGGACGGGGCGCTTTAAATTTTTTTTTTTTTTCAATTATTTATTTTACTTTTTATTTTTACACTGTTCTTTTTTTTAAAAAAAAAATTGATCACTTTTATTCCTATTACAAGAAATGTAAACATTCCTTGTAATAGAAAAAAGCATGACAGGACCTCTTAAATATGAGATCTGGGGGTCAAAAAGACCTCACATCTCATATTTACACTAAAATGCAAAAAATAAAAAAAAAAAATAAAAAAGTTGAAAAAAATGACAGCCCAAAAAAAAAAAAAAAATGGGCCCTTTAAGACCCTTGTCGTGTTATGGAGCCGAGTGAGCGGCTTCAGCCGCTCAGTTGGCTCACGGACACGGGGGGTGACAGATCGGATCATCTCCGCCACTGCCGGCGGATCCGGTAAGTGGCGGAGATGACGGGAAAGTGGCGGCGGGGGGGGCAAAAGAATGCTGGCAATAGAAAAATCAGACAAAAAACAAAACAAAACAGTGTAGTGTCCCCCCCAATCCATACCTGGCCCTTTGGGTCTGTTATGGATTCTAAGGGGAACCCCATGCCAAAATTAAACAAAAAAGACGTACTGTACTGTGTACTGTCTTTGATCACTTTTTTAGTGAATGGGTAGCGGTACAATGTTTCCCATACTCATTCACATGGGGGCTCCCAGATTCCGATAAGCCCCCTACCTGCAGACCCTCACAACCCCCGTCCAGGGTTGTGGGAATGAGGCCCTTGTCCCCATCAACATGGGGAAAAGGTGCTTTGAGGTGGGGGGGGGGCAAAGACCCCCCAGCCCCAAAGCACCCTCATGTTGAGGGTATGTGGCCTGGTATGGTTCAGGAGGGGGGCTCCTGCTCGTCCCCCCCTTTCCTGGCCTGCCGACCTGCATGCTCAGATAAGGGTCTGGTATGGATTTTGGGACTTTTCTATTGCCAGCATTATTTGGTTTACATTTCAGCTCTCAGCAGGGAAGCCCGCTGACAGCTGACGAGTCATTGATTGTTAAGGACGCCATGGTCAGTTTCCCGGGCCCCCTCCTTAACAACCAGCTCTTCTTTACACAGAATTCGAATCGGTCGATAATTTGTCAAACCATCCGAATTCGAATCATTCTGTAAATTTAGAATTTGTTAGAAAATTCATAAATGAAACCAAATTAAATGAATAATAAGTAAACTAAATGAGTTCTGAAACTTATCAATGAAACTAAATTAGTAACATAATTAATTAATCCGAAACTAAACAAATTTTTCCATTCTGCACATGTCTATACCCCCCCCCCCACACCATCAAATCAGAATTTGTCCCCAAGGTCAAAACCAGAATAAAATTCTCTCCCTCCTGAGAATAGGGTATCTTGTGAAAAAAAACTGATAGGAAATGCGATTTAGAGAAAGGTAAATGGTGCACCATTGTAGGTGAAATCTCACATAGAACAAAAAGGGTTACAAGGGTAATTATCACCAGACTCAAGCGATCAGCAGTGACAAATCCCCTTAAAGGCACATAGGTAACGTCTCCATACTTCCTACCACTAAGTGACAGAAAACATTTCCATCAAATTACAAGTTAGATGTTACATATTGTACCTCACAACTTTTTGAGATGGGAATGAGGGACACCCATAGGCGTGCACAAGGGGTGTGCCAGGTGTGCCTGGGCTCACCCTAATCACTCCAAGCACATTAGCCTTACTGCTCTTTGTGCCCGTGGGGAGATGGGAAATATCTCCCTCTAACCAGTTGCACCATTATTGAAGAGCTACCGTACTTCTATTTAACTGAGCTCTGCTATAAGAGTGTGTGTGTCTGTGTGTGCATGTATAAAAATATACTGTTACCAACAACACAGACCTGATCACAGACGTGGAAGTAAGGGGCAATCTAGGAAATAGCGATCACAGGACAATTAGTTTTAGCATAAATTACACAAATAGGAAACATAAGGGGAATACAAAGACACTGAATTTTAAAAGAGCCAACTTCCATAAACTACGCTCCTTGCTGGAAGATGTTAGCTGGGATAACATTCTAGGAACAATGAATGCGGAGGAAAAATGGGAGTGTTTCAAGAACACACTAAACAAAGGTATTAGCCAGTGTATCCCAACAGGAAATAAAATTAAAAGAGCTAACCAAAGACCAGGATGGCTTAATGCCAACATAAAGGCACACATAAAAGCAAAAAAGAAGGCCTTCAAAAATACAAGAAGGAGGGGTCTCAGTCAGATTTTCAGTACTACAAAACACGCAATAAGGAATGCGAAGGGGCAATCAGAGCAGCTAAGATTGAACATGAAAGACACATAGCTGAGGAAAGTAAAAAGAATCCAAAAAAATTCTTTAAGTATATAAACAGTAAGAGAGGGGGGTCAGATCTACAGAGGATGGAGAAATGGCAAAGGTGTTGAACTCATTTTTCTCCTCAGTATTCACAAAGGAAATGGGGGGATCAATTATTCAGAACTACAATGCTGGTCCTCATGACACCTCACAGGAAGCACCCTTGTGGCTGACTGAGGGTGAAATCAGGAATAGGCTTGAAAAACTGAACACCAATAAGTCACCGGGCCCAGATGGCTTACACCCGAGGGTCCTTAGGGAACTTAGCCAAGTTATTGCCAGACCCTTGTACCTAATCTTTAAGAGCAGTTTTCTGACTGGTATGATACCAGCTGACTGGAGGAAAGCCAATGTGGTACCAATATATAAAAAAGGACCAAGATATATCCCTGGGAAGTACAGACCAGTTAGCTTAACATCAATAACTTGCAAGCTCTTGGAGGGAATAATAAGGGATTATATACAAGACTATTGTAACAAGAACGGTATCATTAGCGGTAATCAACATGGGTTCATGAAGAATCGCTCTTGCCAAACCAATCTATTAACCTTCTATGAGGAGGTGAGCTGCCACCTAGATAAAGGAAGGCCTGTGGACATGGTGTACCTGGATTTTGCGAAGGCGTTTGATACAGTTCCCCATAAACGTTTACTGTACAAACTAAGGTCCCTCAACATGGATCAAAGGGTGAGCACCTGGATTGAAAACTGGCTACAGGGGAGAGTCCAGAGGGTGGTGATAAATGGGGAGTACTCAGAATGGTCTGGTGTAGAAAGTGGGGTTCCCCAGGGTTCTGTCCTGGGACCAATCCTATTCAATTTATTCATAAATGATTTGGAGGACGGGGTGAAGAGCTCAATCTCAATATTTGCGGATGATACCAAGCTAAGCAGGGCAATAAATTCTCCACAGGATGTGGAAACTTTGCAAGAAGATCTGAACAAATTATTGGGGTGGGCAGGCAAATGGCAAATGAGTTTTAACGTAGTAAAATGTAAGATAATGCATTTGGGTACCAAGAACAAGAAAGCAAAATACTCACTAGGGGGAGAGCCCCTGGGGGAATCTAGGATGGAAAAAGACCTGGGGGTCCTGGTGGAGAACAGGCTCAGCAGTGGCATGCAATGCCAAGCTGCTGCAAGCAAAGCTAACAAAGTGTTGGCATGCATAAAGAAAGGGATTAACTTCAGGGATAAATCAATAATTCTCCCACTATACAAGTCTCTGGTGAGGCCACACCTGGATTATGCCGTCCAGTTCTGGGCGCCGGTCCTCAGGAAGGATGTCCAGGTATTGGAAAGGGTACAGAGAAGGGCAACAAAGCTAATTAAGGGATTGGAAGACCTTAGTTATGAGGAAAGATTACAAGCACTGAATGTATTCTCTCTGGAGAAAAGACGCTTGAGAGGGGAGATGATTTTAATGTACAAATATTGTACTGGTGACTCCGCTATAAGGACAAAACTATTCAGTGCAAGGGAGTACACAAAGACACGCGGCCATTCACTAAGAATAGAGGAAAGGCGGTTTAACCTTAAAATTCGTAGAGGTTTCTTTACGGTAAGAGCAGTGAGAATGTGGAATTCTCTTCCACAAGCAGTGGTCTCAAAAAACTACTAGATGCACACCTAAGCGACCAAAGCATTGAGGGATATACAATGTAATACTGACATGAAAGCACACACATGGGTTGAACTTGATGGACTCGAGTCTTTTTTCAACCTCACTAACTATGTAACTATATGTTTGAGCTTTGGGGGTGCCAAATGCAATAGGCTGCGCACACCTATGGAGACACCTATTAGCAAAAGTATGTAGGCATAGGACACACCCTCTGCCACACCCCTACAAGGCAGGATGGATCCATGCGCCAAATTCTGACCCCACCATCTGAATGTCGCAACTGAAATCGAGACTCATCAGATCAGGCAACGTTTTTCCAATCTTCTATTGTCCAATGTTGGTGAGCCTGTGCCAATTGTAGCCTCAGTTTCCTGTTCTTAGCTGACAGGAGTGGAACCCGGTGTTGTCTTCTGCTACTGTAGCCCATCTGCTTCAATGTTTGATGTTTTGTGCATTCAGAGATGGTATTCTGCATACCTTGGGTGTAACGAGTGGTTATTTAAGTTATTGTTGCCTTTCTATCATCTGGACATTCTCCTCTGACCTCTGACACCAACAAGGCATTTTCCTCCACACAACTGCCGCTCACTGGACATTTTCTCTTTTTTTCACCATTCTCTGTAAACTCGAGAGATGGTTGTGTGTGAAAATCCCAGAAATACTCAGACCAGCCTGTCTGGCACCAAAAACTATGCCACGTTTCAAAGTCACTTAAATCCCCTTCCTTCCCCATTCTGATGCGTCCATTGATGCCAATGCTGGGGATTAATATTGCATCCACTGACACCAATTCTGGGGGTTATTACTGCATTCATTGACACAAATTCTAGGAGTTATTTTTGCATCCCCTGGCACCAATGCTGGGGGTTATTATTGCATTCACTGAAACTGCTACTGAGGGTTATTATTGTGTCTACTGACACCAATGCTGGGGGTTATTATTGCGTCTACTGACACCAATGCTGGGGGTTATTATTGCGTCTACTGACACCAATGCTGGGGGTTATTATTGCGTCTACTGACACCAATGCTGTGGGTTATTGCTTTCCAACAGTACCAAGATATTGTGTGGCTCTCTGGAGATGTCAGGGGCAGCACAAGGATCTCTATAATTTTCCACTTAACCACCATTGCCCTAACACTTTGTTAACTGCATGCCACCCCCCATCATGAATACCCATATCTTGTGGACATGTGAGGACATCTCATGGCACATGGTAGCATTGCAGCAGAATTCCCCCGGGACCCTAACATTTTGGTGCCCAACACACAGCTCAATGCTGGGGGTTATTATTGCATCCGCTGACACCAATGCTGGGGGTTATTATTGCATCCGCTGACACCAATGCTGGGGGTTATTATTGCATTCACTGACACCAATGCTGGGGGTTATTATTTCTCAGTGTACAGGTGAAAAATTGTGCTGCTATTGTGTGGCACTCTGGAGATGTCAGGGGCAGCACTCAAGGCTCTCTATAATTTTCCACTTAACCACCACTGCCCTAACACTTTGTTAACCGTATGCCCCCCCATTCCCAGCCATCCTTAATACCAATATCTTGTGGAAATGTGGGGACATCTTGTGGCACATGGTAGCATTGCAGCAGAATTACCCCTGAGACCCTAAAACTTTGGTGCCCAACATGCAGCTCAATGCTGGGGGGGTTATTGTTGCATCCTCTGACACCAATGCTGGGGGTCATTATTGCATCTACTGACACCAATGCTGGGGGTTATTATTACATTCACTGACACCAATGCTGGGGGTCATTATTACGTCCACTGCCACCAATGCTGGGGGTCATTATTGCGTCCACTGACACCAATACTGGTGGTTATTGTTGCATTCACTGACACCAATGCTGGGGGTTATTATTGTGTCCAGTGGCGACTAGCGCTCAATATTTTTTTTTGGGGGAACGGCAAATGAACCTGCCCCCCCTTCCCCAAGGGAGATGAAAGGAGGCGTTCAGTGGCCTTACCTTTGGAGGCCGATGCTGCTCCTTGATCCAGCTTGCCGAGGGAAGAGCCAGGGCCATTGCTTCTAGTGCCGGCCAAACAGGTGTTGCTTCTCCTCCCAGCCAAACAGGAAGGAGATCCTGAGACCCATTTGGCTGGGAGTCCTAAGACTTGGGACTCCCAGATCCAGACTCCAAGATCCTGGTCTCAGGATTCGCTATTGTCACACAACTTGGTGGGCTCAGGGCGCAGTGCTCTGCGCCCCGAGCCAACCCTTGTTTGAAGCCAATTAGAGCCTCAGGCTCTAATCACGTCCTTCAAAAAAAAAATAAAGCCCCATTGGAATCCATGCGTCCGGCGCCCTGCAAGTAGATTAGGGGGCCGGGCGCATGGATTGGGGGGCCCTAATGGGCAGGCCGCCACTGAACAGGACCAGAATGACTGGGCGTTGAGGTGCAAAAATGCGCTACTATTGTGCGGCCCTCTGGAGATGTCAGGGGCTGCACTCGAGGCCCTCTATAATTTTCCACCGCAGTACAGTTCACATAAAAAATAGTGAATGAGTTCCACAATAGCATTTTACAATCTATGGCTACAAGCTAGCATATAGAAATATATTCTCTGCAAACGGTGTATTCTGAGAAAGATTTCATCGGACTAAGCCGGTACGAATAAATGTACATGCTGCTAAATCCACAAGAGATAAAAAGCTGTCAGTACACAGGGCTGTGCATAATACTGATAGTCACATTACAGCACAGAAATACCAGTTGGACCTCGGAAACGTCTGTATTAGATAAGCTGTGTTTATGTCTCCCTTACATGCTGCAGAATTACTCAGTTTTTTTTGTCTGTATTCCAAATCTCAGCAATCTTTGTCATTGCTGTTAGAGGTATTTCCAGCTCTGCAATGCCTTAGCAAAGGTTCTGTGCATTGCTTTCAAGCTAAATCTAAGCAAGCATACTACTAATCACAGCTCACTCACCCCCAAGACAACACGCTTTTGGTAGAGTGGAGTTCTAAGCCTAAGCCGACTATTCAGACCTTCAAAGATGGGAAAGCTATGCGGTGACAAAGGAAAGTTGTCAGATAATCAAAGAAAATTGTAAAACAAAACTTTGCATTACATATCTGTTGTGACCAGGGCAGCCATCAGAAATTTTGGGGCCCCTTACACAGCTTTAGACCTGGGTCCCCCGTCTGACCACCAACATTCCCCAGGGCCTGCATCCCACTACATCCGCCCACTGGCAAGGGATGCACACATGTTGCAGCCGCAGTAGGAATTATACCCCCTGTCCCACTTATCAGGTGTAGCCTGCCAAGCATGACCCATTCAAGTGTGCAATGCATGCTAGTGTGGGATCCAAGGGGTTAAAAAAACAGTGCACAGGCAGCACAGCCTCATCCGATGTTTGCAATAAGATCTTGCGCTGAACCATAGGTGCTGGAGGTCCCAAACTTGGATCAGCTGTGGTCCAGGGGCCCCTCTCCATGTGACCCAAGTTTGGTATTTTTATTGCCTATGGTTCGGGAGAACGGTGTCCCCAAACCGGGTGACCCTCTCCCATAGACTCCAATGTTAAGTCCGAAATTCACCCAACAATTGCCGGTCATTTTGTGGACCCGGTACAGCCGAATGATAGGTGCTGGAGGCCCCAAACTTGGATCAGCTGTGGTCCAGGGGCCCCTCTCCATGTGACCCAAGTTTGGTATTTTTATTTCCTATGGTTTGGGAGAACGGTGTCCCCAAACCGGGTGCCCCTCTCCCATAGACTCCAATGTTAAAGACTGCTAAAGTCTTTGTTGTAAGGGCCCCTTGAGACACTGGGGCCCCTTGCAACAGTACTGCCTGTACCCCCCTGATGGCGGCCCTGGTTGTGACTAAAACGGTCCATGATGAACAGTAATTAAAAGGTGCGGTCAGACACCTCAGCATACCTCCCAATATTCGCAGATTGTGGGTGTAGCGCCCCCTAGCTAGTGTGCTAGAATGCTAGATTTTAGGTAAACTGGCAGCCAAGACTGCTTTGTTTTTCTGGGTCTGGGCAGAGACTACGATTGCCACCTTTTTTTCGAGTCACTTTAGCGGTGCAAAAGCCATTTTTTTTACAAGATAAACTATACATTAAATAACTTTTCTAATCATATGAAGTTAATCACAAGAGTCTCCCTTTACATCAGAGTCCTCAGAGTTCCCCATTTACATCTAAATCCACAGAGTTCCCTTTTACATCTGAATCCGCAGTGTTCCCCTTTACATCTGAATCCACAGTGTTCCCCTTTACATCTGAATCCACGGAGTTCCCCTTTACATCTGAATCCACAGTGTTCCCCTTTACATCTGAATCCACTGTGTTCCCCTTTACATCTGAATCCACAGAGTTCCCCTTTACATCTGAATCCACAGAGTTCCCCTTTACATCTGAATCCGCAGTGTTCCCCTTTACATCTGAATCCACGGTGTTCCCCTTTACATCTGAATCCACGGTGTTCCTCTTTACATCTGAATCCACAGTGTTCCCCTTTACATCTGAATCCACTGTGTTCCCCTTTACATCTGAATCCACAGTGTTCCCCTTTACATCTGAATCCACAATGTTCCCCTTTACATCTGAATCCACAGTGTTCCCCTTTACATCTGAATCCACAGAGTTCCCCTTTACATCTGAATCCACAGAGTTCCCCTTTACATCTGAATCCACAGTGTTCCCCTTTACATCTGAAGCCACAGTGTTCCCCTTTACATCTGAATCCACAGTGTTCCCCTTTACATCTGAAGCCACAGAGTTCCCCTTTACATCTGAATCCACAGTGTTCCCCTTTACATCTGAATCCACAGAATTCCCCTTTTACATTTGAATCCACAGAGTTCCCCTTTACATCTGCATCCACAGAGTTCCCCTTTACATCTGAATCCACAGTGTTCCCCTTTACATCTGAATCCACAGAATTCCCCTTTTACATTTGAATCCACAGAGTTTCCCTTTACATCTGAATCCGCAGTGTTCACCTTTACATCTGAATCCACAGAGTTCCCCTTTACATCTGAATCCACAGAGTTCCCCGTTACATCTGAATCCACAAAGTTCCCCTTTACATCTTACATAGTTAGTCAGGTTGAAAAAAGACGAAAATCCATCTAGTTCAACCAAAAAAAATAGAAAAATTATTTATAACCATACAATTCCATATACAATCCTTCACCCACAGTTGATACAAAGGAATCCATCTGAATCTGTTCCCCCTTTATATCTGAATCCACAATGTTCCCCTTTCCCCTTTATATCTGAATGCACAATGTTCCCCTTTACATCTGAATCCACAGAGTTCCCCTTTATATCTGAATCTGCAGATTTCCCCTTTCTACATTTGAATCCACAGTGTTCCCCTTTATATCTGAATCTGCAGATTTCCCCTTTCTACATTCGAATATACCCCTTTACATCTGAATCCACAGTGTTCCCCTTTACTTCTGAATCCACAGAATTCACCATTTACATCTGAATCCACAGAGTTCCCCTTTTAAATCTGAATCCACAGAGTTTCCCTTTATATCTGAATCCACAGAGTTCCCCTTTACATCTGAATCCGCAGAGTTCTCCTTTACATCTGAATCCACAGTGTTCCCCTTTACATCTGAATCCACTGTGTTCCCCTTTACATCTGAATCCACAGAGTTCCCCTTTACATCTGAATCCGCAGAGTTCTCCTTTACATCTGAATCTGCAGAGTTCCCCTTTACATCTGAATCCACAGTGTCCCCCTTTACATCTGAATCCACAGAGTTCCCTTTTACATCTGAATCTGCAGATTTCCCCTTAACATTAGAATCCGCAGAGTTTCCCTTTACATCTGAATCCACAGAGTTCCCCTTTACATCTGAATCCACAGAGTTCCCCATTTACATCTGAATCCACAGAGTTCCCCTTTTACATCTGAATCCACAGTGTTTCCCTTTACATCTGAATCCGCAGAGTTCCCCTTTACATCTGAATCTGCAGAGTTTCCCTTTACATCTGAATCCACAGTGTTCCCCTTTACATCTGAAGCCACAGAGTTCCCCTTTACATCTGAATCCACAGTGTTCCCCTTTATATCTGAATCCACAGTGTTCCCCTTTATATCTGAATCCACAGTGTTCTCCTTTACATCTGAATCCGCAGAGTTCCCTTTTACATCTGAATCCGCAGTGTTCCCCTTTACATTTGAATCTTCAGAGTTCCCCTTTACATCAGAATTTGCAGAGTTCTCTTTCACTGTAAGGGGGAACACTGAGGACTCTGATGTACGACAAGGACTCTGATGTATAGGGGAACACTGCAGCCTCTTGTGTAAAGGGCAACTCAGATGTAAGGAATGCTCTGAGAACTCTGATTTATTTTGGTGTACTCACTGAGAGGCAGGAGAGAGAACGGGGGGGACGACGACGACGACTTCAGTCACAGACAAGGATGGATGGTGAGCTCACTCACCCCTTGGCAGTCAGCACCTCTCAGTCTACCTGTAAAGTGGCAGATCTGTACCATGTCTAGAATCTGCTGCAGCATTACTTGCATTTATAAAGCCAAAAATATGACATTTTCCCTGCAAGTTGCCTTTATTTTGCTCAGCAACAGCTGAGGAGCCATAGTTTTTTGGGTAAATTCTGGTGTCACTTTGACTATGCATAGAAGTAACGGGTGTGGAAAAATTGGGCTTTGGGTGTCGGTGGTGCCTTTACACCATAACCCTATAGAGGTGCTCTTCATGAAGGCAAGAACTGGCCTTTCTGTAAAAAAAAAAATTGCAATGATATGCACCTGTCAAACAGGTGCAGAAAAATTGGTCTTTGGGTGTCGGTGGCGCCTTCCCATCATAACCCTATAGAGGTGCTCTAGATGAAAGCAAGAATTGGCCTTGCCGTAAAAAATTGCCTCATGTTCCTATCATCCTCAACCTCAGAACTAGAGTTGATCGAACCTCTGGAAGTTCGGGTTCTGCAGGTTCGGCCGAACTTCGGGACAAAGTCCGGGTTCGGGTCCGGACTTGACCCGAACTTTGACCCCGAACCCCATTGAAATCAATGGGGACCCGAACTTTTAGGCACAAAAATGGCTGTAACAAAGTCCTGGAAAGTCCTAGAGGTCTGCAAAAGGAAGGAAAATGGGGGTAAGGGTCGGACAAGTGCCCCACAAAGAAATGGGGATAGGGAAATAACTTAAAATAATTTTTAAGCTAAAATCACATAAAAAAAAACAAAAATGGAGGTGGATGTGGAGTTGGAGGTTGAGGAGGCGGTGAAAGTGGCGGTGGAGGAGGAGGTAGCCAACACTGTTTTTTTTATTTTTGGAATTTTTTTGTTT
>BLSH010164908.1:572075-592053 GCA_018402905.1 Glandirana rugosa
TGGTTATTTTGGAACAAACCGCACATGTCTACTGGTCATGAAGCAGGGGGTAAATCTTCCAGGGGTCAAGTGGTTAATAATATGGCCTCTATATTGTGTCCATCACAAGATGGTTTTACAGGGATGATTCTGAGGAGGAATGAATTGCACAGCCCTGTGATCCTCTCATCGCAGTAAATAATCAATGGATTTTTTCCTCCTAACAGGACTAAGCTGAGATCTATGGTACCCCATGTACTGTCTGATTGTTGTCCCATTTTACCCAAACTGCCGATATTAGGCAATCTTCATAGGATATCTGCAGGTGCCGCCAGGAATAGATTCCTCTTCTCTGAATTTGTAATGCAAACACCTTTTGCTATCAGAAGCCAACCGCTGTTTTCACCAAAGATCCAGCGCATGAGAAATATCAATAATCCCCGTGTGTGCTGATTAATAATTTATGTAAAATATGCTTAAAGCCTAACTCCAGACAGATATAAAAAAATAAAATACCAATTAATACAGTAATGTATTCATCCACAACTTATTCAAAGTAATGCCGCTAGTGCAAGTATTTCACTTTGTACCTATAGGAGTTTCCTGCAATCCAGCCCTGGGCACCCGCGCTGCAACGCATAACGCTGCCAGAATAACACAGAGAGCTTGCTTACAGGTAGGAAAAGCAGATATGACTCATCAGCATAGGGAGGGTCCACAACCTGGCTATGGTGTCTAGCAGGGGTGCCTGGATGGCAAGACAGGTACAGAACAGGGAAAAAAGTTACAATATACAGTATTCAAATGTGTATTTTTGCCTGCTGCTTGTCTGACGTTCCAATTTAAAGTGTAGCTAAAGCCAAAACTTTTCTTTTTGCTTAAATTTTGTATGGTGGGGGTTAGAACCCCTGTCAGGGTTTTATTGCTGTTTTTCTTTCCCGTATATATATATATATATATATATACACTATATTACCAAAGTATTGGGACTTTTAGATGTCAGCACACATAGGGACAACAGTAACTTGATACAGTTCAATACAAACAACAACAACAAAAAATACACTATATTATCAAAATTATTGGACGCCTGCCTTTACACGCACATGAACTTTAATGGCATCCCAGTCTTAGTCCATAGGGTTCAATATTGAGTTGGCCCACCCTTTGCAGCTATAACAGCTTCAACTCTTCTGGGAAGGCTGTCCACAAGGTTTAGGAGTGTCTATGGGAATGTTTGACCATTCTTCCAGAAGAGCATTTGTGAGGTCAGGCACTGATGTTGGATGAGAAGGCCTGGCTCGCAGTCTCCGCTCTAATTCATCCCAAAGGTGTTCCATCGGGTTGAGGTCAGGACTCTGTGCAGGCCAGTCAGGTTCCTCCACCCCAAACTCACTCATCCACGTCTTTATGGACCTTCCTGCGCTGGTGCGCAGTCATGTTGGAACAGGAAGGGGCCATTCCCAAACTGTTTCCACAAAGTTCGGAGCATGAAATTGTCCAAAATGTCTTGGTATGCTGACGCCTTAAGGCTACTTTCACACTAAAAGCTTAGCCGCGGTCGCGGTAAAACCCAGCTAGTTTTAGCGGCGTTTTACCAGCGATAGGTCTCCGCTATGCAGACGGGAGTGTGGCGCTTTTAACCCCCCACAAGGGGTTAAAACGGGGTTAAAAGTGCCATTGCTCTATGCTACCGAGGTGGTGTGCAGCCGCTTCGGAAGTGCTTGCCATTCATTTCAATGGGAAGGGGCGGTGGAGGAGTGGTATATACACCACTCACCTCACTGCCCCAGAGATGCTGCTTGCAGGACTTTTTGTAACGTCCCGCAAGTGCACCGCCCCAGTGTGAAAGCACTCAGGGCTTTCACATTGGGGTGGATTGGGGGGGGGGGGGTTTGAGGTGCTTTACAGACGCTTTGAGCTAAATAACACCTGTAAAGCGCCTCGGTGTGAAAAGAGCTTAAGAGTTCCCTTCACTGGAACTAAGGGGCCAAGCCCAACCCACACCAAAATCCCCCCTCCACCAAATGATTGGGACCAGTGCAGAAAGCAAGGTCCATAAAGACATGGATGGGCGAGTTTGGGGTGGAGGAACTTGACTGGCCTGCACAGAGTCCTGCCCTCAACCCGAAAGAACACCTTTGGGTTGAAATAGAGTGGAGACTGCTAGCCAGGCCTTCTCATCCAACACACCAAAACAAATAAGTTCAGAAATGAAGCTCTGTGTAATAAAATGGAAGGACACAGGGAAAAAGTATTGAACACGCTAACTGAAATGTATTTAATACTTGGTACAAAATCCTCTGTTGGTAATGCCAGCTTCAAGAAGCCTCATGTATGGAGAAACGAGTCGCATGCGTTGCTCAGGTGAGATTTGGCCCATTCTTCCACACAAGCAGTCTTCAAATCTTGAAGGTCCCTTGGTCCTCTTCTATGATCTCTGATCTTTAGTTCTTTCCATAGATTTTCTATTGGATTCAAGTCAGGTGATTGGCTGGGCCATTCTAGCAGCTTTATTTTATTTCTTTGAAACCAATGGAGATTTTCCTTGGCTTTGTGTTGGTGATCATTGTATTGCTGAAATGTCCGCCCTCCTTTCATCTTCATCATCCTGGTAGATGGCAGCAGATTTTTATCAGCAATGTCTTGGTCCGTTTTTCATTCATCCTTCCCTCAATGATGAGAAGTTTGCCAGTACCACATGCTGAAAAACAGCCCTGCCCACACCATGATGTTCCCGCCTCCAAACCTCACTGTTGGTATGGGGGGGGGGGGGGAGTGTTTTTGGTGTGCAGTGCCACGTGACCTCCAAACATGGTGGGTATTATGGCATCCAAAGAGTTCAGTTTTGGTCTCATCTGACCAGACTATTCTCCCAGTATTTCCCAGGCTTCTCTCAATGGTGTGCAGCAAACTTTAAACGAGCTTCACCATGCTTTCTCTTCAGTAATGGAGTCTCACGTGGTGAGCGTGCATACAGGCCATGGTGGGTGAGTGCATTACTTATTGTTTTCTTTAAAACAATTGTACCTGCTAATTCCAGGTCTTTCTGAAGTTCTCCACAAGTGGTCCTTGGCTCTTGGACAACTCTTCCAATAATTATTTTCTCTTCTCTGTCAGAAATCTTGAGAGGAGCACCTGGTCGGTTTATGGTGAAATTATGTTCTTTCTACTTGCGGAATAAGGCCCCAACAGTGCTCACTGGAACATTCAGAAGTATAGAAATCCTTCTGTAACCAATGCCATCAGTATGTTTTGCAACAATAAGGTTGTGAAGGTCTTGAGAGAGCTCTTTGCTTTTACCCATCATGAGATGTTTCTTGTGTGACACCTTGGTAATGAGACACCTTTTTATAGGGCATGAGTTGAGACTGAACCAGCTGACATTAATTTGCACTGACAAGGGGCAGGGTTGCTTTCTAATTACTGATAGAATTCAGCTGGCATTTTGGCTTTCCAGGCCTTTTTGCGCCTCCCTTTCTTCATGTGTTTAACACTTTTTCCCTGTGTCATTCCATGTTATTACACAGAACTTAATTTCTGAACTTATTGGTTTTGTTGTCTTTGTATGTATGGATAGCATGGGTTGTTACTGACATGTGGGGAAAATTTCATGTCAATAACAGCTTTAGAACTATATTCACCTAGAAAAATGGTGCTGTGTTCAATACTTATTTTACCTGCTGTAAATACAGTATACATTTTTGGAATAACAAAAAATTTGTCTGAATTCCAATTTGGAATGTAGCACCCCCATGAATAGGTGCTTAGGTGATAGATTTTTGCTAGGAGGCAAATTTAGTCAGGCCTGACTGTTGTGCAGGCCTGAATGTTTTGATTTGGGCAGGGGAGTGGCCCAGGAAGAGCTAGAGACTACAGGAAGGAACCCCTTGGTTAACCCTCCCCTTTGTCTTCAGAGGGTTCTGGAAAAGGGGATGGAAGAGGAGGTGTAACTTTCGGAGGTATGCATAGTTGCCAACATTGTCAAAAAATTTATAGGGACACTTTTTTATAAGTAGGTGGAGCCTTAATATAATTAGGGGCCGGAGCATTCATTTGTAGGCGTGGCACCACAGAAGTTGAGAAATGCGATGCGAGAAGTGCGTCGCAGCGAAAAATTGGCATGGTTTACGCTAAATAATGGGTGTGGCCAAGGGGTGTGGCTCAAAGGGATGTGGTTTGAGTTTGAGATGAACGAGAGAGAGAGAGAGAGAGAGAGAAAGAGAAAGAACGCCCAGATCCTACACCACAATAGCAATATGTGAATTCCAGAAAGTGTAACAATCAGCAGATAAAGATACTCCAAACACCTGGTGTTAGTGCTTCAATCATACCGGCACCATGGTTGGTATGGTGTCAGTATGATTGAAGCGCATTATTTCTTATATTACATTGTAATATAAAATGAAATCATTCAACTCACTATAATGTAGAATTAGTGGGAGCCCTGAGTGTGTCACATGCCACCATCACCTGCCACCAGCAGGGGCGCTGATAAGGCAGTACAGCCAGCCCTCCTGTACTGGGCCCAGGTCTCATCAGTTCAAAAGGGGGGCCCGGGCAACTGTTGAGCAGGTGGTCTGACTGTACTGTCTTATTGCAGACACCGATGCTCTCCTGCCTCCCCCTGCAGCCCTGCCAGCTTCTGCTCTTCTTTCCCCCTCCAGCTGCACTGCAGGGGGATTGGTTCTAGCACATGCACCCCGTCCCTCTGCTGTTTGGACCACCCTGCGTGCCCCTTTCCCTTGCAGCACTGCCGGCTTTCCTCCTCTCCTGCCAGAAGCTGCTGGGGGCAAAAGAGGCGGATGTTTCAAGATGTAGAGTGCGGGAAGTGGTTGGTGAACATACCGGTCATTTACTGGCCCCATCCTTTCCTGAATGAACACAGTGAGCGATTAGTACTAATCACTCCTCTGTCCATTTATCGCTGAAGCATAGTAAACTGCGCCTACTATGCTTCAGTTTGTTTATGAGCAGGAAGTCTCGGAGTGCTTCCTACTCATTAATTTGTACAGCTGAGGTTACAGAGAAAGTGACTAAAAAAATCTATGTCTATTAGTCACTTTTGGACATGGAAAGAGGGCACTGTCAGGTAATCTGTAGGGGGCCCCGTGATTTCTAACAGCAGCCCTGGCCACCAGATGCAGCATTTCACTTGTCACGCTCCTATGTATTGGTGATTTGCAGTGGTCTTACTAAGGTTTGTGCTACCTGGGGTGGTAAAACATGGTGTCCCCCCCCCCTTAATAACTAATCTCCCAATCTAGCGTGCCACCTGCCGCTGTTGAGTGACAACAGGACAGAGCAGTAGACACTTGTCAGGCTACCACACCAGGCTCTCTCCTGTCTAGACTGCCACAATGCCCTGCAGTGCACTGGACAGGCTAGTTTCGGGCCGGCAGCGCATGGTCACTGTGTGCACCCCAAATCTGCGTGCTGTCACTGATAGGAGTGACACAATCGTGGTTGAATAGAAAGGCAGATGGAGGTCCCTGTCCCAAGAGGAGGAATGGGGGTCCCTGTCCCCAGGGGAGATGGTGGTCCCTCTCCCCAGGAGGGATGGTAGTCCCTGCCCCCAGGAGATACGGTGGTCCCTGTGCCCACAGGAGGTATGGTGGTCCCTGTCCCCAGGAGGGATGATGGTCCATCTTCCCAGGAGATACGGTGGTCCCTGTCCCCACAGGAGGGATGGTGGTCCTGGTGCCCATAGGAGGGATGGCGGTCCCTCTCCTTACAGGAGGAATGGTGGTCCCTGTCCCCACAGAAGGGCTGGTGGTCCCTGTCCCCACAGGAGGGACGGAGCAGATGTAGTGAGCCAGCCATTCCTTCCTGGCTCAGTGTGTTCATGGTTTGTGTCAGTAGAATGGTGTTCTCTGCATAACTTTTCTCCCTGTTCCTCTGTGACACACTCCACATGTCTTCCTGAACACTTGCACGGATGAGGAGGGGGGGCTGGTTTATGCAATGTAGTAAGCTACCACAACAAGCCGACCGGAGGGAGTGATCAAAGAAAGAGACAGACTGAGGCAGAGAATGGCAGTTTGTGTGTGTGAGGAGCCGAGTATGTGATGGTGTCACCCCTCACCCCCATAGCAACGCTGCTGCCAGTACAAATCTCATCGGAGACACAGCAGCACGGCTCATCAGTGCATACGTCACTTCCAGGCACAGCTACTTTTCACAGCTTACCCATTGGCTGAGATGCGCCGCTGCAGCCCGCCTCCTGCTACCCTCTCAGCCAGTAGCTGGCTGAAGTTGTCAGTTATATCCCTCCCTCTCCCTCCATCTTCCAGTCCCAGCTTCCAGCTCATCCAGATTACTGTGTAGGCGGGCCTGAATGATGGCGGAATGGTGTGACTTTCTTAGGGAGGATCGGACACCTCAGCCCGGTCTGCCTCTGCCCAGGACAAATCGAATTATTCTGGATTTTGCCCGGGAAATGGACAGACTGGGACTGGGGTCTGAATCCCGTGAATGTCCCTGGAAAATCGGGACTGTTGGCACCTATGAAGTATGTTAAGGAGCCTTGACCAATCTCCAACCTGAATTGGCAGGGGTCAGGTGTACTTAAATACTGTGGTCTGACCAGCTGGGGAGGAGAGTGTCAGGTGGAAGAGTGGAGATGTAGCAGAGGTTGTGGGGGGCTCACTCGGGAGGGAGCCCCCAGTCTGGGGGGGGGACCTTGAGGCCAGGAAGAGAGAGATCCTGGAGCAGCACAAGGGAGAATTTGAGCAACAGAGAGGCTACAGGAAAGACTCTTTAAAGGATTAAAAGGTGTCGGTGAGTGACATACCTGGGAGCTGGAGAAGAGGACTGGAGCAGACTGGGAGGATGCAGTGGACAGTCTGTGGAGGTCAGAGGAGCCAGTCAGGGGAGCGGTGTCACTGGGCAGTGGAGTAGGCCGGAGTGGCCTGGAAGAGGATGGGCTGGGAGCAGTAGTCCATCAAAACCTTTGGCCCGTGGCCCTTGCCTGCAATGGGCGGTCCGGAGGTTCTGCCATCAGGAACGCAGGCCTCACCATGTGCTAGCTAGGGTGGAGGAAGATGTAATGGAGCTCTGATAAATATCCCTTCAGGCCTCACCGTGAGGAGAAGCAAGTGTTGTGCAGGAGAGAAGTGAAGGAGTGTAACGTTCAGCAAGTGTCAGTGATGGAGGAAGAAGGAGTGTATATCGAGAGGTGTATATAGACGGTCCCGCTTCTTGATCTACTGAGCATCCCACAGTCACCCCTACCCCATCCAAGTTTATTCCCCTAATAAACAACAAAAAAAAAAAAAAACAAAGAACCGGCCTGTTCCGTGACTCCGGATGAAAGGAAATGTGTGATTGAGGGCAGAGTGTCAGGTGAACCGCATCAATCAGCCACCCCTAAGGGGGCCATTGGCTCCAAGAACAAAACAAACCGCACATGTCTAGCGTAGGGTTGCCACGTCATCCCTTTAATCCAAAACACATATGAATTACACAAAATCTGAGGCTAATTTAATGCAGATGAGGCTCCAAGTGAGTTTAATTACCACCTTAGTCAGCCACAGAACAACCTGTGTAATTCATATGTGTCCTGGATTACAGGGATGACATGGCAATCCTAGTCTAATGAGAACCACCATTTCCTGTTTACACCGTGATCGGCTGTGATTGGACACCGCTCACTACATGGTAAAGAGCCTATGTCATAGACTCTTTACCGTGATCGGTGATTCGATGCGGTGCACCACCAATTGCCCCAATCATCATATGATGTCCTCCCAGAATGAGAGTGCTCCCGCCAGGGCCGGCTCTACCACTAAGCGGAGTAGGCGGCCGCCCAGGGCGCACTGCCGCCTAGGGCGCCTGGCTGCTGTTGATCCGTCACTAGCTGCTCTACATGCATCGTATTGCTGTATTGATTGGCGCTGGTGAAGCTGTATTTGATGGGCACAGGTAAGGCTGTATTGACTGGCACTGGTGAAGCTGTATTTGATGGGCACACATGAGGCTGTATTGATTGGCGCTATTGAAGCTGTATTTGATGGGCACAGGTAAGGCTGTATTGACTGGCACTGGTGAAGCTGTATTTGATGGGCACAGGTAAGGCTGTATTGACTGGCACTGGTGAAGCTGTATTTGATGGGCACACATGAGGCTGTATTGATTGGCGCTGGTGAAGCTGTATTTGATGGGCACAGGTGAGGCTGTATTGATTGCCACTGGTGAAGCTGTATTTGATGGGCACAGGTGAGACTGTATTAATTGGCGCTGGTGAAGCTGTATTTGATGGGAAAAGGTAAGGCTGTATTGATTGGCACTGGTGAAGCTGTATTTGATGGGCACAGGTAAGGCTGTATTGATTGGCGCTGGTGAAGCTGTATTTGATGGGCGCAGTTCGAGCTTGATGGGCACAGGTCAGGCTGCATTTGATGGGTGCAGGTCAGGCTGAGCCCGGGGGGGCAGCAAAATGAGGTTTCACCTGGGGTGTCAAAAATCCCTGTACCAGCCTTGGCTCCCGCCCATCCATTATTTTACTATATGGCGGGGAGGAAGCAGTTAAGGAGGGGTGGGCTCCCTCCAGACTCACCTGTCCTCTATCTATCCATTATAATGCATGTGCTTCAATTATGGAGGCTCTCAAAATGTATAGAGTTAGCACTGCAGATAATAATGGGGTGCCTTGTTGCGGCCTCTGCAGCTGACGCACTAAACCCTTGTTTTTAACGTGATATGTTAGACAGTATAATCCAGTAGCTTGCAAGCTGGTCGGTGAGCTGAGCTGGGAATTTTCTCTGCTTTTGATTGATATAGTTAAATATAAGTTGTCAAATATACATCCAACTCGGATACTGTAACAAACAATTATACCAGTAGGAGTATTATATCTAAAATTGGCTTAAACACTCGATGTCTGCAGCTGTCGGTCAAATGTCTCTGTGTTCAGTCTGTAATTTTCTGCTTGCAATTACTTAACAACTGGACGCTGTTGTGATATTACAAACCGAGCCGCCATGGACTTCATCATGATGGGAAGTGAATGTACAGGAAGTGTCTGCTAACTACACTGTGTAAATTACATCGGGATCTGACCTCCCGGAACTCCCGACTCAGCATCATCCGAGAATAAATATGACATTGTCTTCAGGTGTCTATAATGTAACAGTCACTTATTTAACCACTTTATTTGACCTCCGGAAGAATTACCCCCCCTTCAGGACCAGGTGTTACTTTAACTGACAATTGCGCGGTCGTGCACCGCTGTACCGAAACAAAATTGATTACATAGGCAGATCCCCATTTTGTGTAGTTTACTGACTATCAGCAGGTGCTGGCGGACTTTGAGCGCCCAGCACCCACAGACAGGGCTGCTATTGTAAATCATGAGGCCCCATACAGCCTACCTGAGAGGGAGTGGATGAAGACATAGATTTATTAGTCTCTTTCTCTACAGCCTCAGCTACACAGATAAATGAATAGGAAGCACACTGAGACTTTCTGCTCATTTATACAACTGAAGCATAGTAAACACAGTTTACTGTGCCTCAGTGATGAATGGAATCAGGAGTGATTGGTACTGATCACTCACTGTTCATTCAGGAAAGGAAGGGGCCAGTAAATGACATCCCTCTGCGTGACTACAGCAGCTGTAGGGTTGACACATCATCCCTTTAATCCAGGACACATATGAATTACACAGGTTGTTCTGAGGCTAATTTAACTAAGATAAGGCACCAAGTGAGTTGAATTACCACCTTAATCAGCCACAGAACAACCTGTGTAATTCATATGTGTCCTGGATTAAAGGGATGATGTGGCAACCCTAAGCAGCTGCCAGCTGGAAAGGAGGGAAGCCAACAGCAATGCGAGGGAAAGGGGCACACAAGGGGCCCAGACAACAGATAGAAGAGGCACGTGTTCTAGAACCAAGTAGTGCAGTGCAGCCAGAGGGAGGGAGAGAAGCTGGCAGCACTGCAGTGGGAGACAGAAGAAAAACAGTGTCTGCAGTAAGCCCTCCTGCTCAGCAGATGCCTGGGCCCCCCTTTTGAACTGATGGGGCCTGGGCCCAGTACAGGAGGGCTGGCTGTACTGCCTTATCAGTGGCCCTGCCCACAGATTGGCTTCTGCTGTGAATTATCACAGCAAAAGTGGCCCACAAGCCCCCTGCAGGTGGAAGTGCAGGATCACGTGTATATATATATATGCTATCCTGCGCAGAGCTGCCATCCTGTAGCAGTAAAATTGCTAATGGGTGGTCAGCAAGTGGTTAAAAGCAAGATACTGTGTTACATAAAGTTACATAGTTACATAGTTGGTGAGGTTGAAAAAAGACACCAGCCCATCCAGTTCAACCTGTGTTATTTGAATGGATCCTGCATTCTGCAAGAAGTAGCTGGGAATTCATGAAATATGCAGAAGCTGGTTTGTACTTAGGGGTAGAGTTGGGCGAACGTTTCAGCCCGAGCATGAGTTCTGGCCGAACATTGGCTGTTCGCCCATTCGATGAACACAAGATAGTTCGAGATAGAACAGGGCTCTGTTCAGTGCTACTAGAGAGTTAGTGTTCTATTGTGATTCTATTGTCGGTGTAGATTAATATCAGTTTAGTGTATATTTAGTGATAGTTCAGCTTGACTGTAGTGACCATTCATTTTTACTTTAGTGTCAGTTTATTTTCTCAGGGCAGGTTTCCTGCAGTATATTTCAGTGAGTTACTGTACATTTAGCAAAGTATATTTCTGTGTGTTAGTGCACGTTTAACAAAGTATATTTCAGTGCGTTAGTGCAGGTTTGACGCTGTATATTTCAGTCCATTAGTGCACGTTTAACGCAGTATATTTCAGTGTGTCAGTGCACGTTTAACAAAGTATATTTCTGTGCGTTAGTGCACGTTTAATGCAGCATATTTCAGTCCATTAGTGCACGTTTAACGCAGTATATTTCAGTGTGTTAGTGCACATTTAACAAAGTATATTTCAGTGCGTTAGTGCACATTTAACGCTGTATATTTCAGTGCGTTAGTGTACATTTAACACTGTATATTTTAGTGTGATAGTGGATGTTTAACGCAGTATAGTTCCGTGTGTTAGTGCACGTTTAACAAAGTATATTTCAGTGCGTCAGTGCACATTTAAGGCAGTATATTTTAGTGTAATAGTGCAAGTTTAACAGAGTATATTTCAGTGCGTTAGTGCACATTTAACGCATTATATTTCAGTGCGTTTGTGCACATTTAACGCTTTATAGTTCAGTGCGTTAGTGCACGTTTAACTCTCTATATATCAGTGCGCTACAGTGCGTTTAACGCGGTATATTTCAGTGTGTTAGTGCACATTTACCACAGTATATTGCAGTGCGTCAGTGCAGTTTTACTGCAGTATATTATAGTGTATCTGTGGAGTGTGTCTGTGTAATGAGTACTCAAGTTAAAGTGCACCAAACACCAGTTTCCATTGATTAAAGTGCATCCACGTACACATTTCAATATCTTTATTACATTTTGTTAATAAACCCCCCTCCCCATCATGTTTGGGAGAACAACAAGGAGAAGCAGATCTTCCCATGGCAGTATGAGGGGGCCAGCAGCATCTTTGTCCACAGGCAAAAGT
Source organism: Glandirana rugosa (assembly GCA_018402905.1). Taxonomy (NCBI): domain Eukaryota; kingdom Metazoa; phylum Chordata; class Amphibia; order Anura; family Ranidae; genus Glandirana; species Glandirana rugosa. The sequence continues at coordinate 583,631 of BLSH010164908.1, forward strand.
GGATGTGGTGGTCAGTCCACAGGCAGGGCATCATTTCCTCTGTTTAGTGAGTTTGCCCATGCTATCCAGCCACAGCATGCAGAGGAGGTGGTGGACTGGATTACTAAGCCATCATCATCCTCCTCATCCTCCATCACCCAAGCAGAGATTAGTGCGCAGTCCACTGCAGCTGCCAGAGTGGCTTATTCTGCCTCCTTGTCCACAGCTACTAATCTGGTGCAGCTGTGCATAGAAACCAATCAGCTTCCAGGTTTTCTGGTCAAAGCTTAAATGAACAAGCTGAAGTTAGAAGCTGATTGACTATCATGTACAGCTATACCAGATTTTGCACTTCCTAGTTTTAGTAAATCAACCCCATTGTCTTCTTACACTTTAGACAACTGAAAAAAACATCCTCTGTATTGCAATTAGCTAAACAAAATTGTGTTTGATTCAACTTCTGTGTCTTTTTGAAGAGTTAAGCTGCCTGTGGGTGGTGCCAAGTCAGCAGCTGTCCATACTGCCTGGACAGATTGGGTCTAAGCAGGGATTGTCAATGCATAAATCGGCATTTGACACCGAACAATCCTTGTAATTTGCCTATTATTTTTATTTGCTATGATGATTGTCAGCTCCATCTAGTGGCCATCTTCTCACCCGGCCTGTAGCAGACTTACAGCTGGGCGGGACTTTCCTCCTTTGGATTGGACGTCATATGATGTCCCCTCAAAAGGTGCCCCTCAGTGGGCTGCACAGCGGCGAGATCTGTCAACGGACACAGCCAATGACTGATCGCTATGCTGGCTTGCTGCCAGTATTATGTGATCACTGTGACCAATCACAGCTGATCACTTGACAATTGTAACCAATGGATGGCTTCCTTTCATGCCATCCATTGTATACAATTGTGTTGCTAGCTGTGATTGGTCACAGTGATCACATGGTACAGGCAGGGCAAACCATAGCCCATCTATACTATGTGATTATCTTTGGCCAATTACAGCCCATCTGTACTATTTGATTATTTTTGGCCAATCAGCTAATCACAACAAAAGACACTGAATTAATAATTTTCATTGAGTAAAAATGGTTGCTTATACCAATGAAATCCATTGGTATAAGCAATCATAATGTGCAAAAAGTTGTATAGTGTTACTATGGTAATGCTGTATTGCTCTGGTCACAGTGTATTTGAAAAAATGTAAAAAAAGCAAAACAAATTAAATAAAATTAAATAAAAAAGAGGAAAAAAAATTAAATAATTAAAAAAAAATATTACTTTTTATTTTTCACACATACATCACCAGTCAATGTCCCTTAACACCGCCACACCGAATTTCTTTTTTTTTTTATTACTTCATTTTCAAAAAAATTGTGACAAAAATTACAAAAAAACTCGCCATGCCTCTTACTAAATACCTTAACCACTTGCCGAGGGCCGACTGCAGTCTGATGGCGACAGAGTGGCTCGCAAATATGACGGCGGCTGCGATAACTAGTGCTGTGAGCGGTCACTCGTGTGCAGGGAGCGGGTAGGGCGGACTTGTTAGCCACCGGCTACCCGCGATGGCCCCCCCGCAGTGAGAGAACGGAGGTCCGTGTATGTAAACACGGATCTCCGTTCTCATAGAGGGGGAAGGGCTGTGATCACAGGCTTCCTGTATAGGGAAGCCATGATCACTCCCCTCCCCCTGCCAGGGCAGCCCACACACAGTTAGAACACTCCCAGGGAACACAGTTAACCCTTAGAGCGCCTCCTGCAGGTTAACCCCTTCACTGCCAATGGTATTTACACAGTAATCAGTGCATTTTCATAGCACTGATCGCTGTATAAATGCCAATGGTCCCAAAAAAGTGTCAAAATGGTCCGACATGTCCGCTGAAATATCGCAGTACCGCTAAAAATCGCAGATCGCCGCCATTACTAGTAAAAAATGTAAACGCCCCCCTCCCCCCCAGAAATTAATTCTCATCGTCCGTAAATGCGGCAACTTTTGCGCAAACCAATCAATAAACGCTGATTGCAATTTTTTTTATTTACCAAAAATATGAGGAAGAATATAAATCGGCCAAAACCGATGGAAAAAATGCTTTTTTATATATTTTTTTGAATTTGTATTTTAGCAAAAAGTAAGAAATTTGTTTTTTTTTTCAAAATTGTCGCTCTTCTTTTGTTTATAGCGGCGATCAGAAATGACGCAGAGGTGATCAAATACCACCAAAAGAAAGCTCTATTTGTGGGAAAAAAGGACGCAAATTTCGTTTGGCTACAACGTCGCACGACTGCGCAATTGTCAGTTAAAGCGACGCAGTGCCGAATCGCAAAAAGTGCTCTGGTCTTAAAGTGGGAAATCCTTCCGGGGCTGCAGTGGTTAAACTGTCTACTTTCCAAAAAGGGGTCATTGGGGGGTATTTGTACTGCCCTGGTGTTTTCGGGCCTCAAGAAATGAGATAGTCCGACAGTACATCAGGATTGATCGATATTCAGATATATCCCATAGTTTGTGGACTCTATAACTTTCCTACAGACTAAATATTATACACTGATTTGGGTTATTTTCACCAAAGAAATGTAGTAGAATACAGTTTGGCCTGAATGTATGAAGAAAGATTATTTGCAAAATTTTATAACAGAAACAAAAAAAAAATGTTTTTTTTCCCCCAAAATTTTCAGTCTTTATTTAGCAAATAATAAAAACCCCAGTGGTGATTAAATACCACCAAAAGAAAGCACCATCTGTGTGAAAAAAAATGATATAAATGTTATCTGGGTACATAGTGTTGCATGACCGCGCAATTGTCATTCAGCGCTGAAAGCTGCAAATTAGCCTGGGCAGGAAGGGGGGTGAAAGTGTCCGGTATTGAAGTGGTTAATCGGGAAAATGTCCGATTATGGCAACTAGATGGAGCTGATAATCATAGGAAATAAATATAATACAAGGGTTATACATACAAATCCTTGTGATGCTCATACTGGAATTTTTTTGAATGCCCCTAATTGTGCATTGGTTCATCATTATGAAACATCTGTAAATACTGGATCAGCAGCCATCAGCAGCTAAACATAATGTAAAGTCCATGCCAGGTATTTTATTTTGCCCAGATTCCATCATATACTGTATGGCTCAAAACATATCATCCCATTTGTGTATATACTGTAATTTCAGGTTTAGTCCTTGAAATTAATCTTTCCAACACATACAGATCCAACTTCACCATGACCCATGTGCAGCTTCCCATAATGGGGTGAACCGGGATATGCTGGACTATTCACCCTGGAGATACTGTAACTCAGACTATTCTAACATATAATATAGTATGTTCTGTATTCACGTACACAGCTGAGCTTTGCTGTTGAGATTCACATGCAAGGACAACTAATTATGCACTAATTATGCATGACTAATTGTGCCCTGTGCTCTATCAGTGAGAAGAAGTCATCAATGTTATATATCTCGCACTTTAGGACCACAGATCAGCCAGTCTGTATTATAAATAAATAATGCACCTTTAATAGTATAGTACAAATGGTGGACTGTTTTCCAAAGTAACCATACAGTTGTAAAAATGTATATACTATATTGTCAAAAGTATTGGGACACCTGCCTTTACACACACATAAACTTTAATGGCATCCCAGTCTTAGTCAGTAGGGTTCAATATTGAGTTGGCCTTCCCCTTCACAGCTATACTGTAACAGCTTCGGCTCTTCTGGGAAGGCTGTCCACAAGGTTTAGGAATGTGTCTATTGGAATGTTTGCTAAGGCAACCATAGACATTATTTAAGGGCTGGTTATGACTCGGCTCCCTGCCTACTGAGGAAGCCCAATCACGGGGCGTAACGTGTGTAGGTGGGAAGGGCCAAGCTATACTGTAACAGCTTCGGCTCTTCATGGAAGGCTGTCCACAAGGTTTAGGAATGTGTCTATTTGAATGTTTGCTAAGGCAACCATAGACATTATTTAAGGGCTGGTTATGACTCGGCTCCCCACCTACTGAGGAAGCCAAATCACAGGGCGTAACACGTGTAGGTGGGAAGGGCAGAGCCCATGACATCATTACTCAGGAAGTGAGGTACCCTTTGCATGCCTAGTCAAGGAATTTTATGAGCTTATTTTGGAGCTTCTGATTTGGAGAGGAAACTGTGACGGAGATCTATTATCCCAGTGCTCAGGGAGGAGTAGAATGACTGAGGCCTTTTAGAGTCTGTTGTGGGGTCTGAAGCTGAGGTTAGCAGGTCTTTCACCTAAAGAAGCTGAATGTTTCACAAAGAAGAGAGTCGTTGCACTGAATGCAAGGCAGTGTTTACATATTTGGGACTTTTAATATATTCATATTATGTTGATTCAATAGGATGATGGTAAAATGTTGTTATTAAGATTTCAATTTTGAATTTTGAGTTGCGTTGCACTAATTGTGTTATATATGGCAATGTTTTACCATTCTTCAGAAGAACGTTTGTGAGGCCAGGCACTGATGTTTGACAAGAAGGCCTGGCTCACAGTCTCCCCTCTAATTCTTCCCAGAGGTGAGCTATCAGGTTGAGGTCAGGACTCTGTGCAGGCCAGTCAAGTTCCACTAACTCAAACTCATTCATGCATGTCTTTATGGAGCTTACTTTGTGCACTGGTGGGCAGTCATGTTGGAACAGGAAGGGGCCATCCCCAAACTCTTCCCACAAAGTTGGGAGCATGAAATTGTCCAAAATGAGTTGGTATGCTGGCACCTTAAGAGTTCCCTTCACTGGAACTAAGGGGCCAAACCCAACCCCTGAAAAACAACCCCACACCATAATCCTCCCTCCACCAAATGATTTGGACCAGTGCAAAAAGCAAGGTCCATAAAGAGGAACTTGGCTGGCCTGCACAGTGTCCTGACCTTAACCAGAAAGAACACCTTTGAACCTTTGAGATGAAGTAGAGCGGAGACTGTGAGCCAGGCCTTCTCATCCAACATCAGTGCCTGACCTCCCAAATGTGTTCCTGGAAGAATGGTCAAACATTCCCATAGACACTCCTAAACCTTGTGGACAGCCTTCCCAGCTTTAGCTAAAATCTACTTATACACACACACCTGCATCACTGTAGTAACCCCTACTCTTTCACTTAACCTCCCTCCAGGTAGCTTCTTTCATTGTTTTAATAAGACCCATCATGCATGCAAGGGGAAAAAAAAACAAATACTGTGCTTGCTGTTTATAGTAGGTAACTTATCATTAAATTATCACGCTCACGTGATAGTTTAACTTTTTGGGGTTGTATTCAATATGTGCAAAGAGATATCACACAAATACAAATATAAGTATAACATTTAATAAAAATATACAGATACAGATAATATGAGAAAATATACCAAGAATACTTAACTAAAGATGCTGTTTCTGCCACGGAGTCCCGTCTGCTTTTTATATGGCGTGGCACACAGATGATCACAGACGCATGCATGATTGTAAGCTCTGATGTGCGACTGAGAACTTACTAGTTTTGGCTGGGGTAATATAGGACTTGAATTTAACCACTTCAGCCCCGGAAGGATTTCCAACTTTAGGACCAGAGTACTTTTTGCGATTCGGCACTGTGTCACTTTAACTGGCAATTGCGCGGTCGTGGGACGTTGTACCCAAATGAAATTTGCGTCCTTTTTTTCCCACAAATAGAGCTTTCTTTTGGTGGTATTTGATCACCTCTGCGTCATTTCTGATCGCCGATATAAACAAAAGAAGAGCGACAATTTTGCAAAAAAACCCAAATTTCTTACTTTTTGCTAAAATACAAATCCAAAAAAAATATATAAAAAAACATTTTTTTCCATCGGTTTTGGACGATTTATATTCTTCCTCATATTTATGGAAAAAAAAATCGCAATCGGCGTTTATAGATTGGTTTGCGCAAAAGTTGCCGCGTTTAGGGATAATGAGAATTAATTTCTGGGGTTTTTATTTTTTTTTTATTTTTTTACTAGTAATGGCGGTGATCTGTGATTTTTAGCGGTACTGCGATATTGGAGCGGACATGTCGGACCATTTTGACACTTTTTTGGAACCATTGGCATTTATACAGCGATCAGTGCTATAAAAATGCATTGATTGCTGTGTAAATGCCATTGGCAGTGAAGGGGTTAACCTGGAGGGGGCGCTCTAAGGGTTAACTGTGTTCTCTGGGCGTGTTCTAACTGTATGTGGGCTGCCCTGGCTGGGGGAAGGGAGTGATCATGGCTTCCATATAGAGGAAGCCTGTGATCACAGCCCTTCCCCCACTAACAGAACGGAGATCCGTGTTTACATACATGGACCTCCGTTCTCTGACTGCGGGGGGGCCATCGGGGGTAGCCGGCGGCGATCGAGTCTGCCCTACCCGCTCCCTGGCCCCCCCGAACACAGTGAGTGTGCGAGCGCACCTCCGGCGGTGCGCACGCTCACAATACTAGTTACCTTGCCGCCATCACGCTGCGGTGGGCGGTCGGTAAGTGGTTAAGGAAATGGCCAATCGTAGAGAAGAATGTGGTCACATCCCGGTCATTTAACAATTACATTTCTTTTGGTATGAAGTCAGCTAAGGTAAAGCCATACTTATATCATTATATGGCTTGCATGGCCCCTTAACCAGGTTTAGAATTAATTATTAAATATTGTGAACCATAGGAAATATGAGCCGCAGATGAACTGGGTTCCCCCACTTTGCACAGCCAGGCACACCAAATACTCACAGGCACCCCATAGACAGAGAACAGCCCATGGGAGGTTATGGAATGCCCACTTGACTTCAGCAACACAACCTTGGCAACAAATTCAGGAACATCTTCCTAATCTATATACAGTCTCCTTAATACTCATTTAGCATTTAGCAATGGTCCTTTGCAGGCAGGAACTCAAAGCCTCTTGTTGTGTAGCAGAATACAGTGATCAGCTTTCACTCTCCCTCCTGTGACTACTGATCCCAGCATCACCTGTTCAGGCACTGCCAACCCACCTGGCTGCAGCTGCCCCTTTCACTAGCCGTCCAGGCTAACTTTTCTTCACAGTCCTCCAGACTGACTCACACCAGCCCACCTGACTCTGAGGAGGGATGAAGACTTAAGCACACCGCTGTCTTCAGGGAGAACTGGCTACATGTGGCAGTCTCCCCCTTGTAAGTCCCGAGTAGTGCTGCTCTACTCTGTCCTCCACTTGCTCCTGTGCCTCCAGGAAGGTCTTCCTCCGTGTGTTGTGGCAGGATCCTTCCAGCACCCGAGCTCCCGCCCAAGGTCACCCCCCCCCACAGACTGGGGGGTACCCCAGAGGACCACAGACAGCCTCCTCAGCACTAAATCTCCATCTTCATCCTGACTGCCCCTGCTACCATGACTCATGCGTATTTATGAGGTGGCCTGCCCGGGCTAGGGTTGCTACCTTATCCCTTTAAACTCGAACACCTATGAACTACACAGGTTCTGAGGCTAATATAATGCAGATGAGGCACCAAGTGAGTTTAATTACCACCTTTATCAGCCACAGAACCTGTGTAATTCATATGTGTTCGGTTTTAAAGAGATGAGGTGACAACCTGACTTGTCCCCTGTCAGTCCATTTTGCTCATCAATACTCCAAGCAGCTCCTACTAGACTCCACCCTCTACTTTCGGAAGCTTCTCCAAGGTTCCAGAAAGCAGGGGTTGTCAGCAGAGATACCAAATAAAAAATATTAAAAGAATAAGCTATTGCGCTGACTGGAACCCAACCGTCATTGAACAGGGTGCATAAAAGGGCCAGGGGAGTGGTGGGGAACACCAGGTAAAATGGATGCAGCCCCTCTCAAATTAGGTCTTGAGATCCTAATGCACATATAAAAAGCAAAGACAAGAGGGCGCCTCCATCTAGGTGTAGCAATTTATTTAAAAAGGAATAAAAACAATTAAATGCACTCACTAGACAAGAGTAGATCAAGGCTTGTCATAGATCCATATAGATCTCCATAGGATCACCGTGAGGCAGCAGGGCTCAGCAGTAGAGTTGAGCGAACCTCTGGAAGTTCGGGTTCTGCTGGTCCGGCCGAACTTCGGGAAAAAGTCCGGGTTCGGGTCCGGACAGAACCCGAACGTTCGCACGGACCCCGAACCCCATTGAAATCAATGGGGACCCGAACTTTTAGGCACAAAAATGGCTGCAACAAAGTCCTGGAAAGCCCTAGAGGGCTGCAAAAGGAAGTAAAATGGGGGTAAGAGTAGGGCAAGTGCCCTACAAAAAAATGGGGATAGGGAAAATAAATTAAAATCAAATAAAAAAATGGGAAGGGGGTGGATGTGGAGTAGGAGCCTAGAGGTTGACTAGGCCGTGACCGTGGCAGTGTAGGTGGAAGTGGCGGTGGTAGAGGAGTAGGAAGAGGTAGCCAACATGGTATTTTTTTTTTGTATTGAGGCCTATTCAAAAAAAACAAGTATATGAATGGCTGTGTGAGTCCGGTCTAAATG
>BLSH010164908.1:595154-607189 GCA_018402905.1 Glandirana rugosa
GCAATGCTAGCATGTGTTGCTAGTCTAACAACCTCATTAAACTCTAAAGTGTACGACGACGAAACTCACTGTGTAACGTCTAGTTTGGGACGGATTGTGTTGCTAGCAATGCAAGCATGTGTTGCTAGTCTAATACCCTAGCATGTGTTGCTAGACTAACACCCTCATTAAACTCTAAAGTGTATGACGACGATCGTTGTGTTAGGCAGGGTTTGATCTGCAATGTGTCACTCAAAGCAGCAGCATGTGAAATCTCAAATTACTCCAACAATCTGATCGTTGTGTACGATCGTAACGATCGTTGTGTACGATCGTAACGATCGTTGTGTTAGGCAGAGATTAATCCGCAATCTGCAACTCTAAGCAGCAGTATTTGAAGTCTCAAATTCCTCCAACAATCTGATCATTGAGCATGATCGTACCGATCGTTGTTTTATGCAGAGTTTGATCTGCAATCTGCAACTCAAAGCAGCGGTATTTGAAATCTCAAATTAGTCCAACAATCTGATCGTTGAGCACGATCGTAGTGATCGTTGTTTTAAGCAGAGTTTGATCTGCAACTCAAAGCAGCGGTATGTGAAATCTCAAATTTCTGCTATCTGTCCTCAGAGCAACAGCACAGCAGTAGTAATCTATCTCAGGATGCAGGATCAGATGTTGTTAAAATGTCTCTAATCTCTCCCTGACGCCGTCAGCTCCCTCTCCCTACAGCTAACCCAAGAGCATGTGACTGCAGCATCAAGTGACTCCAGCCAGGGGAGGGCTGGCAGCCTTAGGCCTGGGGGGCAAGTCCAGTCGAGTGGCCCATTGAACCACCGAATCAGCTCACCATCCATGCCCACCTGGTTTTATAATGGCTATTGCTATTATGAAGCAAGACAAATATGATACAATGTGGTAACATAATTTAATGTTAATAATAACAAAGGAGGTTTAACAAAAATAATGCAACAATGCAGCCTCATTAATGCCCATCAATGCAGCCTGATCAATGCCCATCAATGCAGCTTCATCAGTGCCCATCAGTGCAGCCTCATCAGTGCCCATCAATGCAGCTTCATCAGTGCCCATCAATGCAGACTGATCAATGCAGCCTCATCACTGCCCATCAATGCATCCTCATCAATGCCCATCAATGCAGCCTGATCAATGCCCATCAATGCAGCCTCATCAGTGCCCATCAATGCAGCTTCACCAGTGCTTATCAATGCAGCCTCACTAGTGCCCATCAATGCAGCCTCACCAGTGACCATCCAATGCAGCCTGCAATGCAGAGAGAGGAGAGCCACAAGTTTGCAAAGAGTGGGGATCTCCTGCTTACCTGGCGCAGCCGCTGTCATATGAAGTCCCGCCTCCTGGACGTCTCCTATAATAGACATCATCCATGGTAGGGCCGGCCCCGGGTGCCCCCCCTCTGCTAGCAGTTAGTTGGTGACCGCGCCCCCGGCCCCTACTTCCTCCACAAAAAGAAAATCTTGTCAGGGGGCAATGGCCACCGGCCATTTCGATTGTAAGTTGGGATGGCCTGGGGGGCAATTGCCACCCTGCCCCCTGGCCCAGCCCTCCCCTGACTCCAGCTTATATAGAGGCTGGGTCACGTGATGCACTGGCCAATCACAGACATGCCATTAGTAGGCATGGCTGTGATGGCTTCTAAGGGCAAACCAGTGAAACGCTTGTTGATTGGCTGCCCTGCAGTTTCTCAACACGTGGAGTAAAATACCAGAACCCCGGACCCGAACCCAAACGTTTTTTGAAATGTCCGTGTTCGGGTCCGGGTCCCGGACACCCGAAAGTTCGGTACGGACCCGAACGTTACAGTCCGGGTTCGCTCAACACTACTCAGCAGGCAAGTGGCTGGTTGAAGCAGAGATCATGAAGGAAGGGCAGATTTCAGGCTGTACCATAAGCATCAGCAGCTTCCAGAAGTGACAAGAAGGCTGCGGCTCCAAATCAGCACTTCTCTCGGCTGAGTGAAGACAGGAAGGGGAGGGGATGCGGCTACCAGAGGTGCTGCTTGCTGAGTCATCCGGCCTCCCTGAGTCACTCAACCCTGACCCAGATTCAACCCAAGCCCGGCTCTCAGCCAGGCCAAATTCTCCTACACTAACAAACTTACTATGCACACCTAATCTAGCACACCAGAGGATACTATACATGAAATATGCAATTTCCCCATGTTTAGTGCTCTGGGAATCTTGGGTTATGTATTTATTACCGAAACGAAGATTGTCTGTAGGTAGATACATAACAAATATTGATTGGGTTAATTAAAATCAGTTAATCCAGGACCTTTATAGTTGCAGGCACAGCATATGACTTCTTATGAAAACTTCATATGACTCCAGGTAGAGGAGTGCGATCTATGTAGACCAGTGTTCCTCAACTCCAGTCCTCAAGGCCCACCAACAGGTCATGTTTTCAGGATTTCCCTCAGACGAATCGGCTGTGGTAATTACTAAGGCAGTGAAACTGATCAAATCACTTGTGCAAAATAATGAAAATCCTGAAAACATGACCTGTTGGTGGGCCTTGAGGACTGGAGTTGACCACAAAGAGTCAAATGGAAGTCCAAAGTATTTGTTTAAACCCATTGCCCTTTGAAACCCACTTCCACCTCCTTCTGTGCCCTTTTTTTCAGAATAAGTACAGTAAGACAACTTCAACCAGACTGTTCATACGACTAGCAGCGGGGGAAGTTTGATTCCTTTGTCCTACGCTCTTTTGTCCTATTGCAGCAGTGCAGAGGTTAATACAGCAGCCAGTGACCGGCTATTAGGACATAATATACGTGAGCTGAACTCCTCACTCTGGGAGGCTTAATAAATCAGATGGCATTTCCATCCACTTGAGGACACAGCTCAGCAACATCACAGGGATCAGGATTTATATTCAATGTTCTCCATCAGAGAGGAATTGATTTTGTCGTTGGCATGATGGAATAATTTTAGTTTCTTTTATGCCGGGGCTGGATGTGACAGCATCAGCTCCCTCCATCTTCGGCAGCCGCTCGCCACTCGTGGTACAGGCTGAATAAAATACTGAACTTTATCCATATTGACCACGGTGGGATCACACTGCGCTCTACAACAAGCTTTTCTGCCATATTCAAATAATGCATTTACTATATTACAGGTAATTTAGAGTCCATACAGACATGCACCAACACTGCAGCTGGCTACCTTGCTACATAAGTGCCATTAGTTTGCTTATGTCCTCGCTGGCGCGGTCACTGGTCCAAGCATCACCCTCTCTTTAAAGTGTAATTAAATCCAAAGCAAAAATGTAATATTTTGCAGCTTACCAATTCTTTTAGATGTAGTGGCTGCATTAATTTCCTTCCTTTTTAATTATTTTTTTCCCCCGTTTATTTTCACCTGGTTATCCGGCCACTAGATGGAGCTAAGTATTACTGGAGATTCCTATGAAACTGATCTCCATCTAGTGGTCAAATGCAGTATTTTTTTGTTTTAACCCTTTTCGCTGCCAGAGCTGTTTTTGCATTTTTTTTTTTTGCACACATGTTTAACCGCATCCCGCCTGGCCAATAGCAAAATGACAGCCGCAGCGGGGATCAGCTATCCTGACTGGGTGTTCCGTTTACCGGCTTTCCTCCATTCGCGCTGACAAGGTAAATCAGTGGCTCTCCTGACAGGGGGGTCTGCGCTGATAATTAGCGCATAGATTATCAGTGCAGACCCATCAGCGATGCCCAACAGTGCCCGCCAGTGATGCCCATCAGTGCCTCATCAGTACTGGCCACCAGTGTTTGTCAGTAACGCCAAACAGTGCCCACTTGTACCCACATGTAATGCCAATCAGTGCCTTCAGGGATGCCAATCAGTGCCCATCAGTAATGCCAGTCAGTGCCTATCAGTAATGCCTGTCAGTGCCTCGTTATCAGTGCTGCCTATCATTGCCGCCCTTCAGTGCCCATCATCTTATGTGGGGGGAGGGGGGGCTCAGACATTCTTTGGGGGGCTTTTAAGTGCTTTTCAAAACTTTTTATGTAAAGAAACTTCTTTTTCATTACATAGAGATAAAAAATTCCCTTTATGATGCAGTTTTAGTGACAGGTTCCCTTTAATGAGACATCTGGAGTGTAAAAGACTGCACTTAATTACCTTATTTCTTAGCCATACTGGCCAGGGAAAGTGACATCAAGACCCACCAGTGGTGTCTGTCTTAAAAGCCATTACCTGGAAGGGGAGATCAGAGAATGGAGGATCTCTGATCTCCCTCCTCAATACCGCTCTACCAGGCGACACCTGCCATGCCAGTCCTGGGGCTGCTGATGGGTACATGGAGCCTGGAAAACAAGATGGAAGTGTGTGCTCGGGGGGGGCAACACATGCAGGGGTGAGTGGAAGTGATATGGCGGCTGCACAGTTGCCAGATCACTTCCATCTGACAGCTGACAGTTGACTTATTAGATTTACACACACTACAGCAGAACCACTGGAGGAAAACCAGACTGATGTACACATGAAATGTTGTCACTCACTTCTCTTTAGTTTTTGTCCCATTGACCCCAAACAGGTGAATCTCCCCAGCGGGGACACAGACAGCAATAAAAATTTGACAAAGTTCTAAAAGAAAAAGTTTTTGCTTTAGGTACACTTTGAAGTGTCGAAATACACTTCACTGGTCAGATCAGTACAACATGGATTCTGATTGGTTGCTACATGTGAAACCTATATTGTCTGTAATGCAGTTGTAATTGCCTGGGTAGTTTATTTTTTAAATCTGGAAATGTTCATGATATGGTTAGACACCTTTTGATCACAGCGAAGCAGGATTAAGTCAGATGATGGAATGGCTAATAAAACTGTTATACTATTAATATGTTCTGTAGCACCCCCCCCTGTGTACATAGTGGGAATAGGTTAGGTACATTTAGTCAGGCTCCACTGTAGTCAGTTATTTGGTGATGTTTACAGTTTGGTTGGCAGGCTCTAAGGGCTGAGCCTCTGTCGCCTCCCCCTGGCTTCTGGAAGCTTCCAGAAAGTTCCAGAACTTAGTGGGAGGAGGGATGAAGATGGAAGCCTGAATATTTAAGGGAGCTCTACCAATCCCTGGCTAAGGATGGCCCAGAAGGTGGAGAGTTTCCCCTTAGATGCTCAGGAGCCTGTCCATGTGGGGGGGGGGGATCCAGGATCTAGAGGCATGGAGGAGTATTGTTCGCTCTGCCTCAGGCGAGAAGGTGTACAGTGGCAGTGTGCAGAGAGGAGAAGGAACCAGAGAGGGTCCCTCGCTCCCTTCAGTTTTATCTCGACTGGTTCAGACACCCTGGTAAGTAAGTGGAACCTGAACAGCAGGAGGCCTGGGCAGAAGTCACCATTCACGCTGCAGGATAATAAGTGACTGAGTGAGTAACCTCTACACTTTTCACACCCCAACGCCTACAAGGAAGATTGCAGCCGAGTGCAATATTCAGCTAGCTTTCAGTGGGACAGTATATGGTTATCCTCAACCCTTGGTTGGGGAATTCTCAGTTGGAGTCAGGTATGCTGGCATTTTGCCGGGAAGACTAAAGTACCTGAAATCAAGTTGGGACTTGTGGCTAGCCAGGATGTAGAGCTATTCCGGAGGGAGCACAGCCTGGGATCTGTGCTAGAAGTCTGTGATCACTAAAATTGTCCTCACGTTTCTACACTGATCAAGTTCTGGGCATCCCATAACCATCCTAACCCCATCCAAGTAATTTACCCCAATAAATAACAAAACCAAAGCCCTTACACTGGTTCTTTGACTATGTGGGCCTGGTGAAAATGCGTGTTGCCTGCAAAATCAGCTCATTGATTATCAGTGCAGACCCATTAGTGATGCGCAACAGTGCCTGCCAATGATGCCTATCAGTGCCTCACCAGGGATGTCCACCAGTGTTTGCCAGTAATGCCAATCAGTGCCCATTTGTACCCACATGAGATGCCAATCAGTGCCATCAGGTATACAAATCAGTGCCCATCAGTATTGCCAGACAGTGCCTATCAGAAATGGCTGTCAGTGCCTCCTCATCAGTGCTGCCTATCAGTGCCATCTATCAGTGCCATCATTGCCTATCAGTACCATCCATCAGCGTCTATCATTGCAACCCATCAGTGCCGCCTATCAGTGCCCATTAGTGCCGCCTATCAGTGCCCATCAGTGCCATATATCAGTGGCCATTAGTATTGCATATCAGTGCCACCTATCAGTGCCCATCAGTGCTGCATATCAGTGCCCATCAATGCTGCATATTAGTGCCTCCTCATCAATGCCCATCAGTGCCACCTCATAAGTGCCACCTCATCAGTGCCCATCAGTGCTGCCTCATCAGTGCCCATCAGAGAAGGAGAAAACTTATTTATTTACAAGATGTTATAACAGGAACAAAGAAAAACGTTTTTTTCCCGAACATGTGATGCCAATCAGTGCCATCAGGTATACAAATCAGTGCCCATCAGTATTGCCAGACAGTGCCTATCAGAAATGGCTGTCAGTGCCTCCTCATCAGTGCTGCCTATCAGTGCCATCTATCAGTGCCATCATTGCCTATCAGTACCATCCATCAGCGTCTATCATTGCAACCCATCAGTGCCGCATATCAGTGCCCATTAGTGCCGCCTATCAGTGCCCATCAGTGCCATATATCAGTGCCCATTAGTATTGCATATCAGTGCCACCTATCAGTGCCCATCAGTGCTGCATATCAGTGCCCATCAATGCTGCATATTAGTGCCTCCTCATCAATGCCCATCAGTGCCACCTCATAAGTGCCACCTCATCAGTGCCCATCAGTGCTGCCTCATCAGTGCCCATCAGAGAAGGAGAAACTTATTTATTTACAAGATGTTATAACAGGAACAAAGAAAAACTTTTTTTCCCGAACATGTGATGCCAATCAGTGCCATCAGGTATACAAATCAGTGCCCATCAGTATTGCCAGACAGTGCCTATCAGAAATGGCTGTCAGTGCCTCCTCATCAGTGCTGCCTATCAGTGCCATCTATCAGTGCCATCATTGCCTATCAGTACCATCCATCAGCGTCTATCATTGCAACCCATCAGTGCCGCCTATCAGTGCCCATTAGTGCCGCCTATCAGTGCCCATCAGTGCCATATATCAGTGGCCATTAGTATTGCATATCAGTGCCACCTATCAGTGCCCATCAGTGCTGCATATCAGTGCCCATCAATGCTGCATATTAGTGCCTCCTCATCAATGCCCATCAGTGCCACCTCATAAGTGCCACCTCATCAGTGCCCATCAGTGCTGCCTCATCAGTGCCCATCAGAGAAGGAGAAAACTTATTTATTTACAAGATGTTATAACAGGAACAAAGAAAAACGTTTTTTTCCGAAAATTTTCGGCCTTTTTTATTTGTAGCGCAAAAAATAAAAAATCCAGTGGTGATCAAATACCACCAAAATAAAGCACTATTTGTGGGGGGGGAAAAAATTTAAAAATTTCATTTGGGTACAGTGTTGCATGACCGCACAATTGTCACATTGGCCTGGTCCAAGTTATTTACCCCAATAAATAACAAAACCAAAGCCCTTGGACTGGTTGTTGGACTACGTGTGCCTGGTGAAAATGCATGTTGCCTGGCTATGCAGGCAAAGGAGGATCCAAAATCCAGCGACTCCTAAGGGGATAGCACTACAGTTATATGATATTTTTTAGAAAGAAAATATCTCTGGATGTGTGACCAGTTGTGGGTACGTGCCTGGACTGGTATTCCTGATATCCTTTCATTGTAAATGATTCTTAGCTTTCTTCTAACCTTGAGGACTGTTAGAATTATACAATTTGCAAAAAAAAAAAAAATCCTTGAAATGATTAGAAGATCATAAATAGGGACTGTGCATAGACTTTTAATTCAACAATAAGTCATGGATTGGTGATATTTTGAATACAATATATAACATAATCAGTGAAGTGAGAATGCAGCTTTCTGTAGTTTTAGGCCCCTGGTGCCCAACCTGTGGCCCTTTGGCACCTTCTGTGCTCTATTGCTCTGTTATACCAGTGATTTCTAGCAGTCTTGCATAATGTGTCTCCTGTCTGACTGTATCATGAAGCATGTTTCCAGTCTAAAACAGGTCTTATATCATGGCCATAGTCTCCAATCATCTCTTGTATGAGGCTTGCAGTCTCAGACCATCTCTTCTGTCATGCACACAGTCTCTGATAATCTCTTATGTCCATAGCCTCTGACCATCTCCTGTATCATGTTTGCAGTCTCTGACCATCTCTTTTAAACTGTCCACAGTCTCTGACCATCTTTTGTATCATGTCTGCAGTCTCTGACCATCTCTTGTATCACGTCTGCAATCTCTGACCATCTCTTGTATCACGTCTGCAATCTCTGACCATCTCTTGTATCATGTCCGCAGTCTCTGACCATCTTTTGTATCATGTCCGCAGTCTCTGACCATCTCTTGTATTATGTCTGCAGTCTCTGACCATCTCTTTTAAAATGTCCGCAGTCTCTGACCATCTCTTATATTATGTACGCAGTCTCCGGCCATCTCTTGTATTATGTCTGCAGTCTCTGACCATCTCTTGTATCATGTCTGCAGTCTCTGACCCTCTCTTGTATCATGTCTGCAGTGTCTGACCATCTCTTTTATCATGTCTGCAGTCTCTGACCATCACTTGTATTAAGTCTGCAGTCCCTACCCATGTCTTGTATCACGTCTGCAGTCTCTGACCATCACTTGTATCATGTCTGCAGTCCCTGGCCATCTCTTGTATTATTTTTTATTATTATTATTATTATACAGGATTTATATAGCGCCGACAATTTGCACAGCACTTTACAATATTAAAGCAGACAGTACAATTACAATACAATTCAATACAGGAGGAATCAGACGGCCCTGCTCATTAGAGCTTACAATCTAGATGGGAGGGTCAAGTGATACGAAAGGGCAATAACTGTAGGGGATGAACTTATGAAGAAAATAAGTGGATAGTTTTGGGGACAGTCTGACAGATTGGGGTAGGGAATTCCAGAGGATGGGAGAGGCTTGGGAGAAGTCCTGGAGGCGAATATGGGAGGAGGTGATGAGGGAGCTGGAAAGCAGGAGGTATTGGGAGGAACGAAGAGGACAATTAGGTTGGTATTTTGAGACTAGGTTAGTGATGTAGCTGGGGGCCGAGTTGTGGATGGCTTTGTAACTTAATATTTTGAATTTGATTTGTTGGACAAGTGGCAGCCAATGGAGGGATTGGCAGAGAGGGGTAGCATACGCTGAGCGGTTTGTAAGGTGGATGAGTCTGGCAGCAGCATTCATGATGGACTGGAGGGGGGATAGTCTCTTTATAGGTAGGCCAGTGAGGGGGGAGTTGCAGTAGTTGAGGCGATAGATGACCAGGGAGTCAATCAGGAGCTTTGTGGTTTCATTGCTTAGGAAAGGACATATTTTATAGATGTTGCAGAGGTTGAGGTGGCAAGCCTTGGAACGTGATTGGATGTGGGGCTAAAAGGAGAGTTCAGAGTCCAGGATAACACCAAGCACCCTGACATGTGGGGATGGGTGGATGGTTGTGCCATTGCTTTTGACAGAGAAGTCGGGGGAAATGGCACGTGGGGGAGGAAATATTATGAGCTCAGTTTTGGACAAGTTGTGTTTGAGGAAGTGGTGCGACATCCAGGCAGATATGTCTGTTAGTAAGTTAGTGATGGGTGAGGAGACTGATGGAGTGAGTTGAGGGGTGGAGAGGTAGATTTGGGTGTCGTCAGCGTAGAAATGATATTGAAACCTGTGGGAGGCGATCAGCTGACCCAGGGAAGAGGTATAGATTGAAAATAAGAGGTCCGAGAACAGAACCTTGGGGGACTGAGAAAGGAAGAGGAGAGGAGGAATTGTAAGTGACACTGAAGGTGTTTTGAGGAGGAGGGGGTGGTCAACTGTATCAAAGACAGCCGAAAGGTCCAGAAGTACAGAGAAGTGTCCATTGGTTTTTGCAGTTAGTAGGTCATTTGTGAGTTTTAGTAGGGCAGTTTCTGTGGAGTGCTGAGGGTGAAATCCAGATTGAAGGGGGTCAAGAAGGTTATTCTTAACAAGGTGGTCACTCAGTTGGTTGTAGACCAGGCCTTCGAGGAGTTTGGAGAAAAAGGGGAGCAAGGAAATAGGGCGTAGATTGTTAAGATTGGTAGGGTCCAGGGATTGAGTATGGGGGTGACCAATGCATGTTTTAGAGCATTGGGGAAGATGCCAGAAGAGAGGGAGAGATTGAAGATGTGAGTTAGAGAGTGTAGAATAGAGTCAGAGGGTGACCGTAGTATTTGAGAGGGAATAGGGTCCAGGGGACAGGTGGTTAGGCAGGAGTTAGAAAGGAGTTTAACAACTTCGTCTATAGTAGCAGGTTTGAATAAGGAGAGTGTCGATTGTACCTGTTGACATGGGGTGTTAACTGGGGAAGATACCTGTAGAGTGGAGGTTTCATCATCAATTGTGTAAATCTTGTTTTCGAAGTGATTAGCAATCTCCTGAGCAGTGAGTGAGTTAGTGGGCGGAGGCGGTGGAGGACAAAGTAGGGAGTTGAAGGTAGAGAAGTGTTGACGGGGACAGGATGAGAAGGTGTTAATAAGAGTGGTAAAATAGGTCTGCTTGGCAGTGTGGAGGAAATAATTGTGTTTTTGGAGGGCAGATTTGTATTGGTTTAAGTCTTTGAGAGACTTAGTCTTGTCCCACAGACGTTCAAGAGCGCGGCTACGCTTTTTGAGATTTCTGGTGTCGTCTGTTTGCCAGGGTTGTAGTGGTCGAGGCCTGATTCTGTGTGTGGTGAGGTGAGCAAACTCGTGCAGGGTGGAGGACAGGGATTTATTGTAGATGGCAATGGCTTGGTTGGGGCAGGACAGGGGTGAGATTTTTTCATAAAGGTGGTCAGTAGCAGAATAGAGGAGAGAAGGGTGGAATTGGCGAAGATTTCTGAGCGTGGATGGTGATGGCTGACTGAGCATGGACGGTGATAGTTGAGTGTGGATGGTGATGGCTGAGTGTGGATGGTGATGGCTGAGCGTGGATCGTGATGGCTGAGCGTGGATGGTGATGGCTGACTGAGCATGGGTGGTTATGGCTGAGCATTAATGGTGATGGCTGAGCGTGGATGGTGATGGCTGAGTGTGGATGGCGATGGCTGAGTGTGGATGGTGATGACTGATTATGGATGGTGATGGCTGACTGAGCGTGGATGGTGATGGCTGACTGAGCGTAAATGGAGATAGCTGAGCATGGATGGTGATGGCTGAGCGTGGATGGTGATGGGTGACTGAGCGTGGATGGTGATGGCTGAGCGTGGATGGTGATGGCTGAGCTTGGATAGTGATAGCTGACTGAGCGTGGATGGTGATGGCTGACTGAGCGTGGATGGTTATGGCTGAGCATGGATGGTGATGGCTGGGCGTGGATGGTGATGGCTGGCTGAGCGTTGATGGTGATGGCTGAGCGTGGATGGTGATGGCTGGCTGAGCGTGGATGGTGTTGGCTGACTGAGCAAGGACGGTGATGGCTGAGTGTGGATGGTGATAGCTGACTGAGTGTGGATGGTGATGGCTGAGCATAGATGGTGATGGCTGAGCATGGATGGTGATGGCCGAGCGTGGATGGTGATGGCTGACTGAGCGTGGATGGTGATGGCTGGCTGAGCGTGGATGGTGCTGGCTGAGCGTGGATGGTGATGGCTGAGCGTGGATGGTGATGGCTGAGCTTGGAGAGTGATAGCTGACTGAGCGTGGATGGTGATGGCTGACTGAGCATGGATGGTTATGGCTGAGTGTGGATGCTGATGGCTGGCTGAGTGTTGAGGGTGATGGCTGGCTGAGCATGGATGGTGATGGTTGAACGTAGATGGTGATGGCTGAGCGTGGATGGTGATGGCTGAGCTTGGATAGTGATAGCTGACTGAGCGTTTATGGTGATGGCTGACTGAGCGTGGATGGTTATGGCTGAGCATGGATGGTGATGGCTGGGCGTGGATGGTGATGGCTGGCTGAGCGTTGATGGTGATGGCTGAGCGTGGATGGTGATGGCTGAGCGTGGAT
>BLSH010164908.1:617329-631565 GCA_018402905.1 Glandirana rugosa
AGGTCTCCTACCCTCTTCGAGCCCTCTTCAGGACTTCCACTCGTACCCTCCTCCATTATTCCCTCGATCTCTCGCCCTCCAGGACCCTCCTCGCCTCCCCTACTAAACCCGCTATAGACGTCTACTCCGACGACTACATCGACCCCCGCTACAACACCTACCGGGACATACAACACCAATCATAAAATTTTAGATGCATACTAAATTGGTGAAGGCCTGGCGGCATGCAGCAAACTGCCGCCATGAAACTTCACCCTATGGCAACAATACCATCGTCTATCGATGGTTGAAAAAAACGATACCGGGGTTATGGTAGCTATCTGCTACCATAACAACGGTATCCCACTTCAAAGTACCGCCGTCAAACGACGTACGGCGGTCCGGAAGTGGTTAAATCATACGTAGATTTTAAAATACTAACCACAACATACAGGGCCATCCACAACATCGCCCCCAGCTACATCAGCAGCCTCATCTGCAGATATCGCCCAAATCATCCCCTCCGCTCCTCCCAGGACCTCCCGCTCTCTAGCTCCCTTATTACCTCCTCCCATGCTCACCTTCAGGACTTCTCCCGAGCTTCTCCCATCCTCTGGAACTCCCTGCCCCGGTATGTCCGATCAGCCCCTACCCTGTCCACCTTTAAAAGATCCCTGAAAACTCATTTATTCAAGGAAGCCTATCCCTCACCCACCTAAGAACTGTACCTGAGCCACCCCCATCAACCCATCCTCCGCAGCTACTATCTTTTGTACCACCACCCCCCTCTCTTTAGAATGTAAGCTCTACAAGCAAGGCCCTCCTGTCCCTTCTGTATTGAACTGTATTGTAATTGTGCTGTCTCCCCCCCTCTACATTGTAAAGCGCTGTGTAAACTGTTGGCACTATATAAATCGTGTATAATAATATGTAAGTTCATAACATGATGATGAACCTATCCTTATAGATTAAAAACTTCATATAGACTTAGCATGAAACAACACTTAACCACTTCAGCCCTGGAAGGATTTCCCACTTTAGGACCGGAGCCCTTTTTGCGATTCGGCACTGCGTCGCTTTAACTGAAAATTGCGCGGTCGTGTGACGTTGTACCCAAACGAAATTTGCGTCCTTTTTTTCCTACAAATAGAGCTTTCTTTTGGTGGTATTTGATCACCGCTGCGTCATTTCTGATCGCCGCTATAAACAAAAGAAGAGCGACAATTTTGCAAAAAAACCCCAAATTTCTTACTTTTTGCTAAAATACAAATCCAAAAAAAATATAAAAAAACATTTTTTTCATCGGTTTTGGCCGATTTATATTCTTCCTCATATTTGTGATAAAAAAAATTGCAACCGGCGTTTATTGATTGGTTTGCGCAAAAGTGGTCGCGTTTACGGATGATGAGAATTCATTTCTGGGTTTTTTTTTTTTTACTAGTAATGGCGGCAATCTGCGATTTTTAGCGGTACTGCAATATTGGGGCAGACATGTCGGAACAATTTGACACTTTTTTGGGACCATTGGCATTTATACAGCGATCAGTGCTATAAAAATGCACTGATTACTGTGTAAATGCCATTGGCAGTGAAGGGGTTAACCTGCAGGGGGCGCTCTAAGGGTTAACTGTGTTCCCTGGGCGTGTTCTAACTGTGGGGGGGCTGCCCTAACTGGGGAAGGGAAGTGATCACACCTTCCATGTAGAGGAAGGGCTGTGATCACCGCCCTTCCCCCCTCACAGAACGGAGGTCCGTGTTTACTTACACGGACCTCCGTTCTTTCACTCCGGGGGGGGGGCATCGTGGGTGGCCGGCGGAGATCGACTCCGCCGCACCCGCTCCCTGGCCCTCCCTGGACACAGTGAGCGCGCGGGCGCGCCTCCGGCGGCACGCACTCGCTCACTGGGCTCGATCTCACAGCCGCCATCATATGGCAGCGATTTTCGCAGAGGAGCCACTCTGTCGCCGTCAATTGCTGACCAACGGCCAGCAAGCGGTTAATAGCGTATAAATTCATAACAAATTAATATGAAAAATCTCTATAAAAGAGTAGAATGGACCTTATTGTGATATAAGTCCAAACAAAGTGCCAAAAGTGCAAATAATGCATACATTTGTGCAAAAAATATAGTCTCTAATAAAATTTGAAATAGGATGATGGATCCAGAAGGAGTAGCAATATGCGCCGTGATGCAATAATGATCCAATCTAAAGGTCTGACAGCGCCGCAACACAGAGGGAAAGGTGGTAAGGTTGTATGCTTACCAGATGCGGTGGATTCACATAGACATATAGCTAGTGAATCGAAATGGCTTGTATGGGAGTAACTCCAAAAGGGAATCCAATGCGTCGGGGTCGTCATATAGCGAATTCCTCACATGACCATTCCACATCAGAAAGGGGATCCCACCATTTCCAAGATGTCCTTCAGAAGATGATGGATATGTATGAAGATAAAAAGCTCCACATAGTGTGACTTCCGATAACAATTTTATTTTGTTAAAAGTGCACACTTACAGGAAAAATTTAAAAACATCTGGCTGAACGATTGAAACATAAAACTAAAAACTGAGGTGGTCACACAGTCCACACCCGATGCATTTCGTCCAATAGGACATCATCTGGGGCATGCAACTGTCCAAAATGTCTTGGTATGCTGACACCTTAAGAGTTCCCTTCACTGGAACTAAGGGCCCAAACCCAACCCCTGAAAAACAACCCCACACCATAACCCCCCCCTCCACCAAATGATTTGGACCAGTGCACAAAGCAAGGTCCATAAAGACATGGATGAGCGAGTTTGGGGTGCAGGAACTTGACTGACCTGCACAGAGTCCTGCCCTCAACCTGATAGAACACCTTTGGGATGAATTAGAGCGGCGACTGTGAGCCAGGCCTTCTCATCCAACATCAGTGCCTGACCTCACAAATGCGCTTCTGGAAGAATGGTCAAACATTCCCATAGACACTCCTAAACCTTGTGGACAGCCTTCTCAGAAGAGTTGAAGCTGTTATAGCTGCAAAGGGTGGGCCAACTCAATATTAAACCCTATGGACTAAGACTGAGATGCCATTAAAGTTCATGTGCATGTAAAGGCAGGTGTCCCAATACTTTTGGAATTAGAGCAGAGACTGTGAGCCAGGCCTTCTTGTCCAACATCAGCGCCTGACCTCACAAATGCTCTTCTGGAAGAATGGTCAAACATTCCCATAGACACTCCTAAACCTTGTGGACAGCCTTCCCAGAAGAGGTGAAACTGCTGCAAAGGGTGGGCCAACTCAATATTGAACCCTACAGACTAAGACTGGGATGCCATTAAAGTTCATGTGTGTGTAGCCGTCCCAATACTTTTGGTAATATAATGTATCTATACCTGGTCTCAAATTGTTTCACAATGCATATCATTCCAGTGCAAATGCTTTACAATAGCTGCGTGCGTGTAAAGGCAGGTGTCCCAATACTTTTGACACTATAGTGTGTATGTGTTTTCATAGACTGTGCAGTCCATGCTGTTTATTAAATATACTTTTTAAGTTTACTTTTCTGTTTTTTTTAACTTTTTTTACTTCTCAAGTCTCATTAAACTCTGAATCACGAGTGACTTTTATAGAAAAGCAAAATAAACTTTTCTTTCCTGAAAAAGTTCTAAGGACAATTACTCTTTCTTTCTTTATCTCCTGTAAAGTGACAAATAACAATAATAGCACTTAAGGTAACACAGTGTAACGTAAAAGCCGTAATAGATGACAAGTTGAGATGCACACGTAGAGAGAAGAAAGAGAAAATAGTAAATGCTTAAAGAGCAACTCCACTTTTGTTGAGAAAAAAAAAAAAAACATTCCCCTCTGGGTGATCTCTGTACATTGCAGGGATTGTAATAAACTTTGTTGCAGATTCCGACCTTTCGTTATTCTGAAGAAATAGCTGTTTGTTTCTCTGTGTCCATGAGCAAAGTGAATGTAACTGAGAGTAATTTTATAACGATCAATCAGCTAATGCACCTGCAGGGTTCTAATAAGGAAAGTGGCAGGGTCTGCGCCCCTTTAGACGTCATTGCCCTTTATTGTTGCAGGGGAGGCCCAATAATTAGATGTGATGGCTGCATTTGTTTTTCTTTTTTTAGGCTTTTTTTCTCTCTGTCTTCACCTGGTGATCTGGCCAGTAACACACCAACCCCCCAGTCTGGGTGAAGGAGGATAGGGCATAGGGCACACCTTTGGACGGCAGCATTGTGGGTCTGGGGGAGGGAGTGGAGTGTTAGATATATTAGCAGATTTAGGTACACTAACAAATTACAGCTGGACTCCAGCTCACATAGTTACATTGTTAGTCAGGTTGAAAAAAGACACAAGTCCATCTAGTTCAAAAAATGATATATAACCATATAATCCTTTATACCAGAGATATGCAATTAGCGGACCTCCAGCTGTTGCAAAACTACAAGTCCCATCATGCCTCTGCCTCTGGGTGTCATGCTTGTGGCTGTCAGAGTCTTGCTGTGCCTCATGGGACTTGTAGTTCTGCAACATCTGGAGGTCCGCTAATTGCATATCCCTGCCTTATACAATCCTTCACCCACAGTTGATCCAGAGGAAGGCAAAAAACCCCAACAAAGCCAATGATCCAATTTGCTATAGCGGGGGAAAAAATTCCTTCCTGATCCCCCGAAAGGCAATCAGATTTTCCCTGGATCAACTTTACCTATAAATGTCAGTAGCCAGTTATATTATTTACATTTTATAAGCAGTTACAGCAAGCAGTTTTTTTTTTTCCTTTTGGGATAAAGGTTTTACATAAATAAATAAAAGCTGATCATTGTAAGCTCCCCTGTCAGCGTTGAATGGTTTGTCTCATCCTTGTAACTGCAAGAGAGCTTGTTCTTTTGAAAAAACAACAAACTTACTTGCTGGATCACCAGACGAAAATAGAAGAAGGAAAGCCTGAAAAAAAAAAAACGAATGCAGCCATCACATCTACGAATTGGTAAGCTGCCATATAATAAATCTTTGCTTTTGGGTTTAATACTGCTTTAAAGAAAAATAAAAATTGCCATCAATGTTTTTTACTTACTCTTTTCTGTAAAACCCGAAACTGAAGTTTTCCCTTTCTATGAAATGTTAAAGTAGAACTAAAGGCAAAACTTTTTTTTTTTTTAGGTTTTCCCACGTCAGCTGCGAATTTCCCCTCCGTTTTCACTGTGAATTTCCAAAGCAGCAGTTCAGCTGCGATTTAGATGCGGTTCAGATGCAAATTTTTAGAACCGGCGGCCACCAGCATCTTTAACAATTGCTAGTTGTTAAGGAGCGGGCCGGGAAGCCGGCCGTGGCATCCTAAACAATGGATGACTCATCAGCTGTCAGCGGGGTTCTCCGCTAACAGCTGAATGTAAACAAAACATTGCCGGCAATAAAAAATTGTGGAAAAAAAAAACACATGGGGGTCCCCCCCAAACCATTTTGGGTCTGGTAAGGGGAACCTCATGGCAAATTAGAAAAAAAAAAAACAGCGTGGGTTCCCCCCCAAATCCATACTAGACCCTTATACAAGCATGCAGCCTGGCAGGCCAGGGAAAGGGGGGGGGCGAGCAAGTGTCACCCCCCGAACCATACCAGGCCCCATGCCCTCAGTATGGGGGGGTGCTTTGGGGCACTTTGTCCCCATGTTGATGAGGACAAGGGACTCTTCCTCACAACCCTGGCCAGTGGTTGTGGGGGTCTGTGGGCAGGGGGCTTATCGGAATCTGGAAGCCCCCCTTTAACCACTTCAGCCCCGGAAGGATTTCCCCCTTTAGGACCAGAGCACTTTTTGCGATTCGACACTGCGTCATTTTAACTGACTTGCGCGGTCGTGCGACATTGTACCCAAACAAAATTTGCGTCCTTTTTTTCCCACAAATAGAGCTTTCTTTTGGTGGTATTTGATCACCTCTGCGTCATTTCTGTTCGCCGCTATAAACAAAAGAAGAGCGACCATTTTGCAAAAAAAAAACAAATTTCTTACTTTTTGCTAAAATTCAAATCCAAAAAAAAAAAATGAAAAAACATTTTTTTTCACCGTTTTTGGCCGATTTATATTCTTCCTCATATTTGTGATAAAAAAATTGCAATCTGCGTTTATTGATTGGGTTGCGCAAAAGTGGCCGCGTTTACGGATGGTGAGAATTAATTTCTGGGGTTTTTATTTTTTTTTACTAGTAATGTTCTGCGATATTGGGGCGGACATGTCGGACATTTTTGACACTTTTTTGGGACCAATGACATTTATTCAGCAATCAGAAATTTAAATGTCCACTGATTACTGTATAAATGTCATTGGCAGTGAAGGGGTTAACTTGCAGGGGGAGATCTAGGGGTTAACTGTGTTCCCTGGGTGTTCTTACTGTGGGGGGGTTGGGCTAACATGGGCATAGGAGATCTAACTGATCCCAGTGACAGGGATCAGTAGATCACCCATGCCCCTACTAACAGAGTGGGGAACCGGCGTGTTTACATCGGCGGTTCCCCGTTCTTTCCCTGTGGCCGCTCATCGCGGCTCGCCGGCGGACATTGGGTCCACCCGAGCCGCGGGCACACTCCTCAGGAGTGCGGCGGGTGCGCGTGTGCGCCCCCTAGTGGCTGATTGCAGATCGCCATCTTTTTACGGCAACTCGCGCTCAGCATCCCGACTGCCGCCGTGAAAACATGGCGCGTGGTCGGGAACTGGTTAAAGTAGAACTAAAGGCGAAACTTTTTTTTTTTAGGTTTTCCCACGTCCGCTGCGAATTTCCCCTCCGTTTTCACTGTGAATTTCCAAAGCAGCAGTTCAGCTGCGATTTAGATGCGGTTCAGATGCAAATTTTTAGAACCGGCGGCCACCAGCATCTTTAACAATTGCTGGTTGTTAAGGAGCGGGCCGGGAAGCCGGCCGTGGCATCCTAAAAGATGGATGACTCATCAGCTGTCAGCGGGGTTCTCCGCTAACAGCTGAATGTAAACAAAACATTGCCGGCAATAAAAAATTGTGGAAAAAAAAAACACATGGGGGTCCCCCCCAAACCATTTTGGGTCTGGTAAGGGGAACCTCATGGCAAATTAGAAAAAAAAAAACAGCGTGGGTTCCCCCCCAAATCCATACTAGACCCTTATACAAGCAGCCTGGCAGGCCAGGGAAAGGGGGGGGGGGCGAGCGAGTGTCACCCCCCCTCCTGAACCATACCAGGCCCCATGCCCTCAGTATGGGGGGGTGCTTTGGGGCACTTTGTCCCCATGTTGATGAGGACAAGGGACTCTTCCTCACAACCCTGGCCAGTGGTTGTGGGGGTCTGTGGGCAGGGGGCTTATCGGAATCTGGAAGCCCCCCTTTAACCACTTCAGCCCCGGAAGGATTTCCCCCTTTAGGACCAGAGCACTTTTTGCAATTCGGCACTGCGTCGTTTTAACTGACAATTGCGCGGTTGTGCGACGTTGTACCCAAACAAAATTTGCATCCTTTTTTTCCCACAAATAGAGCTTTCTTTTGGTGATATTTGATCACCTCTGCGTCATTTCAGATCGCCGCTATAACCAAAAAAAGCGAAAATTTTGCAAAACAAAAAACTATTTTTCTTACATTTTGCTAAAATCCAAAAAAAATATAAACAATAATTTTTTTTCATCGGTTTTGGCCGATTTACATTCTTCCTCATATTTTTGGTAAAAAGAAAAATCGCAATCGGCGTTTATTGATTGGTTTGCGCAAAAGTTGCCGTGTTTACGAATGATGAGAATTAATTTCTGTGTTTTTTTTTAAATTATTTTTTACTAGTAATAGCGGCGATCTGCGATTTTTAGTGGTACTGCGATATTGCGGCGGGCATGTCAGACCAGTTTGACACTTTTTTGGGACCATTGGCTATAAAAATGCACTGATTACTGTGTAAATGCCATTGGCAGTGAAGGGGTTAACATGGAGGGGGCGCTCTAAGGGTTCACTGTGTTCCCTGTGTGTGTTCTAACTGTATGGGGACTGGGCTGGCAGGGGTAGGAGAGTGATGGCGGCTCCCATATACAGGAAGCCTGCGATCACCGCCCTTCCCCCTCTGTCAGAATGGAGATCCGTGTTTACTTACACCGGCCTCCGTTCTCTCACTGGGGGGGGCCATCTTGAGTAGCTGACGGAGATCGAGTCCTCCCTACCTGCTCCCTGCCCCCCCCGAAACACAGTGAGCGCGCAAGCATGCCTCCGGCTGCGCGCGATCACAATACTAGTAATCGCAGCCGCCATCACCTTTGCGATAACGAGCCACTTTGTCGCCGTCATGCTGTGGTGGGC
This sequence comes from Glandirana rugosa, assembly GCA_018402905.1. Lineage (NCBI taxonomy): Eukaryota > Metazoa > Chordata > Amphibia > Anura > Ranidae > Glandirana > Glandirana rugosa. Next base: position 625,599 of record BLSH010164908.1, read on the forward strand.
GGTCGGCAAGTGGTTTACAAGGGGGCCCCCAGATCCTGCCTCTCATGTGCATGAGCATGGGGTACATTGTACCCCTATTCATTCATTGAAAAAAGTGTAAAAAAGAAATAAAAACCCAATTTTTGTCAATTCCTTTCAATGTCCCTCAGTGTAGATCCAGCATTAAGCACGATGAACGCCGCCGACCCGTAAAAAAACAAAAAACAAAAGAAGAAAAACCTCCACACCCGTCAATGGCGCCCACTGTTTGCCCGCTCTGCCATCTGACAGTTCTTAAAGCGGAGTTCCACCCAAAAGTGGAACTTCGGCTCGTCGGATTCTCCCCCCCCCCCAGGTGTCACATTCGGCACATTTAGGGGGGGGGGAGTGGGGAGAGGATACCCGTCAAAGAGGTGTCCTTTTCTCCAACATCCGGGAGCCCTGGGCTGCGGCCGCTGACGTCACAGCCCGGCTCCCTCCTCCTCCCTGCTTCGCCGCAAGTGAAAAAGCGCAGCGGCGGCTCGCGCATGTGCAGTAGGGGCCTGGCGTGGAGCGTTCTCTTACTCTCAATGGCGGCAGCAGCACTCCGAAAGATCGGTGGGCGGTGCCGACATCGCTGGACTCCAGGACAGGTTAAGTGTCCTAAAGTTAAAAGTCAGCAGCTGCTGAATTTTAACTTTTAAAGGGGCGACGGCGGGCGGCAAGACCTCCGCTTTAAAAGGGGCGGGGCCACTCAACAACATCACCCGGTGCCCCCCCCCCTTTGTGGCATCATCGACCGGTGCATGTTGAGTCGAGCAGCCAGGAAGCAATATAAGAATTGCAAAAAAAAAAAGTTGAAAACAACTAAATATATGATATAATTTCCTCCCTATTTACTAATGCTGGCCGCAGAAGGATTAAAAAGTAGTTTATGTTGATTGAGAGAGTTTAGTTCCACTTTAAAGAGTTATGCTGCCTGTGGATGGTGCCAAGTCAGCAGATGACCAAACTGTCTGGGCACACTGGGTCTATGGCGGTAGGTCAATGCATAAAGTGGTATTTAAAACAGAAATGTGTAAATGGGAACAAACTGTATAACAAACAGATATCATAGTTTTCTCAAATTTTACTGCAAAAAGTGGAACTACACTTTAAAGAACTAGAGCCTAATTAAAACTTTATTGATTAATATTTAAACAAACACTGAGTTCAAACACTGCCTTATGTAGTTGAGCGCTGGTACGCTCTGTAAGCAAATTAAATAATTAAAATTTTACATAATAATTCATTTTTTAAATAATTATTAATTGACCCACAAAATATTTCATCGCTCCATGTTCTTCCTTCTTTCCTTTAAAATATCCGTCTGCTTCTGTTTTACTTGCCAAAGAACTTTCATTTCTGTCCATTCAGTCCTGTGACCTACATGCGGGCAGGGCCTACTGCGCCCGTGCCTGTGGGGTAACACTCGCGCGGAGCCTGGGACCAGGCGGAGACTGTGGTCATGTAAATAATCTAACATTAAGGCAATTCCCCGACTGTGCAGTACAAATCCCGAGTTCATCAGGGAAATACAGTCCCGTGTCGCTACACACTGTAACTTGATGTAGACTATATTGTCGTATAAGTATTGGGACGCACCAATCATGGGGACAAGGGCCTCTTCCCGACAGCCCTGGGCTGTGGTTGTGGGTGATAGGACACTTCAGGATCCTATAACTCTAGTCCTAACTATCGCCTTATTGCTTTCTACATTACCCAGTGGGGGGACTGCGGGCGGGGGGGGGGGGCTCATTGGAATCTGGAAGCCCCTTTTAACCACTTGCCAACTGCCCGTAGTGGCGTGACGGCAGCAAAGTGGCTCGTTATCGCGAACCGCCGTCACCCGACGGCGGCCGCGATAACTAGTATTGTGAGCGTGCGCCCCCGGAGGCACGCTCACTGTGTTCCGGGGGAGCCAGGGAGCGGGTAGGACGGACCCGATCTCCACCGACTACCCGCGATGTCCCTCCCCACAGTGAGAAAACGGAGGTCTGTGTAGAGGGGGAAGGGCTGTGATTGCAGGCTTCCTGTATATGAGAGCCGTGATCACTCCCCTTCCCCTGCCAGCCCAGCCCCCATACAGTTAGAACACACTGAGGGAACACAGTTAACCCGTAGAGCGCCCCGTCCGGGTTAACCCCTTCGCTGCCAATGGCATTTACACAGTAATCAATGCGTTTTCATAGCACTGATCACTGTATAAATGCCAATGGTCCCAAAAAAGAGTCAAAATGGTCCGTCATGTCCGCCACAATATCGCATTACCGCTAAAAATAGCAGATTGCCGCCATTACTAGTAAAAAATAAAAACCCGATAAATTAATTCTCATCATTCGTAAACGCGGCAACTTTTGCGCAAACCAATCAATAAACGCCGATTGCAATTTTTTTTTACCAAAAATATGAGGAAGAATATAAATCGGCCAAAACTGATTTTTTTTTTGGATTTGTATTCTAGCAAAAAGTAAGAAAACCTGATTTTTTTGCAAAATTGTTGCTCTTTTTTTGTTTATAGCGGCGATCAGAAATGACGCAGAGGGGATCAAATACCACCAAAAGAAAGCTCTATTTGTGGGAAAAGAAGTACGCAAATCTTGTTTGGGTACAACGTCGCAGGACCGCGCAATTGTCAGTTAAAGCGACGCAGTGCCGAATCGCAAAAAGGTCTTTTCCTAAAGGGGGAAATCCTTCCGGGGCTGAAGTGGTTAACAAGGGGGCCCCCAGATCCCAGCCCCCCCTATGTGAATAAGTATGGGGTAAATTGTACCCCTACTCATTCACCAAAAAAAGTGTCAATGAGAAAAAAAAAACACAGTTTTTGACAATCCCTTTAGTGCGCTCTGCGAGATTGTATGTGATTCGTACCGCACTACAGTGCAAATCACATGCGCGCGATGCGACTTCAGCCATACAGATAGTATGGCTGAATTCACATTGCATTCGGACCATACTCACACAGGACCCTTTTCGGCGATCCGATTCATGTCCGAGCTGTCAGTTCGCACTACGATATGCGAGCTGAAATGGTGGTGTCATTAACATTGTATTGACACTCCCAGCAGTTGGATATGAAGAAAGTGGCTGGACCCCAAAGTAGCCAAAGTCCATTTATTGCATAAAGAGTAAAGGATGACACACATCACAGGTACATCAGCTGGTGGCAATGGTTGACGCGTTTCACACACTTAGCTGTGCTCACTCATAGCGAGTAAGCACATCTAAGTGTGTGAAACGCGTCAACCATTGCCACCAGCTGATGTACCTGTGATGTGTGTCATCCTTTAATATTTATGCAATAAATGGACTTTCGTTACTTTGGAGTGCAGCCACTTTCTTCATATCCTATTGCTGATCATGGCAGGCGAGACTGGGCGTGCACCCATAGGAGGAGTCCCATTTCACCACACCTGAACCCACTCACCTTGAGCGGTGTCTCTTTCTGTTTCTCACTCCCAGCAGTTCGCATATGGCAGTGTGAACTGCCTTGCGAGTCGGGTGCGATGTGGGAACCCGCAGTGGATTTGCAGTGTTCCCGCATCGCACCTATGTGAACCGGCACTCATTAAAAAAAAATTAAAAAAACAATATCCCCCAATGTAGATCCATTATCAATCACAACGCCAGCCAGACACCGCCGGACCCGAAAAAAGTAAAAGAAAAAAAACGCCCTGCCCGTGAGAAAGGCTGACCGCTGAATGCCTGCTCCGCTGGGTGACAGTTCTTCAACAGATAAGGGGTGAGGCCACCTGATGACGTCACTGACCCAGTGATCTGCTATGGTATCTGGGACCCCTAAACAGGGGAGGGCTGGCCCAGGGGGTAGGGTGGCAATTGCCCCCCAGGCCACCCTAACTTACATTTAAAATGGCCGATGGCTGCTGCCCGCTCACACTTTTTTTTCTTGTGGAGGAAGGAAATAGGGCCCAGGGGCACAGCCACCAACTAACTGCAGGCAAAGGGGGGGCGCCCAAGGCAGGCCCTACCATGGATCCCGCTAGGTCCATTGGGTGGGCATGGATGGTGAGCTGATTTGGTGGTTCAATGGGCCACTTGACTGGACTTGCCCCCCAGGCCTACGGCTGCCAGCCCTCCCCTGCCCCTAACCCATCACTTCCTTAACCGTTCTGCAATAAAACTTCAAAAAGACAAAAGTGACTGGCGCCCAATATCCTTTCTTGGTCCCCCCATTTTAGCCATGGGGTGAAATGCTAGCCTGCCCATGCCTCTGGAGGTGCTATCCTGCCTTTGGGGTGTCAGAGGGGTGCTACACAGGAGAGAAGATCTAAGTGTAACCCAGAAGAGTAGCATAGCCAAAAAAAGCTTTGGCCAGACTTTTCTTATAAGATCCAGTGCCACGAGCATATGAATCATGTTGGCTTTTGCCCACAGTCCTCCTATGAGCTGACATTGCGTGCTGGGACTTCTTGGCATTTAATAGCTGAAGGACTTCAAGCAGCCGATGCCCTGGGATTGGGACACCGTCATCAGATATTCAACATTAATTAGATTCAGGATGGTCAGGTAAATGAAAGGCTGATCATGAGAGCGTTACTGTTGCTCCAGCGGAAAAGATAAGAGTGCGAACTAATATTTCTACTGATTTGATTTATGAAAACCTTCTGGATGACTTCCAGCTTGATGAATTAGCTACACAGAATAAAATTAATTTTTCACTGTTCCCAGTACTAAGAGCTTGGTACGCCACTTTAAAAAATTACCACTGGGACTTCGGTGGGTTTAAACAACTGGACGCAGCGTAGACCGAGGAATGATGAATCCTGCCCAGATATTATAGTCTTCTTTATGTTAGCCATATGACCTCGGCTAAAAGATGGATGGTTTTAGGATTCTACCTTCAAAAGAAATAGTCCATAGAGAAAGACTGTAATGGCCGTGTTCAGGCATGTCATATTTTTTTTCCTGCCCGCTTCATTGTGGCTCTGCAGGGCTCCATCCATCCTGCTTGGAACCTCTCCACAGATATGGCTTGTCCTTTGTTCCATATGTACAAAAGGGAATACGATGGAGGAGATCAATTCTGTATTTATGGAGCTCAGTAGGGGTGGCTACTACAAAGATCCCAAATGTCACCGATGTCTGACGTGGGGGCGCTGCAGCCGCTGAGCCTGATGTGTGACATCCAGCAGTGAGCTGCGCTAAAATAATCAACATTTCTCAAGGAAAGTGATGAAGCAGAGAACATTTCTGGAACATATTCAGGACCTTTTAATTAGAACTTACACATAAATGCAGGATTTAGTTCTGCTTAACTAGTGAACTAATGACACGAGGTCAGGAGTAGTGAATTAAAATTCAAGGAGCTCCGGTCAGTAAAATTCTCCTCCAGCAGAGGTCCAAATCTTATGTTTATGCTATAACTCAGATCCTAGTATAGATGTAGTCATTGTATCAAAAAACAAGCAATGTACAATTTCCAAATCATTTCATAATATGTATTGTCAATTTTTAGTGTGTTCCCTTACACGAGGTATCCCCATCAGAGTGCCCTCTTACATCAGGTGTCCCTATCAGAGTGCCCCTTACATCAGGTGTGCCCATCAGAGTGCCCCTTACATCAGATGTCCCCTTCAGGGTGCCCTCTTACATCAGGTTTCCCCATCAGAATGCACCTTGCATCAGGTGTCCCCTTCAGGGTGGCCTCTTACATCAGGTGTCCCCTTCAGGGTGCCCTCTTACATCAGGTGTTCCCCTTACATCAGATGTCCCCTTCAGAGTGCCCTCTTACATCAGTGTCCCCATCAGAGTGCTCCCCTACCCCCCCTTGCATCAGGTGCCCCCGTCACAGTTCCTCCTTACATCAGGTGTCCCCATCAGAATCCCTCCTTACATCAGATGCCCCCATCAGAGTGCCTCCTTACATCAGGTGTCCCCATCAGAGTGCCCCCTTACATCAGGTGTTCTCATCAGAGTGCCCCCTTACATCAGGTGTTCTCATCAGAGTGC
>BLSH010164908.1:634462-648898 GCA_018402905.1 Glandirana rugosa
TACATACGATTTTCTGGAAAATCCATGTAGCCACCCTATCTTAAGCAGGAGTGTCTATATTTAGTTCTGCATGGCTGTAGTCAGCCAACGCTAATTTGTAGTCTGTGGTTTGTTCAGCTTCTCCTAAGTTCGGCCTGGCTGTGGGTTCTCCCTTCTGTCAGTAGGTGGAACTGTTGCCTCTGGTATTAGTGTGAGATCTTACAGTAGGTATGAATAATGAATATTCATATCTTTTCCCAGCCCATCACTAGGAGTATTCTTTGCCATGGTGCATTATGGGGAAGGATATATATATATTGGGGGCTAGCTGATTACATCAGGTGACCTTACATCAGGTGTCCCCATGAGAGTACCCCTTACATCAGGTGCCCCATCAGAGTGCCCCCATACATCAGGTGTCTACATCAGAATTCCCCCTTATATCAGGTGTCCCCATCAGAGTGTCCCCTTACATCAGGTGTACCCATCAGAGTGTCCCCTTACATCAGGTGTCTCCATCAGAGCGCCCCCTTACATCACGTGTCCCTATCAGTGGGCCCTCTTACATCAGGATTCCCCATCACAGTGCCCCCTTACATCAGGTTTCCCCATCAGAGTGCCCACTTACATCAGGTTTCCCTATCAGAGTGCCCCATTGCATCACGTGTCTCCATTAGGGTGTCTCCTTAGATCAGGTGTTCCCATCAGAGTACCCCTTACATCAGGTGCCCCCTTCAGAATATCTCCTTACATCAGGTTTCCCCATCAGAGTGCCTCTATACATCAGGTGTCTCCATCAGAGTGCCCCTTTACATCAGGCGTCCTCATCAGAGTGCATCCTTACATCAGGTGTCTCACCAGAGTGCCCCTTTACATCAGGTGTTTGCATCAGAATTCCCCCTTATATCAGGTGTCCCTATCAGAGTGCCCCCTTACATCAGGTGCCCCCATCAGAATATCTCCTTACATCAGGTTTCCCCATCAGAGTGCCTCTATACATCAGGTGTCTCCATCAGAGTGCCCCTTTACATCAGGTGTCCTCATCAGAGTGCATCCTTACATCAGGTGTCTCACCAGAGTGCCCCTTTACATCAGGTGTCTGCATCAGAATGCCTCCTTATATCAGGTATGAACAGGTAATGATGGAAATGGCGCTGTCTATGTGTTCCACTGGTGGGTAACTGTGTATAAAATATAACACCCTTTAACAAACTTCAAGTAAGTGGTTTATACCGAGAGAAAAGGAAACTGCTCCAAGCCTTGCCTGTTAATCACCAGTAATCACCAGCTGCTACTCAGGTTGGGTGCTGGCTTAGCCGTGCTTGCAATGTAGGATGAAGAAATTCCTGGAAAGCCGCACTTCCAAAAACACACCGCTTTATTGAAGAGTTCTAAAAGTTTTAAAAATCAATGCATCACATGAAGACACAAACAGGACCCCTGATGGGGCATGACAGCTAAGTGGTTTATACCATAGACACCTTAAAATGACAAAATATCATAAAAGTGCTAAGTGTTCAATAGTGCAAAAAAAATTGTTTTTAACAATATATTATAATCCAAAGTGCAAGAGATTCATCTGTAGATAAAAATCCAATGAAAAAATGTAAATATATATATAAAAAAGTGAAAATATATGTAAAACCAAGGTTTGTTTGTAAACTTAGTCTCTTGGTTGCAAAGTTCAATTTATATATAAAACTTTATAAACTGCAGTGATGACGTGTCAGAATCCAAAGTGACTTAGTGCATCAATTCAAATGTTTTTCTTGTGCAACAAAGTGGTTCCTCGCATGCTCCCCCTTATGTATCCTTACTCACCAGAAGACAGTACCCCTACAGGGGTAACCCGCATGTATACAGCCCATCCGGCATCCTGGTATCCAATTATGGCACACTCCTCAGCAAGGGATCATGTCATATGTAGAAAAATGGATGGAAACACACATAGCGTAATCCATTATAAAGTGTGTTTATTTAGTCCAAAAACATCATAAAAGCAGTTAAAACATAAAGCGGTTGACAACAAGCCCAATGTCAGCACATGGGCTGTGAAGAAACAGGTCCCTTTCATCTGGGCTGGTTTGCATTCCACAGACGATATGGTTGAAACCAGAAGTGATGTATTGGCATACCGAATGCCCCGGCTAACGCGTTTCGTCATATGACGTCGACCGCTTCTGACGACGTTCTCCTCTTCCGACAACGTCCTATGAAGGAACGCATTAGACGGGGCTTTCGGTGCGCCGATACTTCCGGTTACAACCATATCATCTGACAAAAGGAATCTGTTTCTTCCCAGCCCAGGTGCTGTGAAGCGGCGACAAACTTCGATACCTATATTTTTCATAGGCCATGCTTTTTAAAGCCCCTACAGGTCATCAATTTGGACTTAACCGTGAATAATGGGCCTAGAATTATTGCTGTTACTCCAGTGCATGCAGGGATATGTAACATGTCTAGTGCAATCAGCGTTTTCCTGTGTAGGCGCCCCCATCAGGTGTACTTACATTCATATGTTTGGATATGTTTTGATGGTGGCTTCAAAATTTTTTTGGAGGTATTTTAAGTACTTGTGTGCAACTTAAATTTTTTTACACCTTTTACATTTTTTTTGCTAAACTTTATTTTTTATCACATGGGAGACAAAAAGTTCCCCATATGATGATTTTTTTGGTGACAGGTTCTCTTTAATGAGACTTCGGGGGTCTAAGCTACTGGAATGCAGATCGAGTTCTGTTAGCTTCTTCCACAGCCATACTGGCTAGAGAAAGTGACACCAGGACCTGGAAGTGATGTCGCTCCTGGGGCATTAGCAAGAAAGGAAGATCAGTGAATGGATGTTCGCTGATCTCCCACCCCTCTACCGTACAACACCCACAATGCCGGTCACAAGCTGCAGCTGCTGGGAGTTTTTCATACTGTAGTGGCAGTAAAAGGGTTAAAAGATATCTAAACCTAAGAACAAAAATGTAATATATTGCAGCTCACCATCCTTAGATATAGTGGCTGCATTAGTTTGCTTTTTTCAAAGATAAGAATTTTTTTCAGCAAATACAGACAATACCTGTCGACTTTGCCAAAAATGCAGCGCCCTTGTCACTTTCTGTGAGCTGCACCAAGGTATATCTTCCTTCCTAGCTATCTATTGTAAATGAACAATTACCCTGCCTCCCACGTAATGGAATTAAAGAGGTACGGACATGTTTTTAGTCAGTCCCAGTGGTGGCCATTGCACTCTTCTGTGTGAGGTAAATGCCCTGGTGCTTATCCACAAAAAAATCAGGAAAAGCCTGGGGCATGTGCCGTAGGTGCCAGGATCCAGCAATGTCTTGTGAATACCCAATCACATGCATGAAAAACCAGTAATGTAGAGCTTCCTCTGCAGTAGCCGCTTGGTTGATTGAGTTCTCTCTTCGTTTGCCTTGACTCTATGAACAACCTCAGCCCCACTACCACACCAGGTTAAGCAAAGAGGATATTCCACACAATACCCTGCACACATTATGGTTCGGTATCAGGAAACAAACACCAAACTGGTTAGTGAACAAGGAATGCAATAGATGGCAGTATGTACATACAGTAAATGAACAAGTAGTGAGTTGGTCTAACACAAGTCTCTAGACAGTGAAGTCACTAAATTAAAGCAGTTTAGAATAGAAGTCTATAAGGCTGGGTTGATCTGTACCTGGTGATCTACACATCAGCATTAAGCAATTGCATAGATAATGGAAATGTTGATCAATGCTGCAATAAGTTCTATGCAACCAGCAGAGTTAAAGTGCTTAAGGTGCACACTGCATGAATGGCTATGCTAGTATTGTAGACGCCTTACAACTTTTTATGGACAGCAAGCAATATTCTTGAAGAGCATCTGTCTGAGGGAACAGTCCTTTGCCCTATTTCTTCAGCCGGCTAGCGTTGAGGCCCAGTCTTTAATGTGGCGCACACGAGTACAGTCCCACTAAAGTCTGCATGCAGTAAATAATGTTGCTAGTTAGATGGCCAGTCACTATGTGCTCAGTCTCTTCTAGCAGCAACAGGTTAATGGCAGTAGTGTCCTCTCACCAATCCCAGCAATACAGCTGCAATGTTGGGCTGTGCAGGCGCCCGCTCACTTCCTCGTTTGCCTGGGACAACTCCAGTCCCCAGCATCCTGGTTAACAGCACTCTGACCTTGGGCTTAGGCTTGTGGCAGGCTGATGTGCACAGGAGTAGTGATGTGCACACCTCAGTCTCACAGACAAAAGAGAGAATGTCTGGTCTTCAGCACAGGAAAATGCAAACCCTTCTCCTCCTCTCCTTCAGTCTACTGCTTAAAATCTGAAATTATATATCAAAGGTACATTTTTTAAATTATTACTTTGTCACATTAAATGACACAAATGAATTCCTGTTAGTCAACCCAACTTTGGCATTTATAGATAAGGTCCACTTTGAATTCTTTCAATGTTTATTAAGCGGGCCAAACTTACAGATATAGCACCATTTATGGTATCCAGTTCCAAGCAGCTTGTCTTAATGCAATGAATATATCAGACAATTTAAAACTTACCTAGAGGGGAAGGGGGTGATAACAAATTCTTCCTTTAATTTGATGATCATTTTGCAGTGAAATGCACTGTGGACAGGGTAGTTTTAGATGGAATATAAGCCAGTGAAAAAAAGAAATTAAAAAAAGCCCCCCAATAATTTGAACAACAGAAAAGGAAGGCCCGAAGCAAAAAAAAAAAAAAAAAAGGAAAAAGAAATAAATGACTATGTGAAAAGGGGAGACAAGCGTTAAAAACATGAAAAGGTTTGAACAGTTGCAGGAGCTTACCTGATTGGGGGATGGTCTTATGGCTGGGGGGGGGGGGGTCTTGGTGACTTAAGAAAGGGTGGAGAGCCGGAGGTGTTTAGTGGAGTTCAACAGACAAAGAAGAAACTTCCCATCCAACCTCCTCTGTTTATTTCTTTGGTTCTGTGGTCCAGAGGATGGGATGTCATGGCATCCTGGCAGTTGCTGGTCTTTGGAGACAGTAAAAATGTAGGCCCGTTGGTGGTGTGGTGTCCTTGGGTGCATTCCTGTTAATAATGGTTTAATTAGGAATATGGAAAATGGAGGTCACTGCAAATAGTGAGTTTTGTCTCCGAGCCAGTGTGTTACGGCTGGGGTCCTATTATGATTAAAGGTTCCGCACTATATAATGGAATGTGTTTGGTGCCTTCAAAGACCAACAAGCTTGGTTTGTTTCTGTTTTAAGGAATGCTGTGTTATTTAATTTTGATCTGTTAATAAAAGGCTGCAATATATATTTTAACTCCAAACTTTGGCGTGGTCTCCTTTTATATATGTAAGGGGGCTGAGATTTGGGGGATGGCCTGGCAGGTATCTGTCAGAGTTGGGGACATCTATTCTATATTAGTCATGCATCAAAGGGGTTGACTAAGGTATATTTGATGGGCCAAAGCTGGGGCCTACAGATGGGGAAACATGTGGTTCTCACAAGGGAGTCCTTCTTGGTTGTGTTTTCCCATGCACCAACCCCATTAACAGCTCCTCCCCCACTTGATATACTCAAGGGAGAAGAAGTCCAGCCCAGACTACTGGAGAAAGGATGGAGACCACCACAAACGTGAATCCTTCATATCTTTCTCTATGTGTGCACCAACCTCCACTAACTGTTCCTCCCTGACTTTATATGCCCTAGCAAAGGAGAGGAGGTCCAACCCAGGCTACCGGAGAGACAAGGCGGAGACAACCACAAACGGGAGTCCTTCATATCTGTTATTCATGTGCACTAACCCCGACTAAGAACTCCTCCCCCACTTTATATACCCTAGCAGGAGAGAGGAAGTGCAGCCCAGGCTGCCAAAGAGACAAGGTGGAGACCATCACAAACGGGAGTCCTTAATATCTGTCTCTTCATGTGCATCAACTCCCGCTAACAGCTCCCTCCTACTTTATATACCCTAGCAAGGGAGAGGAAGTGCAGCCCAGGCTGCCAGAGAGAAAAGGTGGAGACCACCACAAATGGGAGTCCTTTATATCTGTTATTCATGTGCACCAACCCCCACTAACAACTCCTCCCCCCACTTTATATACTCTAGCAAGGGAGAAGAAGTCCAGCCCAGACTGCCAAAGACAGGGCGGAGACCACCACAAAGTGGAGTCCTTCATACCTGTCTCTTCATGTGCACCAACCTCCACCAACAGTTCCTCCCCCACTTTATATACCCTAGCAAAAGAAGAAGTCTAGCCCAGGCTGCCAGAGTCAAGGTGGAGACCACCTTAATAGGCATACTAACCCCCAAGTGGGTCTGATCCTTATCTCTGCTATGGATCAGAAGAAGAGATCAGAGTATTGTACAAGTGCTGCAGTGATTATACGGATATGTAAACCTTTTCCCATTGGAAAGATGTCTGCCCATCAATGGCCACCTATACCTTATGATATTTGTAGAACATTACACTTGTACGCTTCAATACAAAGGTGTAGTAGCCCATATTCTTGTCTTATTTGGCAAAGGTTTTAATCCTCTATCAGCCTCATCATATTTAGAGGGCCGAGGACCTTCATCCCCCACCACCTCTTTACCATAACATGTAGACATGAGGCCCTTGGATGCAATGACGAAGATTTCATTTCAATGTAAATCCTGGGGCCTGAGTGCCGCACAGTGACGGCCGAGAGTCTCTGAGAGTCACTTGACATGCAGTTGGATAATGTAATTGTGACTTATTCATTGACTTTCTCATTAGAAAAGAAATGATTAGTAATGGGGACAGGAATCGGCATGTACAGCTCACTGCAATCTCCCGCACTTGCGCCGGGGCTACAGAACTATAGGGGGAATCGTCCTTTTTTAATAATTATTTCCCTTATTGATTTGTTTTTCTTTAAGGATTCGTTTCATGTTTAAAATTCAATTAAAATGTCAATATAATTATTTTGTCAGTTACAAGGGTATTTCAAGAGAATCATTATCATGCTAGGTGAGCAGTATTTATATCTGTGGCACCAAGTCCATATCCCGTATCATTTCGCCCTTGTGTCTACATGTCATTGCTCTTTATATAGATTCATTAGCTCTCGCTGTTTATTTTACATTACAGACTTGAAAGTCAAATTGATCTCTGTGCTATATACTTACCTCTTTGCAATTCATAATTTACTTTCTTCTGCTCTCCTTAGTATGGTCAGGTACTAAGTCATATTATGGTTAGTGTTTCTAGTGTAAGGTCCCTCTCAATTTTTGAGCTGATTTAAAAAAAATATATAAAAAGTCTAAGTGCACCTTTTTTTACTAACATACACTTGGCTGTCTAGGGGCCCCAATGTGGTAAATTAATGCTGTGCAGTTTTTAAATAGTGTTGTTAATTGTAATGCCCTTACCAGTAGACCATGTGTAGGCAGGTGCAATCTGTATTCCTCACTGTAGGTGGCGCTCGACCAAAGGCAGCAATGCAGAAGGGGAAGGAAGTCATGAGGAACTTGGTTCCTATACGATTTCCTGCGGTCACCAGGGGAACAGCTGTCCGAATGGATATTGGTGCCCCTTGTGACCTCGGTGGCCATCTTGGGTGAGGGCAGAGCCTATCTAAGGCTCTGGCTCCTTGATTTGTCACGCACAAAAGATTTTCCAGCACACTTACCAGCCAGCCTGCAAAACAACCAAATTGACACAGTCTGACAGTTTACGTTAAAAACAGAGGGTTTTGTTTGCACACATTTGCAAATATAGGTGTCACAGTGCCCATGCCAGGGGACCTCTGTATATGCTGTGGTCCTAACTCTAAATTTCCAGAGTCTCCATAGTAGGAGCACATATAAGAATGGATAGATTAAGGGCAGGTATCCCTGGAGGGAGCACACCCCTCCTTTAAGGAGTTGGTTCGTTGAGTTGGGTGCAGGGACGTATTGGATGTGTTTGCTGCCATTTGATGGGCATCACATGCGTCCCTGTGCCTTTAAGGAGGGGTGGACTCCCTCTAGGCACACCTGCCCTTTGATTCCTATATGTGCTCCTACAATGAAGGCTCTAGAAATTTAGAGTTAGGACCGCAGTATATACAGAGGTCCCTTGGCGTGGGCCCTGCAGCTTACGCATATACTTGTGTATATAAATGTGTGCAAACAAAACCCTCTGTTTTTAACATCAATTGTTAGACAGGGTCAATGCTCAACACTGCACCTTGCTCACACATGACCAGCATGTTGGCGGGTAGCTGACATCATCTCTCTCTGCCCGCCCCGCATCACTGCTCTGCGGCCGCACTGTGGAGGACAGTGAAGGATCCATGCTCTCCACAGCCCAAAGTGCCGGGGGGGGGGGGGCCCTCAGAGTGTCAGAGCCGCCGACTCCCGTAGTGGCGAGGGGTGGGGGTGGGGGGCTCTGTACTCTTTGGCTGTGTGGAACTGTGAGGAGCTCCACTGGGAGACACCTGATGTAAGGAGGAACTCCACTGGGGGACACCTGATGTTAGGAGGAACTCCACTGGGGGGCACCTGTGATGGAAGGAGGAACTCTGCTGGGGGCACCTGTGATGTAAGGAGGCACTCTGCTGGGGCACCTGTGATGTAAGGAGGCACTCTGCTGGGGGCGCCTGTGATGTATGGAGGCACTCCGCTGGGGACCCTGTGATGTAAGGAGGCACTCCGCTGGGGACCCTGTGATGTAAGGAGGCACTCCGCTGGGGACCCTGTGATGTAAGGAGGGACTCCGCTGGGGGCACCTGTGATATAAGGAGGGACTCCGCTGAGGACACCAATGCTGTGTGCCTGGCTGTGTGTACTCCAAAGGGGGAAATAGGACCAAATTTACCAGTGGCTCCTGTGGGGGTAGTGCTACATTTCAATAAGACACAGAAGTTGAATCCAACGCATCCAACTTTCTTAAGCCCTGTCTCTGCAAAGACAATGACTGAGGGAACATGGAAGAAACAGAGAGGATCTAGCTAACAGTATACTAACTAGCACTAAACATAAGGAGAGGAGAGAGGAATGTAGTGTAAGTTGTAGTGGTTCTAAACCACCACTAAATGTGAGCATATAGCAGAAATAGCAACTCAATGCAGTTCAATATAAAGATAGAAAAGTACATACAGATGGGATAGAACAAGGTAACATGTGGAATACTTACAATTAAGGGAGGGATTGGCTTTATATTAGAAATATTGCCTTCCTGAACCTCATTCATCTGATTACATAGTTAATCAGGTTGAAAAAAGACATAAGTCCATCCAGTTCAACCAAAAAAAAAAAATAGAAAAATTATATATAACCATACAATCCCATATACAATCCTTCACCCACAGTTGATCCAGAGGAAGGCAAAAAACCCCAGCAAAGCCAATGATCCAATCTGCTATAGCAGGGGAAAAAAATTCCTTCCTGATCCTCCGAGAGGCAATCAGATTCTCCCTGGATCAACTTTACCTATAAATGTTAGTACCCAATTATATTATTTACATTAAGGAAAGAATCCATGCCTGTTTTAAAGTAATCAACCGTGCTGGCCAAATCCACCTCTGGGCGGAGTCTATTCCACATTTTCACAGCTCTTACTGTGAAGAAACCTTTCTGTATTTGGAGATTAAATCTTTTTTTCCTCTAGATGTAAAGAGTGCCTCCTTGTCCTTTGTGATGACCTTAGAGTGAATAACTCAACACCAAGTTCACTATATGGACCACTTATATATTTGTACATGTTGATCATATCCCCCCTTAATCTCCTCTTCTCGAGAATAAATTCAGATCCTCTAATCTTTCCTCATAGCTGAGCTCCTCCATGCCTCTTATTAGTTTGGTTTCCCTTCTCTGCACTTTCTCCAGTTCCCCGATATCCTTTTTGAGAACTGGTGCCCAAAACTGAACTGCATATTCCAGATGAGGTCTCACTAATGATTTGTACAGGGGGTCAAAATGATGTCTCTATCTCTGGAGTCCATACCTCTCTTAATACAAGAAAGGATTTTGCTTACTTTGGAAACTGCAGCTTGGCATTGCATGCCATTATTAAGATTATTATTATTATACAGGATTTATATAGCGCCAACAGTTTGCACAGCGCTTTACAACGTGGGGGCAGACAGTATAATTACAATACAAATCAATATAGGAGGAATCAGAGGGTCCTGCTCGTTAGAGCTTACAATCTTGTAGGGAGGGTCAAGAGGGACAAAAGGTAATAACTGTGGGGGATAAGCTGATGGAGAAAATGAGAATGCAGTTGTTAGGTGTGGGTAGGACAGGTTTCTCTGAAGAGATGGGTTTTCTAAAAGCTAATAGAGTAGAAGATAATCAGACAGTTTGGGGTAAGGTGTTCCATAGGATTGGAGAGGCTCTGGAAAAGTCCTGGAGGCGGGCATGTGAGGAGGTGATGAGAGAGCTAGAGAGCAGGAGATCTTGAGAAGAACGAAGAGGATGATTAGGTTGGTATTTAGAGATTAGGCTGGTGATGTAACTGGGGGCTGAGTTGTGGATGGCTTTGTAAGTAGTTGTTAGTGTTTTGAAGTTAATTTGTTGGGTGAGTGGAAGCCAGTGGAGGGATTGACAGAGAGGAATAGCAGACACAGAGCGATTGGTAAGGTGGATAAGTCTGGCAGCAGTATTCATGATGGATTGAAGGGGGGGATAGCCTATGTCCAGAACTACACCTAAGACCTTGGCATGCGGGGATGGGTTTAAAGTTGTGCCATCGATTTTGACAGAGAGATCAGGGGAAGGTGCATATGGGGGAGAAAAAATTATAAGTTTGGTTTTGGATAGATTGAGTTTGAGGAAGTGGTGTGACATCCAGGCAGATATATCTGTTAGTAAATTAGTGATACGTGAGGAGACGGCATGAGTGATCTGAGGGGTAGAGAAATAGATTTGGGTGTCGTCAGCATAGAGGTGGTATTGGAAGCCATGGGAGGCTATTAACTGACCCAGGGAGGAGGTGTAGATTGAGAATAGGAGAGGTCCAAGGACAGAACCTTGGGGGACCCCAACAGAGAAAGGAAGAGGAGAGGAGGAAGTTGAATTGTAAGTAACACTAAAGGTGCGGTTGGATAAGTAGGAGGAGAACCAGCGAAGAGTACAATCATGGAGACCAAAAGTGTGCAGTTTTTTGAGGAGGAGGGGGTGGTCAACAGTATCAAAGGCAGCAGAGAGGTCCAGGAGTAGTAGTACAGAAAAGTGTCCATTGGTTTTGGCCGTTAGTAGATCGTTTGTTAGTTTTAGGAGAGCAGTTTCTGTGGAGTGTTGAGGGCGAAAACCAGACTGAAGGGGATCAAGAAGGCTATTATCAGTAAGGTGGTCGCACAGTTGGTTGTAGACCAGACGTTCAACGAGTTTGAATAAAAAGGGAAGCAAGGAGATGGGGCGGAAGTTGTCAAGATTGGATGGGTCCAGGGAGGGCTTTTTAAGTATGGGGCTAACTAGTGCATGTTTTGGAGAGTTGGGAAAGATGCCAGAAGAGAGGGAGAGATTAAAGATGGGAGTTAGAGAGTGTAGAATAGAGCCAGAGAGTGAACGTAGCATTTGCGAGGGAATAGGATCCAGAGGGCAGGTGGTGAGATGGACATTGGCAAGTAGTTTAGCAATCTCATCTATAGTGGTGGGGTTGAGAGAGGGAAGTAATGATTGAACCTGTGGGCATGAAGTGTAAAGCGTGGAGGGTATCTGAACAGCAGAGATCTCCTCGCGAATTGTATCAATCTTCAATTTGAAGTGAATGGCGTTCTCTTGGGCAGTAAGTGAGTTGGTGGGTAGAGGCAGTGGAGGACGAAGTAGAGAGTTGAAGGTAGAGAAGAGTTGACGGGGACGGGATGATAAGTTTCTAATGAGGGTGAAAAAATAGGTCTGCTTGGCAGTGAGGAGGCTGGAATTGTATTTTTGGAGGGCAGTTTTGTATTGGATGAAATCTTTCTGAGACTTAGTCTTACGCCACAGGCGCTCATGAGCACGGCTGTGTTTTTTCAGACTTCTAGTATCATCTGTTTGCCAAGGTTGAAGGGGTCAGGGCCTGATTCTGTGGGTAGTGAGGGGGCCAGTGAGTCCATTGAGGCTAGAAGTGAAGTGTTGTAGACAGAAGTGGCTAGGTCGGGGCAGGATAGGGGTGAGATTTTGTCATATAGGTCGTCAGTAGCAGAGTAGAGAAGAGAAGGGCTGAGATGATGTAGGTTTCTGCGGGTAGCTTTTAGGCGGTTGGAGGGAGAGGAGGTGGAGGAGAGGGAGAGAGTAAAGCTAATAAGGTAGTGATCAGAGAGAGGGAATGGATAGTTGGAGAGGTTGCACGGAGTGCATAGGTGGGAGAAAACTAGGTCAAAGGTATTGCCTTCAGAGTGAGTAGGGACATGTATCCATTGCTTCAGGTCAAAGGAGGAGCTTAGACTGAGAAGTTTGGAAGTAGCAGGAGTGTTAGTATTAATAGGGATGTTGAAGTCACCAGAATGATTGTAGGGATTTCAGAAGAGAGAAAGTAGGGTAGCTAGGCAGAGAAGTCATCAAGAAAGGTTGATACTGGTCCAGGGGGGCATTCAATCACAGCTATCCTTAGAGAAACTGGAGAGAAAAGATGAATGCAGTGTACTTCAAAAGAGGAGAGTGACAGAGAGGGAGGTGGGTGAAGTACCTGAAAGATGCTATGAGGAGCTAGAAGGATTCCAACACCACCTCCTTTACGTCCACTGGATCTGGGGGAGTGTGTCCAGAGAAGACCACCATGGGACAGGGCAGCAGAGGACACAGTGTCGGATTCATGAAGCCAGCTTTCAGTAATGGCGAGTAGATTAAAAGAGTTAGCAATAAAGAGGTCATGGAGAAGAGAGTTTGTTACAGACAGAGCGGGAATTCCAAAGGGCGCAAGGGAAAGGGAGTCTGGTCTTGGGGAGAAGAGAAATGGGCACTAAATTGTGTAGATTGCGGCTGCTGCCAGGGGGTGTGGGGTAATGGGTGTGTTGAGTACAGTTAAATGATGGAGGCCCAGGGTTTGGGGATATATCTCCAGAGGTTAGGAGAAGCAGAAGGGTGAGGGAGATAATGTGGGAATGCGATTTATATGAAGGTATATGCCTCAGTGTCCTGGGGATTTTTTGTGTGTGTGGATTTAGAATAAGCAGGAGTTGGTGGGTGCAGTAATAAGGAGAGAGCAGAAGTGAGGGTGATATATATAAGCTGTGGGGTGGAGAAGAGGGGCGAAGGAGAGTTAGCTTAAGGATAGAGGACAAAGCTGTCAGAAGGAGTGGTAGAGAGAGCATGTTGCGAGGAGAATGAGCTGAAGGGATAAACAAGGTCACCTGTTGCCTGTGTGGTGATATTCAAAGTATTTTCTTGCGTTCATTCGCTTTGTGAATTCGCTGAAGTGTAGAGTCCAAAGTGTTCCCCACTTTGAGAAAGAGCCCCGCAGCAAGTGTGCCTTTCCCAGGAGACGCTTAGATTTATACTGATGGGAATGGGGGTGGGAGCATTCCAAGTAGTAGTCAGGAGGTGAGAAAAAAAAGCTGGCTTAACATAACAAATTTAATTTCAGAAACAGAACAACAAGGGCACTAGAGATAACAGACCATACTTTTTGGCTAATACAAGGGAGAAATTTCCATGATCTACCAAAACCCCCAGATCCTTCTCCACTATGGATTCCCCCAGTTGTACTGCCCCTAGTATGTATGATGCATGGATATTCTTAGCCCCCAAATGCATAACTTTACATTTATCAACATTAAACCTCATTTGCCACACAGTTGCCAACTAAACAGTGCATTGAGGTCTGCTTGTAAGTTGGAGACATCCTGCAAGAACGTTATTCCACTGCATAGCTTGGTGTCCTCTGCATACAGTGAAATGGTATGTTTAATCCCAGACCCGATATCATTTATAAATATATTGAAAAGTAAGGGTCCCAACACTGAACCTTGGGGTACACCACTGATAACCTTAGACCATTCAGAATAAGAATCATTAACCACTGCTCTCTGAATTCGGTCTTTTAGCCAGTTTTCTATCCATTTACAAATTGATCTTTCCAAGCCTGCAGACTTTACCTTACACATTAGCCGTGTGTGGGGAACGGTGTCAAACGCTTTTGCAAAATCCAAGTATACCACGTCCACAGCCACCCCTCTGTCCAAGTATACCACGTCCACAGCCACCCCTCTGTCCAAGTATACCACGTCCACAGCCACCCCTCTGTTCAAGGTTTTACTTACCTCCTCATAAAAAGAAATCAGGTTTGTTTGACAACTTCTGTCTTTCATGAATCCATGCTGTCTGTTGCTTAAAACATTTTTTTCCAACAAGAACTCATCTATGTGGTCTTTTATTAAACTCTCCAGTATCTTCCCAGCTATAGAAGTTAAACTAACAGGTCTATAGTTACTTGGTAAAGACTTTGATCCCTTTTTAAATATGGGAACCACATTGGCCCTACGCCAATCCAGTGGTACTATTCCAGTCGTTAAGGAGTCCCTAAAAAATAGATAGAATGGC
>BLSH010164908.1:648908-662669 GCA_018402905.1 Glandirana rugosa
ACTGTCGTACCAGAGACACGACCCCCGTGCGAGACACTGTGCGAGAGTCGTGTTTCCGTCCATGCGGGGTGTCTATTTCTGGGTGAAGTCACTCTGGTGTTAAGACGTATGATAGTCACCCTTCCCCAATTGTACATATCTGACCCCCTGTACTGACTTTAGAAATTCAGGTAGTTAGTTAGGATTTTCTTAACTCGAGACAGTAAAGTTTCGGTAAGATAGAGCTATAGAAGTTAAACTAACAGGTCTATAGTTACTTGGTAAAGACTTTGATCCCTTTTTAAATATGGGAACCACATTGGCCCTACGCCAATCCAGTGGTACTATTCCAGTCGTTAAGGAGTCCCTAAAAAATAGATAGAATGGCTTTGAAATGACAGAGCTCAATTCTTTTAGGATTGATTGATGGACTTAAAGATTTCAGTCATGTCCCCCAGTCTATACATGTTAACCCCTTCCCACTGATAGTATGCAGAATTGTGGTCTCACTGAAGTGGGTCTTTATCTGTGGGGCGTACCTGCCTTTGTGCTGAGAGCGTGTCACAGAGCGTGCCCCCAGCACAGAGACCATGCTGTCACCGAGAATCCCTTGTCCCATACTAACGATCGGGACTCTGGACTCCTGATTCCGGGTCACCTGATCACTGTGATAGCCTCTTATTGGCATACATTGCATACAAACAGAATTTATTATACAGGGTGGGCCATTTATATGGATACTCCTTAATAAAATGGGAATGGTTAGTGATATTAACTTCCTGTTTGTGGCACATTAGTATATGTGAGGGGGGAAACTTTTCAAGATGGGTGGTGACCATGGTGGCCATTTTGAAGTCGGCCATTTTGAATCCAACTTTTGTTTTTTCAATAGGAAGAGGGTCATGTGACACATCACCTATTGGGAATTTCACAAGAAAAACAACGGTGTGCTTGGTTTTAACGTAACTTTATTCTTTCATGAGTTATTTACAAGTTTCTGACCACTTATAAAATGTGTTCAATGTGCTGCCCATTGTGTTGGATTGCCAATGCAACCCTCTTCTCCCACTCTTCACACACTGATAGCAACAACACAGGAGAAATGCTAGCACAGGCTTCCAGTATCCGTAGTTTCAGGTGCTGCACATCTCGTATCTTCACAGCATAGACAATTGTCTTCAGATGACCCCAAAGATAAAAGTCTAAGGGGGTCAGATCGGGAGACCTTGAGGGCCATTCAACTGGCCCACGACGACCAATCCACTTTCCAGGAAACTGTTCATCTAGGAATGCTCGGACCTGACACCCATAATGTGGTGGTGCACGTTATATAATACATTGTATACATACAGGATACATTATATATTACATTGTATATATACAGAATACATTATATAATACATTGCATACATAGAGGATACATTATATAATACATTGTATACATACAGGATCCATTATATAATACATTGTATACATACAGGATCTATTATATAATACATTGTATACATACAGGATCCATTATATAATATATTGTATACATACAGGATACATTATATAATACATTATATACATACAGGATCCATTATATAATACATTGTATACATACAGGATCTATTATATAATACATTGTATACATACAGGATCCATTATATATTACATTGTATACATATTATATATTACATTGTATATATACAGAATACATTATATAATACATTGCATACATACAGGATACGTTATATAATACATTGTATACATACAGGATCCATTATATAATACATTGTATACATACAGGATCCATTATATAATACATTGTATACATACAGGATCCATTATATTATACATTGTATACATACAGGATCCATTATATAATACATTGTATAGATACAGGATACATTATAATATTGTACATACAGGATACACCCAAAAGTGGAACTTCCGCTTTTAGTGTGAGTGACCCCCTGAAATGCCACAATTGGCATGTCGTTTTTTTTTGGGGGGGGGGCCTGTTTTTACAGGGTCCCAGCTTCCACTTCCTCTCCTGGCGCTGCGGAACTGGAATGAAGTTCACCTCTCCCCCCTCCCTTCCGGCAATCTTTTGGGACACGTCCCAGAAGATTGCCTGGCCACTCACAGTGCGCAGCACGGCTCGAGTCTGGCCGTGAAGTCACAGTTGGGTACCCACACTTGCTATGTCGGTGCCGTGCAGGGGAGGGGGAGGGGGAGAGGAGCTATACATCGGCCAGCCGCATCGCTGGACCATGGGATAGGTGAGTAGCCATTTATTAAAATTCAGCAGCTACACTTTTTGTAGCTGCTGACTTTTAAATGGGTGGAACTCCACTTTAAATAATTAATTGTATACATACAGGATCCATTATATAATACATTGTATACATACAGGATCCATTATATAATACATTGTATACATACAGGATCCTTTTCTGCACACACGCCACAAACCGAGTCGCTTGAGGTATGCAAACGCACATTTGGACAAGCCAGCTTCATTTTGGAATAAGGTGCTGTGGACTGATGAAACAAAGATTGAGTTATTTGGTCATAACAAGGGGCGTTATGCATGGCGGCAAAAGAGCACAGCGTTCCCACAGTAAAATTTGGTGGAGGTTCCATCATGCTGTGGGTCTGTGTGGCCGGAGCCGGTACAGGGAATCTGGTTAAAGTTGAGGGTCGCGTGGATTCCACTCAATATCAGCAGATTCTTGAGAATAATGTTGAGGAATCAGTCACAAAGTTGAAGTCACGCCGGGGCTGGATATTTCAACAAGACAACGACCCAAAACACTGCTCAAAATCTACTCGGGCATTTATGCAGAGGAAGAAGTCCAACGTTCTGGAATGGCCATCCCAGTCCCCAGACCTGAATATCATTGAACATCTGTGGGGTGATTGGAAGCGGGCTGTCCATGCTCGGCAACCATCAAACCTAACTGAACTGGAGATGTTTTGTAAGGAGGAATGGTCCAAATTACATTCATCCAGAATGCACACACTCATTACAGCTATAGGAAGCGTCTAGGGGCTGTTATTTCTGCTAAAAGAGACTCCACTAAATATTGAAGTGATTTTTCTGTTGGGGTGCCCAAATTTATGCACCTGTCTAATTTCGTTTTGATGCATATTGCACATTTTCTGTTAATCCAATAAACCTCATTTCACTTCTGAAATATTACTGTGTCCTGCAGTTATTTCATAGATCAAAATGAAATTGCTGATCCAAACCCCCAAATATTTATAAATGACAATCATGGAAATTGTCAGGGGTTCCTAAACTTTTGCATACAACTGTACTTAAGTGATACTCTGTAAGTGCAACTCAATGGTTTTAATGATAATGCAAAATGAGTCTTCTCTACCAATGTTGAGTGGTCTGTAATCAGCAGAGTTCTTCCTACCAGGATATCATATATGTGCATAAGATCCCTTGGGGATCTATGGGTCTGGTAAGAGGCCAGCCATTAAACTTAGGGCACGGTGGTGAAGCACTAGCACTTTTAAGTAATACTGCACAAAGACACTATTGCATAAAGGAAATGGATGGACACACTTAGTAGGCATGATATTTTTATTTATGAACTTTTTGTCATATCATTGGATTTATTTATATTGGATTTAATGCACTACTCACTTTATATTATTTCATTACGTGTGTTAAGAATTTTTTACATTGCACACTTGATTGTATGTTTATAAGATCCAAGCGGTGTATTTTCAGTGTTAAATTTAGATAACCATATGCCTGTTTATTGGATTTATCGCTGTTTATTTTTGATCACCCAACAATATTATACATATTTTTTGGCACACGATCTTAGACAGAGCATTATTTACACTTTAATATCACTACCAGTTCCTAGTATTCAAGGAATTATTGGTGCAGCAGTCTCTGTTAGCATAACCCTCAGGAACAAATACTTGATGTAGGTTACTGTCAAGGTTAGTATTAGGGTTAAAAGTAAGGGTCAAAGGTCAGGGTCAGTCAGGGCTGGACTGAAATTTACATACATATAATAATTATAATAATATACAACCAGACCAGGGCCGGCTCTACCACTAGGCAGAGTAGACGGCCGCCTAGAGCGCACTGCCGCCCAGCCACTGTTGATTCATCACTGCTCTGCATTGATGGCTAGCAGCACACCAGGGCGGTAAAATGAGGCGGGTCCAGAGGCAGAGGTGTGGGTCTATGGACCACGGCTAAAGAAATAGGTAGAGAGGCGCTGCAAAAATCTCCACCTTCGCCGCCTCCATCGTATACATGGACAGGGCAAAGAGGGTGGAGTCAGGGGCGGAGCCAAAATGGGGGCGGCAAAATTAGGTTTCGCCTAGGGTGTCGAAAATCCTTGCACCAGCCCTGATCCAGACAGATAAAACAAGCAAGAAAGGGATAAAAAAGGCGATCTCCGCCTCTCATGTCTCTTCTGGTGAGGAAGTCACGTGGTGTGACGTAACTAGCAGGGCGTGGCCGGATGGAATGATACACCGGAAGTGACGTGAGAGGCGGAGATTGCCTTGTTTTTATCCCTTTCTTGCTTGTTTTATCTGTCTTGATGTAAGCAGTCATTTGGCGTTTGATTAACCACTTGCCGACCGCCAACTGCAGGTTGACGGCGACAAGGTGGTTCGATGTTGCAAACCGCCGTCATATGACGGTGGCTGCGAGATCGTGCACTGTGAGCGCGTGCGTTCCGCTGGAGGCATGCTCGCGTGCTCACTGTGTCCGGGGGGGGCAGGGAGCGGGTGCGGCGGACTCGATCTCCGCCGGCTACCTGCGATGCCCCCCCTGCAGTAAAAGAACGGAGGTCCATGTATGTAAACATGGATCTCCATTCTGTGAGAGGGGGAAGGGCTGTGATCACAGCCTTCCTCTATATGGAAGCCGTGATCACTCCCCTTCCCCTGCCAGGGCAGCCCACACACAGTTAGAACACGCCCAGGGAACACAGTTAACCCTTAGAGCGCCCCCCCAGGTTAACCCCTTTACTGCCAATGGCATTTACACAGTAATCAGTGCATTTTTATAGCACTGATCGCTGTATAAATGCCAATGGTCCCAAAAAAGTGTCAAAATAGTCCGACATGTCCGCTGCAATATCGCAGTACCGCTAAAAATTGCAGATCGCCGCCATTACTAGTAAAAGATAAATAAAAAATAAAAACCCCAAAAATGAATTCTCATCATCCGTAAACGCGGCAACTTTTGCGGAAACCAATCAATAAACGCCGATTGCGATTTTTTTTTAATCACAAATATGAGGAAGAATATAAAATCGGCCAAAACCGGTGAAAAAAATGTTTTTTTATATTTTTTTTTTGGATTTGTATTATAGAAAAAAGTAAGAAATTTGGGTTTTTTTTGCAAAATTGACGCTTTTCTTTTGTTTATAGCGGCGATCAGAAACGACGCATCAGTGATCAAATACCACCAAAAGAAAGCTCTATTTGTGGGAAAAAAAGGACGCAAAGTTTGTTTGGGTACAACGCCACACGACCGCGCAATTGTCAGTTAAAGCGACGCAGTGCCGAATCGCAAAAAGTGCTCTGGTCCTAAAGTGTGAAATCCTTCCGGGGCTGAAGTGGTTAAAGGTTATTTTAAAAGGTTTTACACTATGGGAGACATGTTTGTTAATTTTACGCATGGGAGCATTTAAAGGCTCAGTATGACTGGGAGCTACATTCCTGTTTTAACCACGGAGAGCCACACAGAGATTGATGATATTGTGGACCCCATTGGTGCTTCAGGCTGAGTTTTATCCTAATTGAGGTGAGTGCTTTGAGAGCGCGGTGACGGTGGTGGATACACAGGATTGGCAAGTCACTGCGGCTTTGAACCACAATGCTGTGAAATTTGAGCACTTTATTGATGAATCGGATGAACTTCATGAATTGTGAACTTTCCATTTATGTTTATTTATTTGTGTAGGATTTCGATATATATTTCACATATTCAACTTGAGAACTTGGGCGCTTTATTGATGAATTGGATACATTTCATAAATTATGCACATATATGAATTTTATATTTCCACGTTTATTTGTTCAGTATTGTGATTTGCACAATATATTTCTGATTTTAAATGCACTTTTTACATATTCAGTATCTCAGAAAAGTAAGTACACCCCTCCCATTTTTGTAAATATTTTATGCTATCTTTTCATGTGACAACACTGAAGAAATGACACTTTGCTACAATGTAAAGTAGTGAGTGTACAGCTTGTATAACAGTGTAAATTTGCTGTCCCTTCAAAATAACTCAACACACAGCCATTAATGTCTAAACCGCTGGCAACAAAAGTGAGTACACCCCTAAGTGAAAATGTCTAAATTGGGCCCAATTAGCCATTTTACAAAATATTTCCAAACATTTAAGGGGTGTACTCACTTTTGTGAGATACTGTACATATGCACATATTTATTTTATTTATTTGAATACCTGAAGATACATTTGACATTTAAGTGCATAAGGAATTGCGCAGTATCATTCAACAGCCATTTTCATGCAGGAACATTGCTACAGCCTCATTGGCTGTAATTTCAGCAATGCAGCGGTGCTGAGGCTGAGCCGGTTGTGCACTATGAAGTGATGGGCAGTGCGGATGACAGGTCTCTCCCATACCGGCCGGCCGGACAAACTCCACTCCCCCAGCTGGCTAGCCAACCCCAATGGCCACCAAAGCCCCCCCCCCCTTCATTGGCCATTAGCCATTCTGCTTTATTTCTCTTATAGGCAGGGCCACTGTTAGGAATCACGGGGCCCTGTACAGCCTACCTGATGGGGCCCCCACCCCCCAATATCAAAATTATATTTTCACAAAAATTACATGAATGTCAGTATTAGTGCATTCCGCCATACAAAAAAAACCCCATAAATTCCATCTTCAAGACAATATTCTCCCCAAACAATAATGCACATATTCCACCAACTCCCACACACACATCAAATTTTCTATTCTAACACAAATCTTCTCTTCCCAAATCCCCCCTTCCCAGCACAAATCCCCCCCCCCCAATCCCTCCTATAAGCCCCGAATTCCCCCACCCACTCCTGGCACAAAATCCCCCCAGTTCCCGTCCCAGCACAAATCTTCCAACTTCAATCCCCCTCCTAGGACAAATTCCCAAATATTAATTCCCCTTGCGCAACCCCCTCTAAGTCAAGCTGCATTCACATTACAGCGTTTTGAATCGCGGGCAGATTTGCCGCAAATCTGCTTGCGATTTGACAGCGCTGAGGTGTGAGTGCATCAATGCAGTGCATGCTATCTCAGCTTGCAGAGCTTTGATACATTGCTCCAGTAGACGTCCGATGAAGAAACGCCTAGGTCCGCGCCGTACGTCTTTCGTCACTTCCGGTATATCGTGAAACGCAGACAACACGGCAGACTTCCTGAAATTCCCTGAGATGTTTTTACGGATATGCCTGATGGTTCCTCGTTAAATGTGAGTGTAAATAGATTTGTTTAAAGCCATTAAACAACATAAATATTCTGCACAAGATATTGCCTCCTCTTTTTACCTGCCCTGTTTGCGGGGGGAGACGTCCGGCCTTTGAGAGGAGCATAGGAACGGCCTGTGACATTCATGCTAGCACCCCCTGGGAGGGACTGCTGTCCGGTGAGTGCTTTAATGATTGGGGAGCACAGAGTGAATTCACCTGGCACATAAGAGTGAAGTGGAGTGAACATATGGAAGTCACCATCCAGCTTGCTTGCTATAGATTTCATTTGGACCTTATTTCGGATATTTGGAATCATAATATTATCTTATAGCACAGTTTGTATCACTGGTTGATCACGCCAATTTGGCATTCACATTGGATTTGTTTTTATATATGCGGTATCCTAACGTATTATATTTTTTGATGATATTTGTTGCACTATTTTGGTATAACTTTGCACAATTTTGCACTTTATATATTCGCACCTTATTCTTTTGTATGAAATGATTTGGATGCATTTACCGTATTTGCCGGCGTATAAGACGACCCCCCAACATTTCCACTGAAAATATAGAGTTTGTTATATACTCGCCGTACAAGACTACCCCCTCTTCCGCACACCTTCCACACACCAAATAAAACGCTATTATTGTTACCTGTATTATACGTATAACATGAGTGCCATTATAGTATTAATATTATTATTATTATAGTATTAGTGCCATTATCTGTCATTGTCACCATTGTACCCGCCCCTGCATCTCCCTGTGACGTATGTGCGAGCTCTGCGTAGACAAGGGGCGGAGCGCCGCTGCTTCCCGCCGAGCAGAATGGCGAAAAGGCTGGCACCCCTATCTCGCTGCTGACGCCCGCCACAACCACGCTGATGACCCGCCGCGGCCGCGCTGGATACCGCGCGATACTGGATGGTATGTACGGTACCGTAGAATGAGGTGGGAGGCCACTATGGGCAGCTATATCTATCCCAACTGAGGTGCACCCGGCGTATAAGACGACCCCCCACTTGGAGGCATGTTTTTCAGGGGGTCGTCTTATACGCCGGCAAATACGGTAAATATTTCACCATTGTTAATAAGCATTTTTTTGGGGGGCTAATTCACATATATACAACTGTTTCATACCAAGCTCCATCCTTTTATTTTGTCCATCACATTCTCTGATAATTTATTTATTTATCGTGAAATTTTTTATTTATTTATACTTATTTTGTAGTGAATCATACTAAAGTCTGGATTAATTGGTTCATTCCTACCCACCATAATTTAATTTAACAATTTAATAATTTTGGATTAAAACAGTCGTATCCCTTACTCTGTATAAAACACACCATTGGGGTAACATCTATACCAAGAAGGTGTGATAATAATTCTTTTTTACCACACCAAGAAATAAAGATCCCGCAGCGCCATACCCACCATAAATCATATTGCAAAAAATGTAAATATTGCAGAATATACAGCCTCATGCTACATAATTAAGCTCCATTTCATGCTGAATAAACTCAATTATTAATGTATCTTAACCACTTCAGCCCCGGAAGGATTTCCCACTTTAGCACCAGAGCACTTTTTGCGATTCAGCTTTAACTGACAATAGCGCGGTCGTGCGGCGTTGTACCCAAACAAAATTTGCGTCCTTTTTTTCCCATAAATAGAGCTTTCTTTTGGTGGTATTTGATCACCTCTGTGTCATTTCTGATCGCCGCTATAAACAAAAAAAGAGCGACAATTTTGCAAAGAAAAACTATTTTTCTTACTTTTTGCTAAAATACAAATCCAAAAAAAAACATTTTTTTTCATCGGTTTTGGCCGATTTATATTCTTCCTCATATTTTTGGTAAAAAAAAAATCGCAATCTGCGTTTATTGGTTGATTTGCGCAAAAGTTGCTGCGTTTACGGATGATGAGAATTCATTTATGGGGTTTTTATTTATTTATTTTTTTACTAGTAATGGCGGCGATCTGCGATTTTTAGTGGTACTGCGATATTGCGGCGGACATGTCGGAACGTTTTGACACTTTTTTGGGACCATTGGCATTTATACAGCGATCAGAGCTATGAAAATGCACTGATTACTGTGTAAATGCCATTGGCAGTGAAGGGGTTAACCTGGAGGGGGCGCTCTAAGGGTTAACTGTGTTCCCTCAGTGTGTTCTAACTGTATTAGTGCTGGGCTGGCAGGGGGAGGGGAGTGATCACAGCCCTTCCCCCTCTAACAGAACGGAGATCCATGTTTACATACACGGACCTCCGTTCTCTCACTGCGGGGGGCCATCGCGGGTAGCCGGCGGCAATCGAGTCTGCCCTACCTGCTCCCTGGCCCCCCCAGACACAGTGAGCGTGCCTCCGGCGGCACGCGCCCCCACAATACTAGTTATCGCGGCCGCCGTCAGGTGACAGCGTTTCGCGATAACGAGCCACCTTGCTGCCGTCACGCTGCAGCGGGCGGTCGGCAAGTGGTTAAACAGAAAACTATCTTTAGATAGATTGTTACTCTAAAAGCATTTTATTAAAATAAATTTGATAAAAATAGAAAATTTCTGATTTAAATCAAAAAACATCAAATTTTTTGGATTTGTTAAAAAAAAAAAAGAAACATTGATTTTTATCTACCCTGGAATCAGTGTGTTTTAGGTAGGATAAAAAAAAGCAAAATGAGCATTATAGTTTCTGGGCTGTACCGTAGTACAAACAACAACCAACCTACACACGAGGTATTGCTGTGATCATCAGGAGCAGGAGAATTTATTTTGGGTTGTTCTTTGGTGGGAAGTTATGGTAACAGCAAAAAAATATACAACTAAATGTAATATTTTTTTTCTTTACTATTTTTCCTTATAATAGAAAATAAAACCAGGGGATATCCATTACCATTTACAACCCAATTTGTCCTGAAAATAAAAAAAACTGTATAATTCACCTGGATACACTAAGTAATTGCGATGATATGTACAGTTTTACTAATGTATGTCAAAGCTGCCAAATTGTGTTCAGGTATTAAAGTGGTTGTACACCCTTTACAACCACTTTTACCTACAGGCAAGCCGATAATAAGGCTTACCTGTAGGTACCATGAATATCTCCTAAACTTGCATGGTTTAGGAGATATTCACTGTATACGCTTGCGCCGAAGTCATTGGCGCATGCGCACTGAAGAAACGGGCCAATTGGTGCCGTTTCTTGAGGACTGTGCCGTAACCGGCAGCTCCACGCGCGGCAGTGACGTTGTCGCTCCCGGCCAAACACAGCGCCAGAGCCGCGAACCCGGAATTAACTACAGGTGGAAGATGTCTGCCCTGTACTCGGAGTGCCGACTCCAATTCAGGGCATCGTTCTAAGGTAAGTATTTCATAATGAGCTAGTATGCGATTCATTTATTATTTATTTTTTTCAAGGTTTACAACCTCTTTAAAGTGTTACTAAGCCCACAACAGTAAAATCAGTATGTATATGCAGTAAAGCATGCTTGTTATACTCACTGTGGAACCAAAGGGGTTAATCCGCATTGTGTAAAAAGGCTGTTTGGTCCTGTCTTCTCTGATCCTCCCCCCCCCAATAGAATAGAGCCTTTGGGACAAGCTGCACATGCTCAGTTTGGTGTGCATTGCTAAAGAGTATTTTTTTTTTTTCCTTGGGAGGGTGCATGTGATCAGCACAGGGCCAATCAGCACTGTCCAGACAGAGGGTCAGGGGTCATGCAGCCTCATAGGACAGTCATAGGAGAATTAAAACTGCTCCTACAAGCTTTAGCCAGATACCGATAGAAGACTGCTATGTACAGCTGATGAGAAAAGGTATTTAGCCATTTATATTTACTAAAATAATTGCATTTCCATGTTCTGTGTACTGTGGGAGAGCAGATATAATGACTGCAGACTCCTGGGGAGAGCAGATAAAGGGATTTTATTAAAACTTACCGTAAAATCCTTTTCTCCGAGTTCACTGACAGAAGCAGCTCTTCATGACAAGTGGGGTTTATGCTGGTCTCACTAGGAGCTAACTAGGCAGGGAAAAGAACAGCTGGCCCCTCCCATGGGGCCGTCCTCTCTTCCCACATAAACCCTCACATAGAATAGCTCTTCAGTTTGTACACAAGCCATACAAAGAACAGAGCACAGAGGGGTGGGTGCTGCGTCTGTCAGTGAACTCGGAGAAAAGGATTTTACGGTAAGTTTTAATAAAATCCCTTTTTCTCTTACGTTCACTGACAGATGCAGCTCATCATGACAAGTGGGGATGTCCCAAAGCTGTGTCAAAAAGAGGGGTGGGTAAACGATAACAACAGTACCCAACAGAACCTCTAAGGAGGCGCCAACGCGCCTGCACTGCCGCCTGCAAAACTTTGCGGCCAAAAGCAGCATCCGAAGATGCTAGCACATCAACTTATAAAACTTAGTGAAAGCGTGTACCGAGGCCCAAGTGGCCGCCTTGCACACCTGTGACACCGAGGCCTGGTGTCTGCAAGCCCAGGAAGTGCTAACAGCCCGGGTAGAATGAGCCGTGACCGGAAAAGGGGGAACCCTGCCCCGAACAGATTATGCGTGGGTCACGGTCTGTCTGATCCAACGAGAGACAGTAGCCGACGAGGCCGCCAAGCCTTTGCGCGGACCCTCTGTCAGCAAAAACAGATTATCAGACTTCCGAAAAGAAGCTGTAGCAGCTAAATACATTGGTAAGGCCCTCACTACGTGCAAAGTATGCAACTCAATTTTTTTTGGGTGCGATGGACGTGGGCACAATGAAGGAAGAACAATATCTTCGTTAATATGAAACGAAGAAACCACCTTCGGAAGAAACGAAGGAGAGGGTCGCAAGACCGCCTTGTCCTTGTGCATGACTAGGTATGGAGACTTGCACGACAGTGCTGCCAACTCAGACACCTGTCTGGCGGAAGTGATGGCTACCAAAAAGGCCACCTTCTGCGACAGTAGTTGTAAGGAAATCTCCCTGATATTTTCATAGGGCGGTTTCTGAAGTACAGAAAGCACCAAATTCAGATCCCACGGGGCCATCGGGGCCTTCACCTGAGGTGCCACATGTCGCACACCTTGTACAAAGGTACAAATCAACGAGTGCGAAGCCAAAGGTCTCTGAA
Organism: Glandirana rugosa; assembly: GCA_018402905.1. NCBI lineage: Eukaryota > Metazoa > Chordata > Amphibia > Anura > Ranidae > Glandirana > Glandirana rugosa. The sequence goes on from BLSH010164908.1 coordinate 661,461, forward strand.
AAAGAATCGCCAGGGCCGATATCTGGCCCTTGAGAGTACTCAAAGCCAGTTTTTTGTTCAGACCTTGCTGCAAAAAAGTCAGGACCCTGGACACCACATAAGAGCGAGGGTTATGACCCTTCGCCTCGCACCAAGCTATATAAGCCTTCCAGGTGCGGTGATAAATCTTGCGAGAAGTACACTTGCGAGCTTTCAACAAGGTAGGAATCACGGAGTCAGCGACTCCCCTGTCTCTTAGCACCTGGGACTCAATAGCCAAGCCGTCAAAGCCAGCGAGGGTAAAGCAGGGTGCAAGATGGGCCCCTGAGATAGAAGATCTTCTCGGCAGCGGGAGCCGCCAAGGGGCGTCTGCCACCATTTGCACCATGTCGGCGTACCAAGTGCGCCGAGGCCAATCTGGAGCCACCAGGATTCTCCTGCTCTGCGTCCAGAATCAGACCCAGATAATCCAGGCGATGGGATGGAGACACCGTCGACTTCTGCAGGTTGAGCAACCAGCCGAAGTCCTGCAGCGAGGTCATTGTGATTCTCACATTCTCCTCCAGAGCCGAAGCGGACTCCGCTCGCAGGAGCAGGTCGTCCAGGTAGGCTACTACCGCAATGCCTCTCTGTCGCAGCAACGCCAAAACCGGAGCTACCAGTTTTGTGAACACTCGAGGAGCTGAGGCTAGACCGAAGGGGAGTGCCACAAACTGATAATGGAGGTTTCCCACTGCAAAGCGAAGGAAACGCTGATGTCGTGGACAGATGGGTACATGGAGGTACACATTCCTGATGTCCAGAGACGCCAGAAATTCCCCCTGATGGAGGGCGGCCACAACCGAGCGAATAGATTCCATCCAGAATTTCTGCGCCCTGACATACCGCTTCAGAGCCTACAGGTCCAGAACTGGCCGAGGTGAATACTAAAAAGTTGAGGCACCCCCACACAGCCGCACACCACCGCCCCACAGCACACCAGGGAACGCAGGAAGACTGCACCCGACGCCACCAGCACCCACAGGGGAGCCCAGCTATACTTGCTGTTTGCTGCCTGTAACCCTGGAGGATCGTCAGAAGAGCCGCCCTGTCAGGAGCACACACCGTTCCAAAGAGAAAGGAAAACGTTCCACACACGTTTTTGCAGAAGCATGAGGCACCAAGATGGTCTCGTGGGGAGACCAGATATAGTGACTGCAGGCTCCTGGGGAGAGCAGATATAGTGACTTC
>BLSH010164908.1:685070-695490 GCA_018402905.1 Glandirana rugosa
TTGCAAACAGATTCAAGCAGAAACTGTCAAAAAACTCACAAGTTCAATGGATGCAAGACTTGTGAAGCTGTTATCAAATAAGGGGTCCTATGTTAAAATGTAACGTGACCTTTTAAAATGTTTAAAAAGTTAAAATGTTGTTCAAAGTTTGATTGAAATAGCTTTTGATTTCAGTAAATCTGCTGCAAACACAACAAATGACAATTTTCAGTTCTTTACAACCAATAAAGTGTTTTGAAACTTACTGTGCATAATAATTTGGAACAGCGCTTTGTAAGGTTTTTATTTTGAAAAAAAATACTGTTATTAGGAGGTTCCAATAAAATTTGAATTGTACTCTTAATAGTTGATAACATGAGAATTGTGCTGACTGTTTACAATTATTTAGGTAAATGAGAAAAATACCATTAGCATAATAATTTGGAACAGGGTGTAATATTGTCAAAAGTATTGGGACACCTGCCTTTACACGCATATGAACTTTAATGGCATCCCAGTCTTAGTCAGTAGGTTTCAATGTTGAGTTGGCCCACCCTTTGCAACTATAACAGCTTCAACTTTTCTGGGAAGGCTGTCCACAAGGTTTAGGAATGTCTATGGGAATGTTTGACCATTCTTACAGAAGTGTATTTGTGAGGTCAGGCACTGATGTTGGATGAAAAGGCCTGGCTTGCAGTCTCCGCGCTAATTCATCCCAAAGGTGTTCTGTCGGGTTGAGGTCAGGACTCTGTGCAGACCAGTCAAGTTCCTCCACCCCAAACTCGCTCATCCATGTCTTTATGGACCTTGCAGTGATCCAAATCATTTGGTGGGGGGGCTGGATTATGAGAAAGAAAGAGCATGAAAACTGGAGAAGAGCAGGGGGGAAGGGGAGAAGTAGGGGGTGCTGGAGAGAGCAGAAAAGTTGCCGGGGAGGATCACAGAGGGGTCAAAAGAGAGCAAAGGGGCCATGGACAGCAGAAGGAAGCTAGACAGGAGGGGCGGCATATAGAAGAGCCAATGCCCTCCATGTGACTCCTGCAGCTGCTGAATGCTTGCGGTAGGGAGGGGAGGAGAAGCGGGCATTCAGCACCTGCAGGAGTAACATGGAGGGCATGGACTCCTCTACATGCGGCCCCTCCTGTCCAAGTGTAGAGTGGAACCGCATGGCACCCCTGGAGCATGGGGCCAGGTCACAATGGCGACCCCTGTAGTTATGCCCCTGAAGAGGACATACAGTATCTCACAAAAGTGAGTACACCCCTCACATTTTTGTAAATATTGTATTATATCTTTTCATTTGACAACACTGCTTGTGCTCCTCCACCTTCCATTTTAGGATACCCCACAGATGCTCAATAGGGTTTAGGTCTGGAGACATGCTTGGCCAGTCCATCACCTTTACCCTCAGTTTCTTTAGCCTGGCAGTGGTCATCTTGGAGGTGTGTTTGGGGTCGTTATCATGTTGAAATACTGCCCTGCGCCCCAGTCTCCGAAGGGAGGGGATTATGCTCTGCTTCAGTATGTCACAGTAGATGTTGGCATTCATGGTTCCCTCAATGAACTGTAGCTCCCCAGTGCCGGCAGCACTTATGCAGCCCCAGACCAGGACACTCCCACCACCATGCTTGACTGTTGGCAAGACACACTTGTCTTTGTACTCCTCACCTGGTTGCCGCCACACACGCTTGACACCATCTGAACCAAATAAGTTTGTCTTGGCCTCATCAGACCACAAGACATGGTTCTCGTAATCCATGTCCTTAGTCTGCTTGTCTTCAGCAAACTGTTTGCTGGCTTTCTTGTGCATCATCTTTAGAAGTGGCTTCCTTCTGGGACGACAGCCATGCAGACCAATTTGATGAAACGTGCAGGGTTTCAACCTCTGCAGCAATGCTGGCAGCACTCATACGTCTATTTCCCAAAGACAACCTCTGGATATGACGCTGAGCACGTGCACTCAACTTCTTTGGTCGACCATGGTGAGGCGCTGTTCTGAGTGGAGCCTGTCCTGTTAAACCGCTGTATGGTCTTGGCCACCGTGCTGCAGCTCAGTTTCAAGGTCTTGGCAATCTTCTTATAGCCTAGGCCATCTCTATGTAGAGCAACAATTCTCTTTTCAGATCCTCAGAGTTCTTTGCCATGAGGTGCCATGTTGAACTTCCAGTGACCAGTATGAGAGAGTGAGAGCGATAACACCAAATTTAACACACCTGCTCCCCATTCACACCTGAGACCTTGTAACACTAACAAGTCACATGACACTGGGGAGGGAAAATGGCTAATTGGGCCCAATTTGTACATTTTTACTTAGGGGTGTACTCACTTTTGTTGCCAGCGGTTTAGACATTAATGGCTGTGTGTTGAGTTATTTTGAGGGGACAGCAAATTTACACTGTTATACAAGCTGTACACTCACTACTTTACATTGTAGCAAAGTGTCATTTCTTCAGTGTTGTCACATGAAAAGATAGAATAAAATATTTACAAAAATGTGAGGGGTGTACTTACTTTTGTGAGATACTGTATGTAGAAGTTTTCCCCTTCCCTCACTCTCCTTGTTGTGTCTTTGTCCTTTCAATAATGCTTTGAACCTGTGAACGCTTTTTCCCTCTCTTCCATCTCTTTCCTATCCCCCATCACATCCGTTGCTTGTTGAAATGTTTGAACGTTCCATTCAGGGTTCTATCTGCATGTCTGACATTGCGCCGATAAGTATTTTGATGATACCTTGGGAACCACATAATGCTTTTGGGGTTAAGTGGCGTCATGCATGACGTGATGGTTCTGTGGAACTTTGCTCTGCACAACTCATCATACCGCTGAGTGAATGTAATTTATTGTGTAATCAAAACTGCATTGTAATGTATTTACAGTATCTCACAAAAGTGAGTACGCCCCTCACATTTTTGTAAATATTTTATTCTATCTTTTCATGTGACAACACTGAAGAAATGACACTTTGTTACAATGTAAAGTAGTGAGTGTACAGCTTGTATAACAGTGTAAATTTGCTGTCCCCTCAAAATAACTCAACACACAGCCATTCATGTCTAAACCGCTGGCAACAAAAGTGAGTACACCCCTAAGTGAAAATGTCCAAATTAGGCCTAAAGTGTCAATATTGTGTGCCCACCATTATTTTCCAGCACTGCCTTAACCCTCTTGGGCATGGAGTTCACCAGAGCTTCACAGGTTGCCACTGGAGTCCTCTTCCACTCCTCCATGATGACATAACTGAGCTGGGGGATGTTAGAGACCTTGCAGTCCTCCACCTTCCATTTGAGAATGCCTCAGAGATGCTCAATTGGGTTTAGGTCTGGAGACATGCTTGGCCAGTCCATCACCTTTACCCTCAGCTTCTTTAGCAAGGCAGTGGTCGTCTTGGAGGTGTTTTGGGTCGTTATCATGTTGGAATACTGTCCTGTGGCCCAGTCTCTGAAGGGAGGGGATCAAGCTCTGCTTCAGTAGGTCACAGTACATGTTGGCCTTTTTGGTTCCCTCAATGAACTGTAGCTCCCCAGTGCCGGCAGCACTCATGCAGCCCCAGACCATGACATTCCCACCACCATGCTTGACTGTAGGCAAGACACACTTGTCTTTGTACTCCTCACCTGGTTGCTGCCCCACATGCTTGACACCATCTGAACCAAATAAGTTTATCTTGGTCTCATCAGACCACAGGTCATGGTTCCAGTGATCTGTGTCCTTAATGTGTTTGTCTTCAGCAAACTGTCTGCATGGTTTCTTGTGCATTATCTTTAGAAGTGGCTTCCTTCTGGGACGGCAGCCATGCAGACCAATTAGATGCAGTGTGCGGCGTATGGTCTGAGCACTGACAGGCTGACCCCCCCACCTCTTCAACCTCTGCAGCAATGCTGGCAGCACTCATACATCTATTTCCAAAAGACAACCTCTGGATATGACGCTGAGCACGTGCATGCAACTTCTTTGGCCGAACATGGCAAGGCGCTGTTCTGAGTGGAACCTGTCCTATTAAACCACTGTATGGTCTTGGCCACCGTGCTGCAGCTCAGTTTCAGGGTCTTGGCAATCTTCTTATAGCCTAGACCATCTTTATGTAGAGCAACAATTCTTTTTTTCAGATCCTCAGAGAGTTCTTTATCATGTTGAACTTCCAGTGACCAGTATGAGAGAGTGAGAGTGATAACACCAAATTTAACACACCTGCTCCCCATTCACACCTGAGACCTTGTAACACTAATGAGTCACATGACACCAGAGAGGGAAAATAGCGAATTGGGCCCCATTTGGACATTTTCACTCACTTTTGTTGCCAGCAGTTTAGACATTAATGGCTGTGTGTTGAGTTATTTTGAGGGGACAGCAAATTTACACTGTTATACAAGCTGTACACTCACTACTTTACATTGCAGCAAAGTGTCATTTCTTCAGTGTTGTCACATGAAAAGATAAAATAAAATATTTACAAAAATATGAGGGGGGTACTCACTTTTGTGAGATACTGTATGTAATGCATCAGAGAACAGAGTAAAATGCACCGTGATTAAGATTTTGTTTTTTTTATATATTTTATATAAAATAAAGTATATTTTTTCAACAGTAAAAAAATCCAGGGGTGCCAGAAAAACAGAGCTTTTTGAAAAGTCGGTTATGCGGTACTCTAGTGAATGAAACATTGACGGCGATCTCAACTGAGACCCACGATAAATTTCTACGTATCTGGCAGCCCTGGTTAGATTACTTTCCATCAACACAACTGCCTGTGAGCTTCCTGGAACTGCAATCTATAACGGTGCGTTAATATCTCTGTAGCGAGCCTCCGGGACAGAGATGGCCCCCCCTTTTTTACTCTCTCTCTCCTTTATCTTTTCATCTCTTACTTCTGATCCTCTCTGCCTTGGAATTGGCCTTTTGCCCACAGGCGAGAGCGGTACCCCTTATTGGTCCCGTGGCCAATGATATTGTCTTCAGTTCTGTGGTTGCCAGCTGAAGGGCCCTCTCTTTGGACACGAAGCGTATCGCAATCTCAAACATGGCTCTGATATTTGTCCACCTTACAATTTAATGTTGCTTGGTAATTGTCTTTACATTATTGCTTAATGTTCAATATTTGCGGAGAGAAACTCCTTTTGAATCTGTACCCGTTATCGTTTATCCTTCTTGCAGTGTCTATGTTTCTTATAATTTCTAATACAATTCAAGTGAAAGAAGGTATAGGTGTCATCCAATGCAACTATATGACTGTGAATCTGAAAAATTATAATGCAAGTGATAACATTATGAAAAAAAAAAAATATACCCATTCACACCCACATCATATCAACTGATACCCCTATTTCCCCTAATGCCCCATGGGGGGCATATAAAAGAGAAATCCACAGACACATACAAGGCGCCAAATCAAATGACATACAAAATGGAAAAATGCTAATGCAGGCTTTACATGAGCTCTCTATTCCCAGCAAGAACAGACCTGAACCCAGGACCTTTTGGATGTCTGTCTATGGTTCTTCTCACAGTGCCACTTGAATTACTGGACATTCCTACTCTATACAAAGTCTCTGTTGAGCCTTAAACTCTTTGCTGCTCATGTAAATTTCTTATTTAGGCTATGTCCATGCATTTCCTGTTCGCCAGATGATTGTGTTCTCTCCAGCCGATATCTTGCTCCTTGCTTTCCTGCTGCCGTCTGTATTTTTCACAACTGCTCATTACCAATCCATGGCTTCTTAATTGACTACACTTCCGCTTGATTCCAGCCAGCTACTACTCGTTACTGACCCTTTGCCTTGTTTTTCGACTAACTTTCTGCTTGTTTCCTATCTGCTGCCTGACCCCACTTGCTCTCTTCCTGATGGGGCTATCCAGAGGACCACGACCTGACATTGGCATGAAGTGAAACCCACCTCCGCCATCAGCCACTCTGGTGAAGACCAGCTAGTGCTTAGACACCACATCTTGGGTGAGACCATGTCTTCTGCTAGGGCAGTGGTTCTCAACTCCGGTCCTCGGGACCCACCAACAGGCCAGATTTTAAGTATTACCTTTGGGAGATGCAGACTAGAATACTGCAATCACCGAGCAGAAAATTATATCACCTGTGATGTATTTCAGTTATCCTGCAAACCTGGCCTGTTGGGGGGTCCCGAGGACTGGAGTTGAGAACCACTGTGCTAGGGGGATCTACTTGTGTATTTATCCAGCTGATTACCGCGTGATCCTCTCTCCTGCTATAGTCACTAAACCCCGAGTCTAACCCCAGACCATGGCAGCAGCATTAAACTTTTTTTGGTTCCTCCTTATAATTTTTTTCGGTATGTTATCATTTTCCTTCTTTCTTGTTTTGTTACATTTCGTTTGGGTATGGTCATCTCCAATCTTGCCGAGTTTTGATTGGACATTATCAGACCCGGGTTGGTTAGCCCATATAACTCTTTTCCTTTCCTTTTCACCTAGTGGGGTGAGTTACCTCTAACGGTGGGTGCCCTACTACTTGGACTTGTTGCTGCGTTATGTAAAACTATAATAGCTTTTACAATTTAGATTGGGGGGCCTCCAGATTGTCCATAATTTTTAAAGGGTGCCTTGGCTGAAAAAAGGTTGAGAAATACTGGTTTATTTGATGGAGACTGGCTCCCCTTTTCGATCCTTTATCCTGTATATTATAATGAAGATTTTGTATTTGTTTTTCCTGGCCAGTCCCAGAGCCGCTGCCCTGTCCTCTCCTTTCCCTCAGCTAGGCGCTCCTAAAGCCCCTGCTCCCTCCTCCCATCTCCTGATAGAAAACCCTAGGAGCTAATTGATCCCCCATCCTCATCTATACCCATGGGAAGTTCGGGGGAATTGCTCAGATCAAGGAGGACCTTGCAGTTGTAACAAGGACCACAGGTAGGTGTTTGCCGATGGTTGAGGTGGTTGGGTATGTAATGGGGCTTTTGTTTTACCTTGATCCCTTTGCGCTTAAGGGTAAAACAAATTTTAATGCCTAAACCCAATTTTGCAACTTTGACCTGTGTTAGTAAAACTGTACATATCATCACAATTGCTTTGTCCATCCAAGTGGATTAAACCACATTTATTTCAGGGCAAATTGGACTTTCTTTTTGTAGTAAGTGGTAATGGATATCTCCTGTTTTTTTTTTATTATCAAAGAAAACTCGCCCAAAATAGTTTAAAATTTTTTTTTTAATTTAGCTGTATATTTTTTGCTACTAACAAAACCTATCACCAAAGGACAGCCCAAAATACATTCTCCTGTGCCTGACAATCTCAGTGATATCACATACACTATATTACCACAACTATTGGGACGCCTGCCTTTACACGCACATGGCATCCCAGTCTTAGTCCGTAGGATTCAATATTGAGTTGGCCCACCCTTTGCAGCTATAACAGCTTCAACTCTTCTGGGAAGGCTGTCCACAAGGTTTAGGAGTGTCTATGGGAATGTGTGACCATTCTTCCAGAAGTGCGTTTCTGAGGTTAGACACTTATGTGGACAAGAAGGTCTGGTTTGCAGTCTCCGCTCTAATTCTTCCCAAAGGTGTTTTATTGGGTTGAGGTCAGGACTCTGTGCAGACCAATCAAGTTCCTCCACCCCAAACTCGCTCATCCATGTCATTATGGACCTTGCACTGGTCCAAATCATTTGGTGGGGGGATGAGAAGGCCTGGCTTGCAGTCTCTGCTCTAATTCACCCCAAAGGCGTTCTGTCGGGTTGAGATCAGGACTTTGTGCAGGCCAGTCAAGTTCCTCCACCCCATACTTGCTCATCCATGTCTTTATGGGCCTTGCTTTGTGCACTGGTCCAAATCATTTGGTGGAGGGGGGATTATTGTGTGGGGTTGTTTTTCAGGGGTTGGGCTTGACCCCTTAGTTCCAGTGAAGGGAACTCTTAATGTGTCAGCATACCAAGACATTTTGGACAATTTCATGCTCCCAACTTTGTGGGAACAGTTTGGGGATGGCCCCTTCCTGTTCCAACATGACTGCGCACCAATGCACAAAGCAAGGTCCATAAAGACACGGATGAGTGAGTTTGGGTGGAGGAACTTGACTGGCCTGTACAGAGTCCTGACCTCAACCCGATAGAACACCATTAGAATGAATTAGAGTGGAGACTGTGAGCCAGATCTTCTCATCCAACATCAGTGCCTGACCTCACAAATGCACTTCTGGAAGAATGGTCAAACATTCCCATAGACACTCCTAAACCTTGTAGACAGCCTTCCCAGAAGAGTTGAAGCTGTTATAGCTGCAAAGGGTGAACCAACTTAATATTGCACCCTCCGGACTAAGACTGGGATGCCATTAAAGGTCATGTATGTGTAAAGGCAGGCGTCCCAATATAGTGTATATACTGGAAATTTTATAATTTTTTGTTTTAAACTTTTTTTTTTTACATTTCAGTCAGTTCAGGCAGTGAGGACATGATGTGCTGTAACCTCTAGCAACTAATCTGTGGGCAGTAATGATGTGCAGTAACCTTTAGCAACCAATAAGTGAGCAGTATTGATGTACAGTAATCTCTAGCAACCAAAAAAGCAGAAAGCATGTGCTGTAACCTCTAGCAACTAATCAGTGAGCAGTAATGTGTGCTGTAACCTCTAGCAACCAGACAGTAAGCGGCAATGATATGCTGTGACCTCTGGCAACCAATCAAAATCACCGCTGATCTGATTCAGTAAATTAATTTTGAGTCTAGTTGCTATTTATTGTATGTCTCAGAGCAGGTAGAGAGTGAAATTGCATGGGGGGGGGCAAGAAAATATTTGCCCAGTGCCCAATCAATAGTAAAGACGGCCCGGGCACAGGGGGCACCGGAAATATAAATAGGAGAACGGAGGCACTGTGACACACACTGGCGTGGGAATTCGCCCGCCAAATCTTGCACCCGGGGCCACGGTCCCCCTGCCCCCCCCGCACTACGCCACTGTATAAGCAACCTCCATTAGATCAGGGACTCTCTTATATCAGTGCCTCTGCCCCTTAAAGACCCCCATTAGATTGCCTTACCATGTGGCAGCCACTGCAAACCAAGAAGTGGGACCCAGAGTTGGGGGACGGAGCTGGGAAGTGGGGCAGCTCTACAACGTGCTATTTTCCTCCCACTGTGCATGGAGACAAGCATGGATTGGGGGGGGGGGGGAGTTTGCTTTGAATATTAAAAATTAATTAAATGGTATTTTTGGTTTGTAGTACTCAGATGCAGTAAAGAATGTAAAAATGTTCAGCCTTTAGTACTACTTTAACAATAAAATCCTTGTAATAGTATCAGGCAGGCAGACTTTGGGAGCGCGCCTCTTTTTATTACACAACAGAGGTGTGTGAAATGATCGTGAAGACCCCAATTTGTTGTGCTAAGACAGTGCTTGCAGCTTTCTTTTTTAAGGCTGATGTTGTAATCTTAGTTAATGGAGAGAAGCTAAAACACACACAGTGATTGCTAATTAAACAGCGTCTGTCTGCGATCACACATGCTCTGTTTGCACAGTATATGTGCAATTTATGGTTTAGTTACATAATAATGTAGTCAGTTTGCTGAACATCAGATATACACTGATCAGCCATAACATTATGACCACCAGCCTAATACTGAGTAGGTCCGCCTTTTGCCAGCAAAGCAGCCCTGACCCATTGAGGCATGGACTCCACTAGACCTCTGAAGGTATGCTGTGATATCTGGCCCCAAGCCATCAGTAGCACCAGACTTGTTTCTTCCAGAAAATCTCATAGGCCAAGTCAACACTTCAAACTCGTTGTGTTCCTCAAACCATTCTTGGATTCATCAGACCAGATCACCTTCTTCCATTGCTCCAGTTCTGATGCTCCTGTGCCCATTGTAGGAACCTTTGGCTGTGGACACGGGGTCAGCATGGACACCCTGACCGCAAAACTTGCAAACCGCGATGCACTGTGTTCTGACACCTTTCTATCTGAACCAGCATTCACTTTTTCAGCAATTTGAGCTCCAGAAGTTCTTCTATTGGATCAGACTTCACAGGCCAGCCTTCTGTCCCCATCTCCCGCAGTGACCCTTCTCTCCTCACCTCTATAAATAATCCTTCCTTCCCCTCCTCCATCAATAAGCCTTCCTTCCCCACCTCCATCAATGAGAGTTCCCTCTCCCCAACCTCCATCAATGAGCCATCCCTCCCCACCGCCATCAATGAGCCTTCCCTCTCCACCTCCGTCAACGAGCCTATCTTCCCCCACCTCTTTCAATGAACCTCCCCTTCCCATCAGTGAGTCTTCCCTCCCCACCTCCTTTAATGAGCCTTTCTCCCCACCTCCATCAATGAACCTTCCCTCCCCACCTCCGTCAATGAGCCTTCCCTCCCCACCTCCATTAATGAGCCTTCCCTCCCCACCTCCATCAATGAGCCTTCCCTCCCCACCTCCATTAATGAGCCTTCCCTCCCCACCTCCAGTAATGACCCTCCCCTCCCCACCTCCA
>BLSH010164908.1:695571-711774 GCA_018402905.1 Glandirana rugosa
CATCAATGAACCCCCCCCCCCCCCACCTCCATCAGTGAGCATTGGCTGCCCATGATCCTGTTGCCGGATCTCTAGTTTCCTTCCTTGGACCACTTTTGGTCGGTCCCGACCACTGCAGACGGGAACATCCTAGAAGAGCTGCAGTTCTGGAGTTGCTCTGATCCAGTTGTCTAGCCATTATAATTTGGTCCTTGTAAAAGTCACTCAAATCCTTACGCTTGTCCGTTTCTTTTGCTTTCAACACATTAACTTCTGGGACACCATGTTTACTTGCTAGCTAATATATCCCACCTACTTTCAGATGCCATTATAATGAGATAATCAATTTTATTCACTTTACCTGTCAGTGGTTATAATGTTATAATCTGTGGAAATGTCCCTGTGTTCACTGATAGTATGTGTGATCCCTATGAGGATAATGGGAAGATCTCCAGGCAGTGTCATGAAGAAGAAAGGGTTGCAGATCTATTTATATGCATGCACTGCTTTCTAATCCAGTACAAACTCTTCTCATTTGGATATTGATTCTATGGCAGGTCGTGTCTCGGAGTAGTTTATGTTCCTGCAGGTTGTCTGAATGCAGTGGAGGACGGAATTATATCTCCAACAGGAACAGTAAATGATACATTATTGTGGGGAAATGGTAATACAGATAATGGGAATTCGGTGTCCCCCCTAAGAACAACCCCTAATAGCAACAGCGGGAACTAGAAGTATTATTCCATGCATGGTGAAATCGCCATAGGAAAAGATTTGCTGCAAAGTACAGTACTTAAAAGAAAAGTCCCGTCTCAAAGGACATTGCATATGCTGAAAGAGGAAATAGCTTGGAGGAGGTTGCTTTCATTAATGTCCTTGTTATTACCCTTTCATTAAAAAACAAACCGTAGACTTCAACAATGGCTGCATTAGATATGTTTGTCCAAATTCAAATGGAATTGAACGCTCACAGGGTAAAAGGTACTTCATGACTCTGAATGACTTCTTAAAAAAAGTAATTTTGTTACTGGCGCACTGATTGCCAGGCGATTATGTAAACTTTCCGAAATTGCCCTGCTGTTGGGATTCTTTACATCTGACAGAACATTATCTTCTATGAGCCTTCTTAAAGAACTCCTGGTATGGATATTTTTACAAAGGTACATTGGACCAACTATGTATGTACCATAGCTATGGGATCCCTCTAGAAGCTGGAAATCACTGTAATAGACACCGCTACTCCAGTGATCTCCACTAAAAGAAGTTTTGCCTATAGTTCTTGTGATAGACCCAACCGGGACAGGGGATTTTGGAGAGGACCAGGGACAAACCTCCTACCCACTGATTATGGCCATGGAGAGAGCAGATCGTTCTATAATGATGAACAACAATGTGATGAACACTCACAGCGTGGTTTGGATTAATTCTCTGAATAAGGACAATAAAGCTTCCCTTCTGGAGTGGATGGAAAGGTGTAATATTAATCTTGTACAGGGTAATGGTCAGAGGAAATTTGGTGCCCCCCCCTGCAGATTGGGATTGAGAGGTTCCTTCACTTGGGACAGAAATATTTATCAACAAGATCCCTAAAGAAATCTATAATATGAATTCCACTGTATCAGACTGCAGGAACATGGTTTGTCTTCTGATGACTTGTCTAGTGGGCAGAATACACAAGTTTGTGTCTCTCCCATTGTGGTCCTCCTAGGTGTGCATTCCCATTGATAATTGAGTTGAGTCACCTATTGTTTCTGTCTGTTGGCTAACTCATGGAGGTATCTATGATGACATTAGCCTTGTGTCAACTCTACCTCATTATCTAGACCAGGGGTCTCCAAATTATGGCCCTCCAGTTGTTCAGGGACTACAATTCCCATCATGCCTAGTCATGAGTTTTACAATGCGTCATGGGGGGGTCGTAGTTTGGAGATCCCGGATCTAGACCATTGTGTGATGTTTTGGGAAAACATTGGTTTTATTGTTCATGTGGTGACTGGCCTACTTTTCAAGTGTATAAAAACCTGTATTTCTGTTAAATAAACAGTCATTCCTTTGGTTATATTCCAACATCTTGTCGGTGTATGATTCTAGGGGTAAAAGGGCTGGTATTAGCTCTTGGACTCCTGAAACGGTTTGGAATTGCAGGAGGCAGTTTGTCGGAAACACCTAAGCGGGGTGTCAAGCTTTCTTTCACAGTTCTACTTTAAGTAATCTCTGTAGCAGCCTCTAGTGTGTGTGCTAGATGTACCATAGGTTATGTAGTGTAGGTAAATTTATTTGGTTCAGGGCTAAGCCTGAGCTGTGAATCTGGGTCAAGGTTCAGTGACTCAGGGCTGGATCTATACTGACAGCTCTTCTGATGCCTACCCTGGTCTAGAAAGTTGTAGAAACTTCTAGAGCTAGTGGGCAGGAGGTTAGCAGGAGCTGCCTGGAATATTTATGAATCTTGTGGGCTGGCAGGGGGCAGAGATTACCTCATAAATTGGCATGAGCCTTGTCTGGAGGACAATCGGTTGGCAGATGGAGATATAGTGTTGAGGAGGCTGTCGGTGGCCCTCAAGCGCGCTCCCTAGCCTTTGGGGGGTTGACCCTGGGCCGGGGCTCGGGTGCTGGAAGGATCCTGCCACAACATATGGAGAAAGCTCTTCCTAGAGGCAGCAAAAGAGAGGACAGCACTACTGTGGATTTACAAGGGGGGAGACTGCCACATGTAGCCAGTTCTTGCTGAAGATAGCGGTGTGCTTAAGTCTTCGTCCTTTCCTAGGAGATCTCCTGAAAGTCAGCCAGATGGGCTGGTGAAGATTTAGCCTGGAGGGTAAGGGAAAGAGGCAACTGCAAGCCAGGTGGGTTGGCAGTGCCTAAAGAGGTGATGCTGTTGACCATGGGGAGGAAGTGTTGTGAAAGTATAAGCTGTATCATTCTGCTGTTCTACACTCCTAGGGGCTGCGAGTCCCTGCCAGTAATGGGCCGTTGCTAGAGATTGTTAAGTCATTACAGAGTGACATAGCTGGACCAAGCATGTGTGCGCTGGAGGAAGAAGCTGGAGCTGTATATAGAGACTTTATATAGGAAGATGTCTCTGAAGCTGTTGCCAAAGGTTGAAGTGGGCATCCCAAAACCTCCCATCCCTATTAACCCTCAATAAATAACAAAAACAAAGTCACTGACTGTTCTCTGTCTTTGGAGTGCTTGTGAAAATTCGGTGTGCAGGAGTGGGAGATCCAGTTCTTCTGCGGCTCCTTAGGGGGTGCGCTACATCTCTATCTATAATGACTGCTTACAGTGCACTGATGAGGAGGCATTAATATGCAGCACTGATGAGGAGGCACTAATATGCAGCACTGATAGGCTGCACTAATGGGCACTGATAGGCAGCACTTATGGAAACTAATATGTGGCATGGATAGGAGGCAATGATGGGCACTGATAGATGATACTGATAGGCAGCACTGATAAGGAGGCACTGATGGGTTCTGACAGGATTCACTAATGGGCACAGCAGGGCATCACTGATGGGCACTGACAGGCAGCACTGGTTGGCACTGTTGGGGCTGCACTGATAATGACGATCCATCATGATGATCAGTGCCCTGATTGTCAGTGCAGATGTCCCGGATCAGGAGTGCCACTTACGGCTCTTCTCTCCTCATGTGGTGTCAGCTGATAACTGCCATTTCCGGTTTACACTGTGATCAGCTGTGATTGAACACAACTGATCACATGGTAAAAAGCCTACGTCATACTGTGATCGGTGAATTGCTGTGTCCGAGGGACACCGCGCACCACCGATCGCCATGTTGTGTGCCCCCCGGGTGCATACGTGGCAAGAATGGGGGGACGTCATATGACATCCTCCCAGAACGAGAGTGCCCCCCGCCCATCATTTCACAATGCGGTGGGTGGGCAGCAGTTCATTTAGTATAAAAAAAGCATCTAAGTACCTTTTTTTAATCATTGCTGTTCAAAGGTCACATGATGTTTTCCAGGTCTTTCCTGTCCTCAGGAAAAATTCTGAGGGAGGAGTATCTAGTGCCCTGCTGATGTATGAATCTGTGCTGTGCCAGTCGCATGACATAAAAAAGGCTTTCACAATAGAGAATTAATATAAATGAATAATAGCAACAAAGTGTTTTAAAACATCATACAAATCTATATTGGAAAGCAAATGTTTAATATTTTTTTGCAATAACATGGAGAGATCTGGAAGAGGTTCTACCCATTACAGGCTGTGTCACGCCCCTCCAGCCATTGTCTATGTTGTGTATATGCTGGGACTAACAGGGAGGCTTCACCTACATCAATCACCGTTTTATATCCCACCTCCATAGTATTTAGCAATATGGAGGAGGAGGGAGGACACTTTATCAGTGTGTATACACCCACATATGTCTCTATAGTCATGTGGGCTGCACAGATAAGAAAAAGGAGCAAATGAACAGCTTGGAAAGGGAACTGACACAGAAGCATGCTCAGTAGGTGTCAATAGCTGGTCTACCCAATCTCAGGCTGCAGTGGGGACACAGACAGGGAGGGAGGGGCCGGTGAACAGCAGGATCAACCAGAATGTTTTCAGTCAGAAAACAAATCTCCTAGTGCAGGATTTGAGCACCAGCTAAAAAAAGTTAGGAGCCAGTTTGTGCACGTGCATGGCGATATGATGCTTTATATCTTTGGGCTCCAACAAGTGTTTACGTCTATACGTGTCTATATGTGTGTGGCGATGTGTAACATGCATATCGCAATTGGCGTTTTAATATGTTGGACTCCAATGCGTGCGTTTACCTCTGTACATTTGTGTGGGCGTGGGGGCTCAAAATTTGTTTTGGGGAGGGGATTTTATGTGCTTGGGCGTGACTTAAAGTGGAGTTCCACCCAGGTAAGAGTCAACAGCTACAAAAAGTGTAGATGCTGACTTTTACCAATCGGACACTCACCTGTCCCAGGCTTAAGCAATGCGCTCGCCCGAGGGCTCGCTCATCGCCCCCTCCCCTCGGTGGCGCTGGCATCATAAGTGTGGGCACTCGGCTTTGGCTTCAAGGACAGGCGCGCACTGTTCATGCACAAGTCGCATTCCACCTTGTGACTGGCCGGCGTAAATTCTGGTACCTGTGACGTGTCCCAGAAGATCGCCGAAAGGGAGGGGGGAAGGTGGATTTCCTTCCTGAAGCCGCGGCGCCAGGGGAGGAAGTGGACCTGGGACCCTGTGAAAACAGGGTCCCTGGTCACTCCCCAAAAAAAAGACATGCAAATTGTGGCATGTCGGGGGGTCACCTTCCCTTAAAGCGGAAGGTCCACTTTTGGGTGGAACTCCGCTTTAACTTTTTTTTTTTCATCACGAGGGACAAAAAGTCCCCTATGTGATGGGTTTTTGGTGACAGTTTCTCTTTAATAAAACCCCCAATGTCTCCCCTGCGGTCCACTGAATGTAATGCAATGCGGATCGCACTACATTACATTCTTTCCCGGAAACTGTCAACGAGGACCTGGAAGTGACGTTATAAAGGTTGATTCCGGGTCAGGAACAAGATGGGGAGGAGAGTGGACACACATTTGCTATGCCGGGCATGCAGATGGGCAACTACAGCCTGGAGTGCATAATGAGGGGCACGTGCACGTGGAGGGGGGGGGGCAATTTACCCGCGTGCGTGGAAGCAATGAGGCCGCAGTGGTGCCATCTGAATGCTTCCACCTGACAAGTGAAATGTAGAAAAAAACTACCTGCCTGACACCCGGAACTGCATGTCCAGGGTATCGGGCAATACAAATTGTGCATCAGTGCAACAATGAATGGGTTGATGAAGGCTCAGGCACTGGGACGCAATTTCTAGTCACCATGGCGACCTGGGATTTTTCAAGCCCTGCCCTAGTAAATGAGTGAGTATGAACACAATGTTATGTACACTATATTGACAAAAGTATTGGGACACTCCTCCAACTCATTGGATTCAGGTGTTCCAATCACTTCCATGGACACAGGTGTATAACATCAAGCAACTAGGCATGCAGCAGTGGTAGCTGGTGCTTTTTTTGGGGGGGGGCGGCAACCAACCCCCCTGACCGACACCTCACCCCCCTGAGCGGCACCTCCCCCGAACAGTACCTCTCCCGATGGGAGCATGAAATTGTCCAAAATGTCTTGGTATGCTGATGCATTAAGAGTTCCCTTCACTGGAACTAAGGGACCATAATCCCCCCTCCATCAAATGATTTGGACCAGTGCACAAGCCACGGTCCAAAAAGACATGGATGAGTGAGTTTGGGGTGGAGGAACTTGATTGGCCTGCACAAAGTCCTGACCTCAACCCAATAGAACACCTTTGGGATGAATTAGAGCGGAGACTGTGAGCCAGGCCTTCTTATCCAACATCAGTGCCTGACCTCACAAATGCGCTTCTGGAGGAATGGTCAAACATTCCCATAGACACTCCTAAACCTTGTGGACAGCCTTCCCAGAAGAGTTGAAGCTGTGGGCCAACTCAACACTGAACCCTATGGACTAAGACTGGGATGCCATTAAAGTGTAAATGATTATGAGTGCACTATTCTTGATATGAATGTTTTGAATTCCTTTGCTGATCTGATAAATATGATTCTGTGAAGAGACAAGAAAAAACATGTTTGCGTCATATCTTTTTTAGAAGCAAAACAATGGAGATTTTTGTAACATATACTGTACATCCATTATAGATACAAACCTGAAAGAAGAGTTCAAATTGATGTTTCCAGCAGCATGAATAAAAAAGAATAAAAGGGAAAGCTGAAGTGATTGTAAAGTGTTTTCTTGTTTTGATATTGCAAGTGTTTTTTTTCTCTGTACATACCATAACCCTCGAGTCAACCTTGGGATTTGGTTTCATTCGCTTGAATATTCTTTTCTGATTTGGCTGTGGTGTTAGAAGCCCTCAAATAAAAAGACAAAATACTTTGGTATGCTAATTGTCTTTCTGACTCGAATACCCACTGAATAGGATCATTTGGATTTTGGGAAACATTGGCAGGTCCATGGCAGACATAGGGCAAAAAAAAATGCAAAACCCACTCTTTATGCATTGAATTCTAGAAGTTGCTATGTCAGAGAAGGTTACCATACAAAACTGACAGAGGAACAAGTTAAAGCAATCAAGTTAGTTATGGGCGATCAGCAGTTACAAGAGCATCGCACTCTCCTTTCATGGAATGTAAAGTGGGGGAGCAAATGGATTTGCATCACCCCACCAATGGGACAATGGCAGACCTAACTACTATAGGTCGTAAGGTTAAGTTGTTTCCCTTGAAATTCTCACTTAACTCAAGCTGAATTGTCTTTGCTGCATAGAGGACTGGTGTAACGGTCTTCTTGCTTCCCAGTTGGACCTATAAAAGAAAAGGAGATGGATTATCAGGTCAGTTATGGAGGGTCAGCAGCTACAAGAGCATCACACTCTCCTTCCATGGAATGTAAAGTGGGGGAGCAAATGGATTTGCGTCACCTCACCAATGGGACAATGGCAGACATAACTACTGTGGGTTGTAAGGTTAAGTTGCTTCCCTTAAAATTCTGACTTAAAGCGGAGTTCCACCCTAAAGTGGAACTTCCGCTGGTTGGATTCCTCCCCCCCTCAGGTGTCACATTTGGCACCTTTCGGGGGGGAGGGGGAAGAGGACACCTGTCTTTAGACAGGTGTCCTTTTCCACACTTCCGGGAGCTCTGGCCGGCGGACGCGGCCGCTGACGTCAGAAGCCCGGCTCCCTCCTCCCTGCTCGCTCTGCTACTGGCCGCCTGGCCAGTAGCAGAGTGCGGCAGAGCTCGCGCATGCGCAGTAAGGTGCCCGGCGTGAAGCTGTACTGCTTACACGTCCGGATTCCCTTACCCGCGATGGAGGCGGCTGCACCCGTCCCCCGATCCGAAGATCGGCGGCGGGTGCCGACATCGCTGGACTCCAGGACAGGTAAGTGTCCTAATATTAAAAGTCAGCAGCTACTGTATGTGTAGCTGCTGACTTTTAATTTTTTTTTTTAGCCCGGACCTCCGCTTTAACTCAAGGTGAATGGTCTTCACTGCATGGAGGACTGATGTAACGGTCTTCTTGCATGCCAGTTGGGACCTATAAAAAGAAAAGAGATGGGTAATCAGGTCAGCTATGGAGGATTAGCAGTTACAAGAGAAACCCACCCTCCCTCCATGGAATGTAAGGCGGGGGAGCAAATGGATTTGCATCATCCCACCAATGGGACCATAGCAGACCTAACTAGTTGCTCCCCTTTAAATTCTGACTTAACTCAAAGTGAATGGTCTTCGCTGCATGGAGGACTGATGTAACGGTCTTCTTGCATGCCAGCTGAGACCTATAAAAAGAAAGGAGATGGGTTATTAGGTCTGTTATGGAGGATTAGCAGCTACAAGAGCAACCCACCCACCCTCCATGGAATATAAGGTGGGGGAGCAAATGAATTTGCATCACCCCACCAATGGGACCATAGCAGACCTAACTAGCTCCCATTTAAATTATGACTTAACTCAAAGCGAATGGTCTTCACTGCATGAAGGACTGGTGTAACGGTCTTCTTGCATGCCAGTTGGGACCTATAAAACGAAAAGGAGATGGGTTATCAGGTCAGTTATGGAGAATTAGAAGCTGCAAAATCATCCCACTTTTTTCCATTGTTGTGGCTGTAATTATGTGGTTGCACCCCTTCCATATTGGAGGGGAGAGGTCTGTTAATGGTAAAATAGGTTAGCTTGAGTTGCAATGGCTGAGTTGGGTTTATGGCTGCACAAAACATTTTTAATTATAAGTATGATAGTTGATGGTTATCTTAAAGTGGGAGTAAACTCCCATGCATGTTTTTTACTCATAGGTAAGTCTATAATAAGGCTTGTGTTGCACATATGCTGAAAGTATGGTCAATAATTCCAATGTGTGAAGGGAGCGGGCCGGGTGAGTGTTTTTAATTAAAAAGTTTCTGCAATGACAAAGCATGACCTTCAGTCTGAGATACAGGACAGCAACTGCTATTCTGTTCCTACATAACAATACACATCTATAATAATAACATTCTCGTGTACAGGAATAATGTCCTAGAAAACAATTGTACATGTGCTGATATGTTATTTAATTACACAGCAGCGACAGCAGCCTTTACTGATCACAGGGATGTGATTTATTTATGGCCATAAATATGTTCCCTCTTACCTGCAATGACAAAGCATGACCTTCTGTCTGAGATACAGGACAGCAACTGCTATTCTGTTCCCACCAGAAACAAAGGTCTGTCTTTTGGTTCCCCCTGCTATTTTAGCAGTGCTACAATAAATTGTGCTCTCTGCCATTCAGGCTTTTAACTCTATGCTGCCATCTAATGGTGATTTTATAGAAATACCATGGGTTTTACTTTATAAACAGAACTTTAGGAAATGTGATATTTATTAGTTTGTTTTTAATGGGGCACCTGTTTTGACATACCTTACACTCTCCCCCACAAATAAGAACCATTCCTTTCCCCATCTCACAATAACCATAGGGAGCCAAGGTTAAGTAGTAATCCAATTACTGGAGGAACCGTCCTCCCTGCGACATCTACTCCCAGTTATGTCACAGCTTCCCACCAGGTCCAGAGCGCTCATGTACCTGGTGAGATATTGTTGCATATAGCCAACTAATTAGCCAACTAATTAGTAAACCTCTACAACACAGGTTTGCGTAGGTTATTGAGACCATAAGGTTTGATGGGGAAACTAGGGAACTCCTTATTACTTCTGTCCTTTTTCCAATATAGTGGAATACCCATGGTACATTACCAATACAGTACAACGTAACCACCTAATACTTTCTATCTTTGTTGTTGTCGGCCAACTTTTCTTTAACTACCTAGTCCCATCACTTGAAGCTATTTTTTCTTGACCTGGAATCTCTGCAGTGAGAGTGCAAGACATTTCCTTTTGCTAACTACATAGTAACCATTATTAGACCGTAGCATAATAGACATGACTACTTTTACCAGTTTTTAGAGTCCTCAGTAAAACATTCTAGACTTAAATACCAACTAGGGCAAGTAGAAATACAGTCTATGACCTGTACAGCTGTACTTCTGGCAACACTACTGGGTTGACCCAAAGTGTCATAAGTCAGAACCTTTGGCTGTCTCCTGTTCCTGCTGGGCTGGATCGTGCGTAGAGGAAGGGCATCTGAAGCGTCCTCATGCTCGCCTTTGTCACTGTTGACTGTCTCTTTCGGCTTTCCTGGTGAAGGATTTTCTTCTATATTCCCTGGTGAACATGTAGTTTGTTCAGGTTGACCCACAGACTCGTCCTATGTAGTTTCCACTGTATCTTCCTCTGTAGTTTCCTCTGTAACTTCTGCTGTAGCTTTCTCTGTACATTCCTCTGTAACCTCCTCTGTAACTTCCTCACTTGTTTCAAGCTAACAAGAGTAGAACTCTTCAGGATTCAACTCTGTGTCTTCCCTTGTGTGGTCTCTCTGAGTTACAGAAATGAAAGATCTCCATTGCTCTTGTTCATGGTCAGATTCATCGTCTGATACTCCCTCAGATATCTGTGTAGACGGTTGAGTAGTCTTTGGAACTTTGCCTTGTTTTCTGGCACTGGGTCTGTCAGGTATCTTCTGACCTTGGTTGATGGGTAGGTAATCGCATGGCAATAGCAAATTGCGGTGTAGAATTCTTGTTCGGCCTTTTCCAATTTCTGGCTTGACCTCGTACACTGGACTATCTTCACACTTTTTCCTAGTGACAACATGTATGGCATCTTCCCAGAACAATCTCAGTTTTACTGGTTCCCCTCTTTCAGTAAGATTTCTTACAAGAACTCTGCTGCCAGGGGAAGGTTCAATTCCATGAGTCTTCTTGTCATAGTGTTCTTTTCCTCTTTGTGCTTGACCTTTGAAGCAACCTGATAGGCCTCAGTCATCCTCTCTGTCCACGTTTTCATATACTTGGAGTGAGTCTTGTATTTTTTCGTTACTGGAGTGTCAAACATGCTATCTATGGGTAATCTTGGAGACTTTCCGAACAGTAGAAAAAAATGTAGAATACCCCGTAGCTTCATATTTGGTGCAGTTGTATGCATGTACTACCTGTGCAAGTGAATTTTTCCAGTCTTTCTTGGAATCTGGCGATGGGGTCCGAATCATAGACAACAGGGTACGATTAAATCTTTCTCATTGTCCATTGCCTTCTGGGTGATATGGAGTGGCGTGAGTTTTGGATGTGGCAGTGTTTCCCTAATGCCAAGAACAGTTGATTTTCAAATTTTTTACCCATGTCATGGGGAATTCAGGTAGGAAATCGAAACTTCAAGACAAAGTCATTGAATATCTTGTCAGCAACAGTCTTTGCTGACTTGTTTTTGGATGCGTAGGCCTGAGCAAACCTGGTGAAATTGTTGATTACCATTAATATGTACTCATAACCTCCTTTAGAAGTCTTGAGATGGAGAAAGTTGATGGAGACCAGTTCAAAAGGATAAGTGGTGGCAATATTGTTCAATGGAGTTCTAGTAGGTTTCTGTGGGCATTTGTCTTTCAGACAAGTGCACTAATGATTGATGTATTGCTCAGCGTCTCTCTGCATATGTGGCCAAAATAATCTTTCTCTGATCAGGTTGACAGTCCTATCGACTCTTAAGTGTCCCATTTCTTCGTGTAATTCTTTCAACACCAATTGATGATACAACTTGGGCAACACTAGTTGAGAACCCGATGATGTTTTCCGTCTCAAGATTCCATCTTCGTCGAGGTATAGTTTGGTCCATTGTTTCATTAGTATGAAGAGATCCAGAGGCCCCCCTTGTCATTCTTGTTTTGATGGGAACCTGTTTCGGCTCTTATACTGCCACACTGGGCCAATCGCAGTGTCTTATTTTTGGGCTGTCCTTATGGTCCCTTTGGGTATTCTAGCTACCTTCCTTTGGGTACCATCTATTGTTGACGTTGTATGGGCGAAGGTTATTGGACACAGCGAAGGCATTTCTTCTTTCTGACGTACTTGAAGTGCTTGGGTTATGCACCAATGATTTTGGGGTCCACTTCTTGCGAACAGTGTTGCATGTATTGCTCAGGACTTAATGGCATACACGAAAGTACTTCCGCATCTGCATTTCTCTTTCCTGGACGATACTTGACGGTGAAATTAAAGTCAGCTAATTCTGCAACCTATCGATGGCCTGTTGCATTTAATTTAGCTGTAGTATGGGCATAAGTTAGGCGGTTATTGCCAGTATATACTACAAAGGATGGACAGTAGTATAGGTAGTCTCGGAACCTATCACCTATGGCCCACTTCATTGCTAGAATCTCTAGTTTCCCCAAATGCATGTGATAGTTATTTTCAGCAGGTGTGAGAGTTCTAGACCCGTAAGCAATTACCTTTAACTTTTCATCCTGCTCTTGGTACAACACAGCTCCTAGTTCTTCTTGCGAGGCATCACTGTGCAGAACAAAGGATTAGTTGTAGTCAGGGTAACCCATCACTGGAGGATGAGTTAACACCTTCATAAGCCGGTTCAGCACTACCTGGTGGTGGTCATTTCAAACTATAGACTGATGGGAGGGTAGTTGACCTCTTAGCTTTGGTGATGGCTTCTTCTTCTTCCTGGACTGGTTAGTCGGTGCTGATGTTGTGGCAGATGTTATATCCGCTGACAGTAATTCATAGAGGGGTTTTGCAATTCCTGAAACATTTTGGACATAAGGACAATAGTAGGAAATTAATAGTTTTAGTTTCCTGAGTTCTCCAACAGTCTTTGGCTGGTTGTCCTTCAAAGCCAGCACAGGCGCAGTGTCTGCTGGATCCATGGAATGGCCTTCTTTGAACACGATTTTGCCCAAGAATCTGACTTTGTTTTGGAAGAGTTCACACTTCCTAGCTGTTAACTTGACTCCATGTTGCTGATAATATTGCAGTACCAACCGGACATGCTCCACATGTTCTTGGAATGATCTGCTGTGAACCAGGTTGTCATCTAGATATGGCAGACAGATCTCATCCCTCACTCCCCTTAAACAGGTTTCCATGCTGCTTTGAAATTCAGCTGATGCAGAGCTAAGGCCAAAGTGTATTCGGGTCCACTCATACAGACCCCAAGGTGTGATAAAGGCAGTCAGTGGTCGACTGGATTCTCCCACAACTCCTTGATGGTAGGCTTTCCCTTGGTCAAGCACCAAAAACCATGAACTTCCTCCTAGGCTGTCCAGCGTGTCTTGGATCCTCTGGATTGGATGGCGGTCAAGGATGGACTTCTGCTTAAATTCTCTCTAGTCGAAACATAGTCTTAAACTACCATCCTTCTTTCTTACACACACAATGGGTGATGAGTATGAAGATTTTGACTCTGCAATCCATCCGCGGTTCAGCAGATCCTGCAGGTATTCTTTCACTTGGTGCAGTGGTTTAGGTACAGGAATGTAAGTTCTCCTAACAGGTGTGTGTGGTCTTTGAGGCGAAGTTGCAATTGCAGGGAAGGAATACATCCTACATCAGAGTCATCTTTGGCGAAGGCATTGCATTCCTCCCTTAACATCGTCATGACTACCTGTTGATCCTTCTCTGTTAGGTGTTAGATAGGCATTGGTGGGTCCTAGTGTTCCCGATTAGCATCGCTTACCAGTGACTGACACGTGTTTAGGTTATCTACTTGGCTTTCTGCTCCTGGTCTGGATGTCTGTGGCTGATGAGTCACTGAGTGAGTGGCCACACTCACTGATTGCTTCAGTTTCACCTGAGCTGGGTATGTTGCCTTTATGGGCTCGAGGCACCCCATCCTCGTCTGACCTGGTAATAAAATGTACCGCTTAGTTGTGATCCAAACCGGGATGGATAGTTTGGAAAATTGTCCCTTTTGGAGTGATACTATTGTCTCACCATTATGTAGTCCATCAGGCAAATGATGGGCCTTATCAGGTGTAAACAAAACAGTTTGATATTGCAATGCTGCTTTGGAATGAGCTCTACACCTGAGATACATGACAGTGTTTGCCGTAATTCTTTGGCTCTTAGTACCAGTCTTTAGTGTAGTATCACCGGTTTCTCTGTGATTGGCTTGTAGTAGATTTACAAGGATCTCCGTTTTGGTGGTTGACAGTTCCAATGCTGTCCCTAGTACATCAACAAAAGCTGGGATGGCTTCCTTTCCCTTGGCAACTGTCTCCTTGAAGAGTTCTTCAATGACATTATAACCGATGATGGGCTTTTCAGATACTTTCTCATCCTCCGATACCACAAGGGGCACTATTAGCTGTCGGGTGGTGTTACTTCACGCTGTTAGCTGGAAACTACCTCAATCCACCCAGAGAAGGGAATCTCAGTCTCATTAGCTGCTTTTCCTAGGAGGACTCCTGGCCCAAGCAATTCTTCAAAAGATCGGAGTACTGTATGTGGCAGAACCCGTTGTCTCCAACCCTCATTGATGATGCTAACCTGAGAGTCGGTATTCCATAGGGCCTGGACAGGAATATTGTCTATTTCAGTGCACAAGGCATCTTTTTCCAATGAGACTCAGTAACTTGCTGTTTTGTCTCATAGTAACCCCGTCCACGTGAGTTGGCACTTCCTCAGCCACCTGGTAGAATCTTTGGTTATAGTGGTTGGGTATCCTTTGAAAGGGATCTTGGTTCACCCTTTCAGCCATGGCACTGATGGTGGTTTGAGAGCTTGTTGATTTGCTAGCAACAAGAGTTGCACTTTGGGATACTGGGTTTGTTCTAGCACAGGTTACTGTCAGTCCCTTGACAGCAGCCCTCTCCCACTTAAAGCGGTAGTAAACCCATGCATTTAACAGGTTAAAAACCAGTCACATTTCCGGCACGTGCCGGAAATGTAACACTCCCATTGGTTGTGCTCTAAACCAAACTGTCAAACCATCCAATGGCTGGTGTCATAGCTGATCACATGTGCAGCATCATGGCAGTTGTAGATTAAACAGAGGCAAAGATGGTAGCTACCTTGGCTGAAAATGATAGGAGAGTTTACTACCACTTTAACTGATTGGGGCTGGTTGTTTTGCAGTTTCTCGCTAAATGTCCAAATTGACCACAGTTGAAGCAATGGTCAGAGGCAATTCTCTGACCAGTTCTTTTACAAGATTGACAACATCCATTGCTTGTACCCACTGTTTCCTGAAGCCCTCTGAATTCACAATCTCGTCAAGTTCTCGAACCTTGGAGGAGTGTTTTCATCTCCATTTGCATCTGAAGCATCAGCTTTTCCATTTCAGAGTTGCTCTTTGACAACTGTTGGATGGTTGAGCTACTTGCTTGTTGTGGGGACCAAGATATTTTGTCGGTGGTCGTTGTCAGGACACCTGGTTCCTGAGGACACTGTAAGACATTGGACTGACACTCTTTCCCTTTCATCGAATGCCTATTCCTTTGTGCAGGCGCGCGCGGTAGCACACACGGGTGTGTGTGGGAATGCCGCAGGTGCGCAGGCACATGTGCGACACCACCAGCACCAAGCAAGCCATTTAAACCGGACAGCACCATACAGCTGGTGCTGTCCGCTCTACAGCATTTGTGTGTTCCTGAGAGACCTGTTTTCCTGTGACCCGGCTTACTCTGACTTTATTTGACATCTGCCTGCACCGATCCCCGGCTTACCCACGACTACTCTTTGGTTCATCCCTTGTACCTTTGTCGCCAGCCTGCTGACAACCCAGCCTGTACCTGACGATTCTTCTACCCCTTGTGTACCACATTGCCAGCCAGTTGCCGACCCAGCCTGTACCACCACTCTACCAGTCTGCACGAGCCACGCCAGGACTCTTCACAATACCATCAGAACCAGTCCAGCCCTCGGGCCACCCTGCACTCTCGAACCTCCTGTCTGCTCTACCAGGGTTCCTGAATCAGGGCCATAAGAGTGGTTACTCCCTGCATAAGACAGACAATAACACAGGTGGGGGCACTTTTGCAGCCAGTATCACAGGTGGGGGCACTTTTGCAGCCAGTATCACAGGTGAGGGCACTTTTGCAGCCAATATCACAGGTGGGGGCACTTTGCAGCCAATAACACAGGTAGGGGCACTTTTGCAGCCAGTATCACAGGTGGGGGCACTTTTGCAGCCAGTATCACAAGTGGGGGCACTTTTGCAGCCAGTATCACAGGTGGGGGCACTTTTGCAGCCAATATCACAGGTGGGGGCACTTTGCAGCCAATAACACAGGTGGGGACACTTTGCAGCCAATAACACAGCTGGGGGCACTTTGCAGCCAATAAAACAGGTGGGGGCAC
>BLSH010164908.1:755023-777735 GCA_018402905.1 Glandirana rugosa
AGGGACCTACGACTATGTACGTTTCATTATAATAACAATGAATGTCTTCCGTCTCATTTTTTAGAAATCTCTCTGATAAACGACTGTACCGTGTGGTTTAGAATGCGGAGGCCTTCGTCAAAACCGGCTTATCTTGTGTTACATCCATTTGACACTCGTTTCTTACGCGGTCTGACTATTTTTAGTTAGTAACCCCTAAGTCGAGTGTAGACAAGAAGTACTTACCGGAGAAAACACGGCCCGGACTCTTCCAAAAACGTTCTTTCCGGACCCTGGAGATGATGTGAGCTGAATCCCCAATGATTGATTTTTATCAGTCTGGCGCATTCTTTGCTCACAGTTTACCTACATTGTGTTCTATTCGGCCAAAACTGCTTCCGGAGGCGTAAGATTTGGTGTGCCATGTCAGCAAATAGTCTCTCTAAAGATTTTTTACTCTGCCTTCTGTAAGTAACAATAATATTACTTTGCATGTATCAGCATCCAGGGAATTCAGTGAAAAATGATCGGTACATCCAGAATACAACGTCGCTATAAAAGCTCGCAGGTGTCATTACGTTTTTTTCTGTATTCCTGCTATTCCTCAACCAAACAAAGACGGGGCAGTGGCAATTATGTCTCCTTGTCTTGTGTCTCTTCCGTAAAGTATATTCTACATTTCTCATGAATGGTAATACTTCCAATTCCATTTATTTAGAAATCAAGGCATTGCAGAGGTTAGGTGCATAGACCACTTAACACAGTGATTGTCAGAACTTCAGGCAGGACGAGTGCACGCAATCAACTCAGTGCGGTCTTAGGGATGATTGTCAATAGCAGATATTAACCAGTAATCCACTTTGCACATTCTCTTTACCTCTCCTCCTTATGACTTCCATAAGAGTCTTTAATGACAGATTCAAATCACAGCTGTTACAAATAAAAAACTCTGAAGTGACACTCTACCCAATGCATTTTATGTTTTTGATGGAGTGGAGGTTGGGTCCTACCTTCTGCATGTAGAAGGCGCAGGTTCTCTTCCAGCCTGTAGGTGGCATTGCACCACTGTTACAAGTGGGGTGGGGTTCAATGAGGGAAAGTGTCTTCCCTTATGGACTCCAGTGGCCATCTTAGAGAAGACGGTGTCTGGTTGGACACTGAAATTCTGCAAGATCTCAGGTGGTCATCTTGACAAGAGACCCCAGTCACAAAGTCCCTCTCCATGACAGAGCCGACCCCCCCAATTCACACAGCCGCCTCATGATAATCACACAGTCAACTCAAATCAGAGCCCTACTTTTTGTCTCCAGTGCTGTGGCAGAGGGCAGGGGATGGAGGAAGTTTGGAGGAGACAGACTTCCATACTTTCATGAATACTGCTGTCGGCCTTGCATGATACCTGCTTTGGACCAGAGTCATGTGTTGCCATTGTGTGGTTGAGCCAGCAGCTATCACCAACAACAAATAATGCTGTGCACCCCGGCTCAAGAGCATCATTGGGTTAATGGCCAGTCCACCTGCATCAGGGCAGCTCATGGTGCTGATCCAGGGCAAACTGGGTCCCATGCTGGGACCATCAATGAAAGCCCAGACATCCCTGATGGAATTCTGGCAACATTCTGTTTGAAAAACAGTGATTTATATGCATGCAGATGGGGTGGAAGTATCTTCCCTTTTTGACACCAGGGCCATCTTGGGGAAGACAGTGTCTGGTTGGATGCTGAAATTCTGCAAGATCTCAGGTGGCCAGCTTGACAAGGGACCCAAGTCACAAAGCCCCCCCCCATGACAGAGCCCCCCCTATTCACACAGTTTCCTCATGATAAAGCCCCTGAGTCAACTCAAATCAGAGCCCTACCTTTTGTCTCCAGCGATGTGGCAGAGGGCAGGACGTGAAGGAGGTCTGAAAGAGAAAGACTTCCATCTTCTCATGAATAATGTTGTTGGCCTTGCAGAGTCATGTGTAGCCATGGTGTGGGTGAGCCAGCCGCCATCACAAGCAACAAATAATGATGTGCACCTCGGCTCAAGAGCGCCTTTGGGTTAGTGACCAGTCCTCTTACACCATGGCAACTCATGGTGCTGATCCATGGCAAACTGGCTCCTGTGCACCCAGGAGAGCCCAGACCGCATCTGATGGAACCGTGGTGGCACACTGTTTGAAAAATATGGATCTATATGCATGCAGGTGGGGTGGGGTTCAATGAGGGAAAGTGTCTGCCCTTATGGACGCCAGTGGCCATCTTGGGGAAGACAGTGTCTGGTTGGACGCTGAAATTCTGCAAGATCTCAGGTGACCATCTTGACGAGTGATCCCAGTCACAAAGTTCCCCCCATGATGAAGACAAACCCCCCCCCTCCCATTCACACAGTTTCCTCATCATAAAGCCCCCAAATAACAGTCAACTCTTCACATCAGAGCCCTACCTTTTGTCTCCAACAATGTGGTTGGAGCAGGAGGGGGAGGAAGTCTGACAGATTTCCATCTTCTCATGAATACTGATAGCGGCCTTGCATGATACCTGCCTTGGACCAGAGTCATGCATTGTCAAGGTGTGGGTGAGCCGGCCACCATCACCAACAACAAATGACGCAGTGCACCCCAGCTCAAGAGTGTCATTGAGTTGGTGACTGATCTATATGCATGTAGCTGGGGTTCCATGAGGGAAAGTGTTTTGCCTTATGGATGCCAGTGGCCATCTTGGGGAAGACAGGGTCTGGTTGGATGCTAAAATTCTGCAAGATCTCAGTTGGCCACCTTGACGAGGGACCTCAGTCACAAAGTCACACCCAAGATGAAGCCCGCCCCCCCATTCACACAGCCTCCTCATCATTAGGCCTCATACACATGGACGTTTGTTTATTTTATCTATTTTTGCTAGAAGAGACGTCAAGTGACGTCGGTCTGAAAACGTCGGCATTTTTTGACGTTTCTCATTGACGTCAATGAGCGTTTTGTAGCGTTTTTGAGCGTCAGCGTCAAAAAGCGTTTCTTTTTAAAAGACATCCCACAACAATTTATTCACTCCCAAATTACCCACAATACAAATGGAAAAGTAATAACAAAATGTTGGAGACCATGTGACAATGCCATTTGGGTTGGAGAGAGCATTGCGATTTTGTTGAGTTTTCTGTCTTTTTTTTGGTGGTTCTTTGCTTGTCTTTTGCGATTTTTTGGCATGGATGCCGTCATGCAAAAAGTCGATCAGGTAATTCTGCTGATTATACTGGATACACCCTATGGCAGTCGGTGGGGTACTACGCCAGTATCTATGCACAACTGCGTGTGTACCCAGAGAAGTTCAACATTTTACACAGATGTCGGTGGTAATGTTTGATGAGCTACTGGAGAAGCTCCGGCCCAGACTGGTGAGGACGGACACTGTAATGCGGCGCTCTGTGTCACCTGAGGAATGTCTGCTGGTGACACTCTGGTAAGTTTTATTTTATAACCAATAACACATTAGGGGTGGGGGTAGGGTTTAGCATATAGGGTATAGTCAGGGGTGCATGGTTCGGAATAGGGATTATGGGATAGGGGTTAGAAGATATTTTAAGGTTAAGGTGCATCATAGGGGTTGGTAGGGGATAGATACAATGAATGGATAGTATAGGCTTAGTGCATGAAAACTAATTCTAATTTCAATTCTATTTTTTTATTCTATTTTCTTTAGGTTTTTGGCTACAGGGCAACGTTTCATAACTTTGCACCGCTACTTTTTACTAGGCGTGGCAACCGTGTCACAAATCACCAGGGAGACATGTCTGGCTACATGGGAGGAGCTACATGATGTGGTAATGCCGAAGCCCACCGAAGAAATATGAGAATCGGTTGTGGATGCATCTTGGGAAAAAAAACCCGTTCCCTAATTGCATGGGGACCCTGGATGGTAAACACATCAGGGTCAAGAAACCTCCCCACTCCGGATCATAGTATTTTAATTACAAAAAATACTTTTCGGTGGTCCTCCTAGCGTTGGCTGACGCTAATTTAAAATTCCTGACAGTGGATGTTGGAGCGTATGGCAGCCGAGGCGATGCTCGAATATTCCGGGAGTCGGCTTTTGGACGCAGGCTGCAAGAAGGAAGAATGAATATACTGCCTAGCAGACCTCTACCGTGCTCCGAGGAGTCTAACTTACCACTGGTGATGGTCGCTGATGAGGCCTTTGGACTAGCGGAAAATTTAATGAGGCCATACAGTGGTTACGGCCACGAAAAAAAAAAATTTAATTACAGACTCAGCCGAACACGCCGGGTTGTCGAGTGTGCCTTTGGAGTCTGCACTTCAAAATGGAGGGTATTGCTGACCTGCATGCAGCTGGATGTAGAAAATGCCATTCAAGTTGTGCTGAAGTGCTGCGTGCTCCACAACTTTCTACGTAACAGTGACACAAGTAACATAGAACCGGAACCCACACCCCAGAGTCAACGTCTTCAATTTATGGACTTGAGAGCATCTGCGCGGGTTATGAGTATCCGAAACCAATTTGCAGCTTTTTTCATTTCGCCAGATGGAGAGGTTTCCTGGCAAGATGATCACGTCTAAAAAGAATAACCTCTGGTGTCTGTCTTCTATATACTTTCAATAAAGCCCATGTTATTCATTTTACTCAATTGTATGTCTTTTTTTCTTCTTGGAATTTTCTACTAGTGAATTTCATTCTGAATAGGACACGCGCATGCTAAGGCCAAAAGGAGTCTGTAGCATGCGCGTGTCATGGTCAGAATGGAAAGTACTAAATAGAAATAAAAAAAAAAGATCAAACATAGTGTTCTTACATTAGCAGATAAAAACTATCAGACATAATATCAGTGAATTTTTTTTTTTTATTATTGTTTATAAATGGTGGACTGTGGGGGATCTGGGCTTAGGAGGAGGGTATGGGGGCAGGAGGGTAAGGTTGGAAATGGGGATGGGGGAAATTATGAATTTGGTAGGAGGAGGACGGTGGACATTCCGGGAAGTGGGAGCAAGGAGATGGGGTCGGCGGCATAGCTGGCAGGCAAGCATGCTGGGGCATGGTTGGTTGTGGTATGGCTGTGGAGGAGGTGGCTGGTATGAGGAGGGAGGTGCTAAGACTGTTGATGTCCTGTAGGCAATTGGGGGATCCTGTGAGACAGTGCATGGATCCGCTGGCGGTTGACGGCCACTTATTTTGGCCTGGCGAAATGACTTCGCCAGGTCATAAATTTGATCCATGCACTGCCTCGACTCTTCTCCCCCAATTTCCTGCAGTACATGATATAATGTATGGCAGAAGCAGGCGGTAATATTGTTGGGATCCAAAAAAGGATCAATACTCAGCCGCTCCTGCTGTATTTCTTGCAACGGTCCTAACACCTCCTCCTCATTAGGGCCACGTCCACGCCTGCACCCACGACCTCGGACACTGCCTTGAGCAAGCACCTCCCCATGCTGAGGCACTGCACGGTCCACAGGGACCTGAAAAAGAACAAATAAATAAAAATGAGCAGGTTGGTATACAGATAGAAAGACATTGCAGTACACAAAGGATGGACAGTTACCTCTGGTACAGGCACCTCATGAATGCTGACCGCATGGGGAGATGCTTGCGATGGTCCTTCTCCAGCAGATGTGGGGGACATGCTTGCCGCAGCCGATAGGGTCCCCGTCACCTCTTCCTCTTCCACCGCCTCCTCCTGTGTCTCCGACATGTTTGACGTGGTCCTGCAAATAATGAAGTTAGGTAAATTGTCAGTTCATTTACACATGCATGTTCAGTAGTCTGCATAGGGGGGGGAAAAAAATGTCGATAGCCATGCACAATTTTTTTACAAAATAAAAAAATTTTGAATTAAGACATTTTCAAAGCACAAAAAAGTGACATTTTTAGAAAAAAAACTAC
This sequence comes from Glandirana rugosa, assembly GCA_018402905.1. Lineage (NCBI taxonomy): Eukaryota > Metazoa > Chordata > Amphibia > Anura > Ranidae > Glandirana > Glandirana rugosa. The sequence goes on from BLSH010164908.1 coordinate 760,873, forward strand.
ATTTTTAAAATAAAGTTCAATAAACAGCTTGAATAAGTTAATTAATGAACATAACGTACTCTCTGCTTGAACGTGCGTAATACTGACGGAGGAATTCCATGCTATTATGATGTATGTGTTGTTTTTTTTTTTAGGGGGCGCTGGTGCCCCAGATTTGGAGAGCTTATCCTCCTTGGTGAATTCCCTCCTCACACGGTCTCAGAGAGACTTCCACTGCTTCTGGATGATTTTAGCTAAAATAAATGACAGAGAGAAGGGTTAATATTTTGTTCTTACATACAGCAAACAGATCTTTCAAATTACATTATACTCACTGGTCTCATTTTTTTCTGTCGGTTCCTGCCACCCGGGTACGATTGCTTGGCAGATCTCCTGCCAGCTTCATATGTTCAAGTGATGATCACCATAATTACGATTAGAGAAATCCCAGAGTTCAGGGTGCATCTGGACCATTTCAATCAGCTCCTGCTGAGACACCAGGCTGGCCATGCTGGAATGCTGGAATACCCACAATTCCCCTTGTTGCTGGGACTCTTGGGTAATTTTACACAGGAATTTCCTGGATTACAATACCCAATCATGTAGTTACAGCTGAAAAACGCCGGCGCTTGATGACGTTAGTGAGCTTTTTTGAGCGTTTTTTGACTTCGGTTCTTAGAAATGCAGACGCCAGGGGCGTTGCTAGGGGGTGGCGATTGGGGCTACAGCCCAGAGTCTGGGGCCTATAGCCCTGAGTCTCTTACTGGGTGGGTGCAGTTCTGAAATGTGCAGGTATGTCTCGGTCTGGAATGCAGGAGGCAGGGACAGACTGAGCCATGGTAGCACGGGCTCCGGCTCCACCCTCGCCTCCACCTGATGCATGGGGATGCTCTCTGGGTACCCTGATGTATGGGGAGGAACTCCGAGGAACCTGATATATGGGGAGGTTCTCTGGGGACCCTGATGTATAGAGAGGTTCTCTGGGGACCCTGATGTAAGGTGGGGCTCTCTGGGGACCCTGATGTAAGGAAGAGACTCTCTGTGGACCCTGATGTAAGGAAGAGGCTTTCTGGGGACTCTGATGTAAAGAAGGAGCTCTCTGGGGACCCCAATGTAAGGAAGGGGCTCTCTGGGGACCCTGATGTAAGGAAGGGCCTCTCTGGGGACCCTGTTGTAAGGAAGGGGCTCTCTGGGGACCCTGATGTAAGGAAGGGGCTCTCTGGGGACACTGATGTAAATGGGGGGGGCTTTCTGGGGACCCTGATGTAAGGGGGATACGCACTCGGAAATGTAATGATATATATATATATATATATATATACACACACACACACACACACACGTGTATATTATATACATGTGTATGCCCGCTCAAGCGTGTGACTCTACTTTGCTGCTATGGGCTCTAGCCCCAGATCTTTTGTAGACCTAGCAACGCCCCTGGCAGATGCCATCTACAGCTACAAAACGCCGGCGTTTTATGGGCCCATTGAATAACATTGGGAGCTGCAAAAAACGCCCAAAAACGCCACGCCATGTTACGTCCGTGTGTATGAGGCCTAAAGCCCCCCGAATCCCAGCCTTCACCAAGATATTGTCACTCCAATTTTTGGGATAAGGCGTGTTGTACATCGCTGTATAAGTGTAAACAGCAAATACGGCCCAGAATCATACGGATGTACCTTCAAATCAATGTCAAACAATGGCTTATCTTTCCCTCGCACTTCATATGCATTTCATGTAGACCTCCGTTGAGACAAAAAGAAAGGAGGATTCATCATTACCCCACAGGCTACAATATATGAAGTCAAGCAGCGTATGTTAATTACTCCAGTCATCGTCATTATTTGGGAAAAGGTTTACAAAGTCATAAGCTACATTGTAGACAAGAAAGACTTTTCTCCCTATAGAAGCAGATAAATGTTGTGTCTGAATTTCTTGTTTCGACGATGAAAATGAATTGCGTTGGAAGGTGCGCTCCGTCCAGGGGCACACAGATCTGCAGATTTTGCACGTGCATGCACATGTGCAGTCATTCATTGCAATTAACAAAAGAATTGTACACCATTAAACACCGTACACGTATAAACGCGAGTACTTTAGGCATGAATCTTCTGCTAGCTCTGCCAGTACGGACCCGTGTTCTGTGCAGAAAATACACATATGCCCATGTGAATGAGCCCTTAAAGAGGTACGACTGCATTCACGCGGTCAGTGCGTGCAGAGTCGCATGAGAATTATACACGTAATGCACAAAAAATATATATTTACCCGCTTGGGCAGGGGCATAACTACAGGGGTTGCAATTGCAACCCGGCCCCATGCTACAGGGGACCCGTGCGGCTCCTCAGTACACCTGGATAGGAGGGACATTGGGGTGGCACATAGAGGAACCAGAGCAAGCACACCAGGATCTCCAAAGCTTTATTCACCGATCACACACTTACAGCAAAGGGCGACGTTTTGGAGCCGCACAGGTCCCCTTCATCAGGCATGTGACGTCACATGCCTGATGAAGGGGACCTGCGAGGTTCCGAAACATCGCTCTTTGCTGTAACTATTGGGGTTACAGGGTTCATTGCGCGGGTTCATTGCGCCTGTGTGAATGATTAACACATTGGCACAGCAGATTTTGTTGGATTATCTGATCATTCATAGAGAATGAATTAGCCTGACCTAGGTGGGACTAGGAACACACTAGACACCATTATTGGTGAGGCAACACACTGACACCTTAGCCACCATTGCACTGGGTGTCCAGTGTGTTCCTGTATCTTTAAGTAGGGTTGGGCTCCTCCAGTCACCTGCCCTACATCTATCCATTAAATGCATGTGCTTCCATTGTGGAGACTCTTAGGCTGCATTCACACAGGGGCGACCCGACTTCGACGCGACTTTGCTAGGCAATTTCAGCGCGACTTTCAGCGCAACTTCCAGCGCGACTTCCAGGGACTTGAGGCGACTTTACAACACGACTTTTTCCAGGCGACTTTGCCTTGACCAATCAGAAAAGGGAGGGAGGGGGTTGCCTAAAAATAAATTCTATTCTTTTCACTACAAAGTCGCTTTTATTTAGATGGGGGATCCGACTTGGAGGCGACTTCTATTCAATTCTATGGGCACAAGTCGGATAGAAGTCGCCTAGAAGTAGTACAGGAACCTTTCCTGAAGTCGTTCCGACTTCAGTAGTGTACATTAAGACGGCTCCCATTCATTTCAATGGGATTTCAGATGTCAAGCGACCTGGGGCAACTTGAGGCTACCCAAGTCGGAGCGACAGTCGCCCCTGTGTGAATGGTGCTTTATACAGAGATAGATTCTGCAGTATACAGGGTGCCTTGCCGCCGGCCTGCAGCTTACACATGCATTTGCAAATGTGTGTAACCAAACCCCTGTTTTTAGCACATACTGTTAGCCAGGTTAATTTGGTTGGTTGCAAGCTGGTCAGTAAGTTGAGCTTGGAAATTCTTTGGTTTTGTTGGATTTTAGCTGTGAAGTCTTGCTACAGGTCCTCCAAACTGGGAAGGAAGGACATCCATCTTACAGATGGATGATACTCTTACGGGGAAAAGTGTTATAGAACATTAAGTTCTGGCACAATCTTAAATCCCAATACCAATTTAGGCTCAAACTGACTACAGCCTTGCAGCAACATTACATTTAGACTGGGGTCACCCCAAATTACATCAGGGTCCCTACATGATTTCAAGTGGAATTCCAGGCTAAACGTAACTAATCTTAAAAATGCTCCCTCCCCATTGCTAACACCCATGCTGACTAACTTGTATAAGAAAGATATTGTATAATATACGTTCAATCATATAATATACTATAAGATTAAGTACACTATATTACCAAAAGTATTGGGACACTTGACTTTGCACATACAAATTTTAATGACATCCCAGTCTCAGTCCGTAGGGTTAAATATTGAAAACAGGTTTTACACAATATTACCAAAAGTATTGGGATGCCTGCCTTTTACGCACATGATCTTTAACAGCATCCCAGTCTTAGTCCGTAGGGTTCAATATTGGGTTGGCCCACCCTTTGCAGCTATAACAGCTTCAACTCTTCTGGGAAGGCTGTCCACAAGGTTTAGGAGTGTCTATGGGAATGTTTGACCATTCTTCCAGAAGCGCATTTGTGAGGCACTGATGTTGGAAGAGAAGGCCTGGCTCGCAGTATCCACTCTAATTCGTCCCAAAAGGGTTGAGGTCAGTCAAGTTCCACCACCCCAAATTTGCTCATCCATATCTTTATGGACCTTGCTTTGTGCACTGGTCCAAATCATTTGGTGGAGGGGGGACTATGGTGTGGGGTTGTTTTTCAGGTGTTGGATTGGGCCCCTTAGTCCCAGTGAAGGGAACGGTTAAGGCGTCAGCATACCAAGACATTATGGAAAATTTCATGCATCCAACTTTGTGGGAAGAGTTTGGGGATGGCCCCTTCCTGTTCCAACATGACTGCGCACCAGGGCACAAAGCAAGGTCCATAAAGACATGGATGAGCGAGTTTGGGGTGGAGGAACTTGACTGGCCTGACCTCAACCTGATAGCACACCTTTGGAATGAATTAGAGCAGAGACTGCGAGCCAGGCCTTCTCATCCAACATCAGTGTCTGACCTCATAAATGCTCTTCTGGAAGAATGGTCAAACATTCCCATAGACACTCCTAAACCTTGTGGACAGCCTTCCCAGAAGAGTTGAAGCTGTTATAGCTGCAAAGGGTGGGCCAACTCAATATTGAACCCTACGGACTAAGACTGGGATGCTGTTAAAGATCATGTGCGTGTAAAGGCAGGTGTCCCAATACTTTTGGTAATATAGTATAAATACTTAACCTGTTTTCAGCCCACTCTGGTCCGGCCACGTGATCTGACTCCCCTGTGTCAGCCAGTGGTGGCTGCAGGGGAGAGGAGAGAGCACCGACAACACATGGGCCCATAGGTGTGCGCGGCCTATTGTATTCGAGTGGGCACCCTAAAGCTCAAGCACACATGTGTGTCTACATATACAGTATCTCACATTTGTGTAAATATTTTATTCTATCTTTTCATGTGACAACACTGAAGAAATGACACTTTGCTACAATGTAAAATAGTGAGTGTACAGCTTGTATAACTGTGTAAATTTACTGTCCCCTCAAAATAACTCAACACACAGCCATTAATGTCTAAACCGCTGGCAACAAAAGTGAGTACACCCCTAAGTGAAAATGTCCAAATTGGGCCCAAAGTTTCAATATTTTGTGTGGCCACCATTATTTTTCAGCACTGCCTCAACCCTCTTGGGCATGGAGTTCACCAGAGCTTCACAGGTTGCCACGGGAGTCCTCTTCCCCTCCTCCATGACGACATCACTGAGCTGGTGGATGTTAGAAACCTTGCACTCCTCCACCTTCCATTTGAGGATTCCCCACAGATGCTCAATAGGGTTTAGGTCTGGAGACTGCTTGGCCAGTCCATCACCTTTACCCTCAGCTTCTTTAGCAAGGCAGTGGTCATCCTGGAGGGGTGTTTGGGATCATTATTAAGTTGGAATACTGCCCTGTGGCCCAGTCTCTGAAGGGAGGGGAAGCTCTACTTCAGTATGTCACAGTACATGTTGGCATTCATTGTTCCCTCAATGATCTGTAGCTCCCCAGTGCCAGCAGCACTCATACAGTCCCAGACCATGACACTCCCTCCACCATGCTTGACTGTAGGCAAGACACACTTGTCTTTGTCCTCCTCACCTGGTTGCCGCCACACACGCTTGACACCATCTGAACCAAATAAGTTTATCTTGGTCTCATCAGACCACAGGACATGGTTCCAGTAATAAATGTCCTTAGTCTGCTTGTCTTCAGCAAGCTGTTTGCAGGCTTTCTTGTGCATCGTCTTTAGAAGAGGCTTCCTTCTGGGACGACAGCCATGCAGACCAATATGATGCAGTGTGCGGCGTATGGTCTGAGCACTGACAGGCTGACCCCCCACCCCTTCAACCTCTGCAGCAATGCTGGCAGCACTCATAAGTCTATTTCCCAAAGACAACCTCTGGATATGACGCTGAGCACTGCACTCAACTTCTTTGGTTGACCATGGCGAGGCGCTGTTCTGAGTGGAACCTGTCCTGTTAAACCGCTGTACGGTCTTGGCCGCCATGCTGCAGTTCAGTTTCAGGGTCTTGGCAATCTTCTTATAGCCTAGGCCATCTTTATGAAGAGCAACAATTCTGTTTTTCAGGCCCTCACAGAGATCTTTGCCATGAGGTGCCATGTTGAACTTCCAGTGACCAGTATGAGAGAGTGAGAGCGATAACACCACATTTAACACACCTGCTCCCCATTCACAGACCTTGTAACCTTGAGACCTTGTAACACTAACAAGTCACATGACACCGGGGATGGAAAATGACTAATTGGGCCCAATTTGGACATTTTCACTTACGGGTGTACACACTTTTGTTGCCAGCAGTTTAGACATTAATAGCTGTGTGTTGAGTTATTTTGAGGGGACAGCAAATTTACACTGTTATACAAGCTGTACACTCACTACTTTACATTGTAGCAAAGTGTCATTTCTTCAGTGTTGTCACATGAAAAGATAGAATAAAATATTTACACAAATGTGAGATACTGTATATGTAGACACACATGTGTGCTTGAGCTTTAGGGTGCCCACTCGAATACAATAGGCCGCGCACACCTATGGGCCCATGTGTTGTCGGTGCTCTCTCCTCTCCCCTGCAGCCACCACTGGCTGACACAGGGGAGTCGGATCACGTGGCCGGACCAGAGTGGGCTGAAAACAGGTTAAGTATTTATACTATATTACCAAAAGTATTCGGACACCTGCCTTTACACGCACATGATCTTTAACAGCATCCCAGTCTTAGTCCGTAGGGTTCAATATTGAGTTGGCCCACCCTTTGCAGCTATAAGAGCTTCAACTCTTCTGGGAAGGCTGTCCACAAGGTTTAGGAGTGTCTATGGGAATGTTTGACCATTCTTCCAGAAGAGAGTTTATGAGGTCAGACACTGATGTTGGATGAGAAGGCCTGGCTCGCAGTCTCTGCTCTAATTTATTCCATGAAAATATATAATAAAATATTTACAAAAAATGTGAGGGGTGTACTCATATTTGTGAGATACTGTATATGGCACCGGCAGGGAGATAGGTCTCCATGCCGACACAGTGAAAGAGAAGTGAATAAGCACTTCTCTTATGGCAGTGCCAGTAAGGTGGAGATCTTTTCCATCTTCACGCTGGCACACAGAGCGAAAATGCTAACGTGCATGGGGTGATTAGGGGGTGCCCAGGCACCCCCGGCACACCCTGTGCACACCTATGCATGGGCCATAGGAGCCTATGGGTGGCATCACCACTGCTGGGTATTCCAGCTATTGTTGAAGGTCTCTCCTCTTCACTGGCTGGCGCGGCATCACATGACTAGACTGGAGTGGTAGTAAGGGTTAGTATACACATCTTTCTTACACAGGGGGAGGGAGCGTTTTTTTAAGACTAGTAAGGTTTAGCCTGGAATTCTACTTTAAAAAAAAAAGTGGTGGGGGCTTTAGAAATGTAGAAGAGTTTAGATCAACCAGCATTCTGCTTTAAAGTTCAACTACGGCCAAAATGTTTCATTTTAGTTGAGTGTAGAATGGGAAAGGTTTAGAGTCCCCATGAAATTTGTAATACTCTGCACCTATTTGGGATATTTCTTTTTTCACTTCCTGTTCATTTGACTGATGTCAGGCAGAATAAGAAGTGAGAGGCCTGAAAGTGAGGGAAAAAAACTAAATTTTGAGTTTTCACCACAACAGGAGTAGAGGGGAAAGTCCATTGGGACACAAATTACGGCAAAAATTGTCTAAATGGCGAATTCTCTTATTGTGGAGAAATGTAATCTCACTTCCTGTTGGGTCTACAAGACAGAAAGTACATGGAAACTTCCCCAGTGTGACACAGATGGAAAAAAATGAAGAGGGTTTAAATCTATTTCTTAAGCTATCCAAAGCTAGAAAAAAAGGTTTGGGATTTAGATAATTATTATTTGAAGTATCAAAGCAGAATCAAACTCTCTCAATCAATATGAACTATTTTTAATCCTTATGCTGCTAGCATTATTAACTACGTAGGAGGATATATTATATTTACTTGTTTTAAACCTTTTTTTTTACTTTTCTTCAGTTGATTCCTGGTTTCTGACCTAGGCCTAAATGATGTCATACATTCCAGGAGTCTTATTTGCAGCTCCACCCCGAATCCAGCACCACTTCCTAAGGTAAGGACATGGATGGCTTCCAACTCATACAGGCGGTGGTGCTTCCAACTCATACAGGCGAAGGACTTTCTTAGTTAAGCACACCCTTCCGCCTGCATGCTGCAGCTAAGGGCAGAGGGATTTGAGCAGTGGAGACCAGTCCATTAGGGGCACAGGGGCAAAGCCCCCCTAATACATATGCCCGGCCCCTAATCTACATGCAGGGCACCGGACGCATGGATTTCAATGTTTTTTTTTTTAAGCACATGATTAGAACCTGAGGCTCTAATTGGCTTCAAAAAAAGGTGGGCTCGGAGCGCAGAGCCGTGTGCCCTATGCTCACCCGGTTGTGTTACAATAGCCAATTAATATTCGCTAATGTCTTCCTGCTTCTTTTCTTAGGACTCCCGGCCAATCGGGTCTCAGGACCCACCTCCTGTTCGGCTGGGAGCAGAAGCAACGGCCTGGCAGTTCCCACAGCAAGCAGCAGCAGGTGGAAGGGCAGAGGGGCAGCTTCCAGGAGTTCTACCCCAAATCCAGCACCACCTCCTAAGGTAAGGACATGGATGGCTTCCAACTCATACGGGCGGGGGTGCTAGTGCAAGTGAGGAGTCCAGGGGCAACTTCCAGGAGCCTGCACTACCTCTTATCACAGCCCACCATCTGATCGCTATATTCCTTTCTGTCTCCTGCGTGGGGGGAGGGGGGTTGGCTATTATGCGAGTGAGGGGGCCAGGTTTGTTTGCCACCCCCCCCCCCCCCAAAAAAATATTGAGCACCACTGTCACTGGATTTGAGGAAAGAATGGATCATCTGCCCTTACTCAAAATGGCTATAAATACTAGGGGGGTATTTTTCAAAGTGCTTTCACAAAAAAGTAAGCATGGAGACATGGATGGTAATACAATCTGCAGTAGCAATCAGCATTAGTACATTGTCATGCACTAGAAACTTTCAATTAAAGATTCTGTCCAATTGACAAATTGTATAGGACAAATCAAAAGGTATGTAGACAGTGGGTAAGTCTCTGCATGGTTAAGTCCTATTCCTAGGGGGTGGGTCACCCTATTATATATATAGCACCTTTTAGGTTAGGGAAAGACAGATGTATGGGAAGTACTGGTCTAATGTAATCACTATGTAGGCCTGAACAGAGCTACAAACAAACCCCTTCCAGGTTTCCAAGTCCTAAGGCACTCTTGAAGAAAGGATCCTAAATTAAGGACTGCTACTGGAGAAATTAATTTTTGGAAAGTTCCTGCTAAGTATTAGAAGAAGAAGGTGTTGGAAATTTTCTGTGTTGTTGTAACTGTTCAACATGGTTCAAGTAAAGCATTTGAAAAAGCAATCAGTGTGAACAATTGTTTATTGAAGTGTATTTGGAAGTGGTCCTCAGGCCAGGAAAATGTAACTAAGATGGTGGAATTTTTCAATAATTCAGGAATTGGGATCCTATCTACTTCTTGTGCGGGAAGATGGTGGGAGGGGCTTTGGGTCAGTATGACCATTGCTGGTGGTGAATCAGAGCTGCCTACAGGTAAGTAGCATGGAGACAGTGCAAGCCCATAATAAAGGAACACAACAGTGGACCACGCAAGTCTTTGTAATCAGTGCATAAATTCATTAATTGTATTTATTATAGAATAACCAACAATGTAGACAAATATAGTCAAAGCTTATTTCAGAAAGCCAAAGAGGATACTGGGCTGAGTGGAATAGGTATCTGCCCAAAGAAAGGGAGGGAGAGGGAGAAAAGGAAATAACAACAGGGAAGGAGTGGACAAAAGAGTTGACAGGTGTGGAAGATAGGCCACTAGTGTGCTAGTTTGGGGGGGGGGGGAGAGGGGTTGGGGAGGTGAGAGCCTAGTTGCGGTTTCTGTGAGTACACATCAACTCGGGCAGCTCAACCTCTGAGAAGGATGTCTCTATATTCTTGGGAGATCAGGAATTCCATCCAGGTTAGTCTAAATTTGTCCTCTTGGTATTGGAGAGAGGTTGTCAGGTCCTCTATATTTCTGATCTTAATAATTTTAGAAAGTGTCACCAATTTAAAAAAAAAATCCTTTGATACTTGGATATCACTGTGTGGTCCTTCAGGAACTCATTAGCTTGGGTAACTCAACCTCTGAGAAGGATGTATCTATATTTTAGGGAGCTCAGGAATTCTATCCAGTAGAGCCAGGTTAGTCTAAATTTTCCCTCTTGGTGTTGGAGAGAGGCCATCATGTCCCCCATATATCTGATCTTATTATTTTTAGAAAGTTTGTCACTAATTTTGAAAAAAATCCCTTTGATACTTGGATGTCACTGTGTGGACCTCAGGGTACTAATTCGTTTGGGTAACGCTACCTCTGAGAAGGACGTCTCTATATTCTTGGGAACACTGGAATTCTATCTGGTAGAGCCAGGTTGGTCTAAATTTTTCCTTTTGGTGTTAGGTAGAGGCCAACAGGTCCTCCATGTTTCTGATCTTATTAATTTTAGAAAGTCTGTCACTCATTTTGAATAAAGATCCCTTCAATACTTGAATGTCACTGTTGTGGATCCTCATGTACTCATTAGCATTGGTAACTCAACCTTTAAGAAGGAAGTCTATATACGCTTGGGAGCTCGGGAACGCTATCCAGTAGAGCCAGGTTAGTCTAAATTTTTTCTTGTGGCGTTAAATGTATATGTATATGAAATATACATTAGAGAGCTGCTATCAGGTCCTCCATGTATCTGATCTTATTATTTTAGAACGTTTGTCACTAATTTTGAAAATAATTGTTTCAATACTTGCATGTCACTGTATGGACCTCCAGATACTCATTAGCTTGGGTAACTCAGCCTCTGAGAAGGATGTCTCTATATTTTATGGAGCATGGGAATTCTATCCAGTAGAGGCAGTTTAGTCTAAATCTTTCCTCTTGTGGTTGGGGAGAGGCCAACAGATCCTCCATGTCTCTGATCTTATTAATTTTAGAAAGTTTGTCACTAATTTTGAATAAACTTGCTTCAATACTTGGATATCACTGTGTGGACTTTCAAGTATTTATTAGCATGGATAACTCAGCCTTTGAGAAGGTTGCTTCTATACTCTTGGGAGCTCAGGAACTCTATTCATTAGAGCCAGGTTAGTCAAAAAATTTTCTCTTGGTGTTGGAGAGAGGTTATCAGGCGCTCCATGTATCTGATCTTATTAATTTTAGAAAGTTTGTCAGTCATTTTGAAAAAATCCCTTTCATACTTGGAAGTCACTGTGAGCAGGGTTACCAACCTACCAAATTGAAATTTATTGACACAATGCCAAAAATTTACTGGCACAACCAAGTTTTTACTGACATTTCCAAAAGTTACAAAATTACAGTTTTAAGTGCAAATTTCAGTATTTAGGCTACAATATGCAATTAGCAATGTGATATAAGGTAGATAGTAAGGCAAAAAACATATTTCCTTTTTTATTTTCGATATAGTAGCTCAGGGACAGGACTTAGGAGGGCAAGAAATTAGAATGGGCAGCACACACATGAAATTGACTCTCACAGTGACACTGACAGCACTGTGCAGTAGCACAGATGATGATGACACCTCAATGACACAACAAGTCCCCTCCTGTGTCACTGTGACAGTCTCTCTCCATGCCAGGTGGTCCCTCCAGTCCACTGCGGTCTAAACAGCATTGACAGTCCCGCTCCCAGCCTGCCTTGCTCCCATACCGCAGACACGCACACGAGGCTCTGCCCGCTCTGCTTGGCTCCCTTGCACCATGACATCACAGGACATGCTCAGGCACAGCCTCTGCAAGAGGCACCCAAACACACCATAGCAGGCAGTTGGATGGTCTCGGCCATCTCCAGACTGAGCCTAGCATCACAGCCATATTTTTTACTGGTAACCTTTTCCTTTTACTGGCATTTACTGGCAGGAGAAAATTGCCTGTTTTTTACTGGCTGCCAGTAAAAATACTGGCGGTTGGCAACACTGACTGTGAGGACCTTCAAGAACCCATTAGCTTGGGTAACTCAACCTCTGAGAAGGATGTCTCTATATTCTCAAGAGGTCAGGAATTCTATCAAGAAGAGCCAGGTTAGTCTAAATCGGGGGTCAGCAACCTGTAGATCACGATCTACCAGTAGATCGCGGACAGGTGACTGGTAGATCGCAGTCTGGGCTTGAGCATCAAACAGGCTGCAATGAAGAGGGACTACTTGTAAAGTTGGAGCTGTAGTAGGGAGCAAGAGCGGCATAAGCCGATGCCTCCTCTGTAGTGCTGGCTCCTGTCCCATCCGGAGTGGCCCCATTTACTTGAATGAGTCATGATTGGCAGGAGGTAGCATGCACCAAAAGCAACGGGGGGCTTAAATCCTGCTGCAGCATGTGTACACCTTTGGCTGCTGCCTCAGCATCTAAAGGGGGTAGGGATTGGGGCAGTAAAACTGCAACTCAACTGCAGGGTTTTACGTGTGAATGAGCCCTAAAAGTTCTGCTGCCGAATGCAACTAAGGGCTCATTCACAAGTGCAGCAAGCACTGCTGCTCCTCTAAAAAGCAATCTGAGTGTGTTTGACAGGTGGTGAGGAAGTGATATGTTGCCTCCTCACCACCTGATTTAAACCCATGATTGCACACGATTGAGACACGGTGGTACGGCAATTACAGGTTTAAAATTGGTGTGAGGAGGCGACACTGTGCCTGGTTATCTTTGACTTCTCCCATGTTCAGGTAGATCTCCACCTCTTTAAGGTTGCCTACCCCTGGTCTAAATGTTTCCTTTTGGTGTCAGAGATAGGCCGTAAGGTCCTCCATGTGTCTGATTTTACTAACTTTTAAAAAATTGTTTTTGAAAAAATCCCTTCGATACTTGGATTTCCCAGTGTAGACCTTTCTTCTGTTTAAATTCTGTAGTTCAAGTTGGGCAAAGGTCATTAGCCAGATTTCCAAGCGGCAGCTGCATACATGCCGAGTCAGCACTTACAAACTTTAGCTGTGAGATTAGCCATTTGCCTTTACATCCACTTTACAAAAACACCTTGTCTGTTTTTTTCCTGTCCCTTCCCCCATACTAAATGAAGAATAAAAAGTTTAGTTGAAAGAAATTTATTTCGATTTAATTAACAGTCAAACTTTTAATTACTTACCAAATCAAATAATTTGTTGTACTGGCATACTAGGCTTCGATGATAGATGCAAAAGAAAAATGGAGTATTAATATGATGGAGGTTTGTTATACAGTATAACCCATTAATGAGATAAAATGCTTTCAATATGTTGGGTGCTCCCTTTGCACATAAACAGGCTTATTCAATGATATAAAGACAAGTAACGATGTGCTAGATTCGGAAAATTGCACAAATTAACTTAAAATCATCTTTCAGAAAAAAAGCCTCTTTTATTTAAAATATATAACATATATTTTACATTATAACCCATTAATGAGGTAAAATGCTTTAAATGTGTTGGGCGTTTCCCATGCACACCGTCTTATTTAATAATAGAAAGAGAAGTAATGATGTATTAAATTCAGTAAATTGTATAAATTGACAAAAAAATACTCTCTTTCATTTAAAATGATATATAATACATAATTGCTACAAATTAATTGTGTAATGTATTGTTTTTACACTTTTCTAGATTTATCTGCCAAAATGGGTGTGGTGACGACTCTGAATAGATGCCAACATTCCAGAAACATGTAAAAATGAAAAAAAAAAAACGCAAAAGGAAGGGACTTTAAGGCATATATGGACAGGGCACGCTAAGACATCATAAATTGTAAAAAATCAGATATTTATTGATAATGCAACACAATGCAGATAAAAAAGCCTAAATAAGGCACAGACCAGACAGTTGTGTACAAAAAATTGGACCACAGAGACAGTACAAAAAATAACATAGACTAGGCAGATACATATAGTGTGGTGGTAGGCCTCCTGAGGTTGGAGAGAAACAGCCAACGCGTTTCGAGATAATTAAACCCAATAAGCTCTTCTTCAGGGATGTTCAAAGTCATACAGGAGGAGTTCATGTTAGACAAGGCAGACCAAGTGTATTACCATATAGCCCTCCTGAAGGTGGAGGGAAGTAAATCTTCATGAAAGATTGTGGAACAGGGTATACTGGTAACATCAACAGTTAAAAAGTTTTTCCTGAAGCTGGCTCAACCATTATGTGCCTGTAGAGGCGAGGGCCAGGGACAACACCTGTATAGCTAAATTGCAACCTTGGAGTGTAGCCACTGAGGTTCTACCTGGAAAAAGGGGGGGGGGCGACTTGGTATGTCCGGAACATATATAGAGCCAATGTGATTACAATTAGCTCAAGCCAACCAAGGGCATGTCCACACTGTCCATACGGGTCACAGGGGTGGACAAGGACCAGGCTACAAGCCAGCTATGAGGGCTCAACAAGAGGGTGCAACACAACGGTTGCAAGTGGCGCTTGGTTCTGTAGTGGGGGGGCTGCCAGCCAGCACTGGCCCCTGTCCGCCCCATGTGACCCGTATGGATCCTCAGTGGCTACACTCCAAGGTGGCAATTTGTCCGTACAGGTGTTGTCCCTGGCCCTCGCCTCTACAGACACATAATGGTTGAGCCAGCTTCAGGTAAAACTTTTTATGTTGATGTTACCAGTATACCCTGTTCCACAATCTTTCGTGAAGATTTACTTCTCTCCACCTTCAGGAGGGCTATATGGTGATTCACTTGGTCTGCCTTGTCTACCACGAACTTCTCCTGTATTACTTTGAACCACCCTGAAGAAGAGCTTATTGGGTTTAATTATCTCGAAACGCGTTGGATGTTTCACAGTTTCTCTCCAACCTCAGGAGGCCTACCAGCACACCATATGTATCTAACTAGTCTATGTTATGTTTTGTACTGTCTCTATGGTCCAATTTTTTGTACACAACTGTCTAGTCTGTGCCTTATTTAGACTTTTTCATCTGAATTGTGTTGCATTATCAATAAATATCCGATTTTTTACAATTTATGGTATCTTAGTGTGCCCTGTCCGTATATGCCTTAAAGTTCCTTCTTAACCACTTCAGCCCCGGAAGGATTTCACACTTTAGGACCAGAGCACTTTTTGCGATTCAACGCTGCGTCGCTTTAACCGACAATTGCGCAGTCGTGCGACGTTGTACCCAAATGAAATTTGCGTCCTTTTTTCCCCACAAATAGAGCTTTCTTTTGGTGGTATTTGATCATCGCTGCATCATTTCTGATCGCCGCTATAAACAAAAGAAGAGCGACAATTTTGCAAAAAAAACCAAAGTTCTTACTTTTTGCTAAAATACAAATCCAAAAAAAAAATCCAAAAAAACATTTTTTTTCATCGGTTTTGGCCGATTTATATTCTTCCTCATATTTGTGATAAAAAAAATCGCAATCGGTGTTTATTGATTGGTTTGCGCAAAAATGGCCGCATTTACGGATGATGAGAATTAATTTCTGGGGTTTTTATTTTTTTTTAATTTTTTACTAGTAATGGCGGCGATCTGCAATTTTTAGCGGTACTGCGATATTGCAGCGGCCATGTCGGACCATTTTGACACTTTTTTGGGACCATTGGCATTTATACAGCGATCAGTGCTATAAAAATGCACTGATTACTGTGTAAATGCCATTGGCAGTGAAGGGGTTAACCTGCAGGGGGCGCTCTAAGGGTTAACTGTGTTCCCTGGGCGTGTTCTAACTGTGTGTGGGCTTCCCTAGCAGGGGAAGGGAAGTGATCACAGCTTCCATGTAGAGGAAGGCTGTGATCACAGCCCTTCCCCCTCTCACAGAACGGAGGTCCGTGTTTACTTACACGGACCTCCGTTCTTTCAGTGCGGGGGGGGGGGGGGGCATCGCGGGTAGCCGGCGGTGATCGAGTCCGCCGCACCCGCTCCCTGGCTCCCCCGAACACAGTGAGCATGTGGGCGCGCCTCCGGCGGCGCGCGCTCACAGTGCGCGATCTCGCAGCCGCCGTCGTATGACGGCGGTTTGCGATATTGAGCCACTTTGTCGGCAAGTGGTTAAGGAAGTTTTTTCTTTTTTTCCAGATTTATCTGTACATGGTGGCAGCCGAGCTGGTGCTCAATAATTTGGGGGTTCTGGGGGTCAGGAAGGCAGTGATCAGACGGTGGGCCGAAATCGGAGGTGCTGCGGACTCTTGGAAGCTGCCCCTGCCCCCCCCCGGGAAGGTGGCCATCCATGTCCTTACCTTAGGTGGTGATGGATTCATGGTAGGGCTCTGGGAAGCTGCCCCTACACTTGCTGCAGCTTGCCGAGGGAAGAGCTTGGCCCTTGCTTCTCCTCCCGGTCGAACAAGAAGTAGGTCCTGAGACCCGATTGGCCTGGAGTCCTAACTAATGTCACACAACTGGGTGGGCTCAGGTCGTAGTGCTCTGCCTCGGGCTCTAATCATGTGCTGGGCGCATGGATTAGGGGCGCCCCTAATGGAGCGGCCACCACTGCTATCATTACTCACCTTTAATAGACCAAGTTGTACAAAGTGGCAATTGGAAAGTTGAGACAAACAATTTACCACTGACAGGGGTGCTTACAATGCTCAGGGCGCCACTCCAGCCCCAAAGCACCCCCCATGTTGAGGGCATGTGGCCTGGTATGGTTCGGGGAGGAGCACTTGCTCGCCCCCCCCCCCCCTCTACAGGGCC
>BLSH010164908.1:783276-803920 GCA_018402905.1 Glandirana rugosa
CAGGGTGTCAATTGTCACGTACAGTCTCGTGTTTGGTCCGGTACTTCAGGTTCCTTAACAGACATCTGGAGACTCTGTCCTAACATACCTCCGTGTCTAGACTCCTTTCCATGTCTTTAAAAAAACGTCGTAACTTCCAGGGTTACTCGTGTCACCGGTGGTAGTAGGCATTTACCTTCTTCAAACCTTGGTGGTCCTAAGAAGGATCTCGCCTGGCGGGCCGGTTTGACTCGCTAGCCCCCTCTTCCTGGAATCAGTCCCTTCACTAGATCTTGGTCTACCAGTGAGACTGTCTCGAGGTCGCAAAGAGACACCTCTCTCCTCCATTTTGTTTCTCATGGTCTGAGGACCCTTCAGGTGCCTTTTGGCAAACTCCAGGTGGGCTGTCATGTTCCTTTAACTGAGGAGTGGCTTCCGTCTGGCCACTCTACCATAAAAGCCTGGTTGGTGGATTGCTGCAGAGATGGTGGTTCTTCTGGAAGTTTCTCCTCTCTCCACAGAGAAACGCTGGAGCTCTGTCAGAGTGACCATCTGGTTCTAGATCACTTCCCTGACTAAGGTCCTTCTCCCCCGATCGCTCAGTTTGGCCGGGCGGTCCGCTCTAGGAAGAATCCTGGTGGTTCCAAACTTCTTCCATTTACGGATGATGGTGGCCACTGTGCTCATTGGGACCTTCAATGCTGCAAAAAAATTTCTGTACCTTTCCTCAGATCTGTGCCTCCATACAATCCTGTCTCAGAGGTCTACAGACAATTCCTTGGACTTCATGGCCTGGTTTGTGCTCTGACATGCACTGTTAACTGTGGGACCTTATATAGACAGATGTGTGCCTTTCCAAATCATGTCCAATCACCTGAATTTCCCACAGGTGGACTTCAATCAAGTTGTAGAAACATCTCAAGGATGATCAGTGGAAAAAGGAGGCACCTGAGCTCAATTTTGAGTGTCATGGCAAAGGCTGTGAATACAAAATGAAAAATCCCAGGTACATATTTTTAATAAATTTGCAAAGATTTCAAACAAACTTCTTTCACGTTGTCATTATGGGGGATTGTTTGTAGAGTTTTGAGGAAAATAATGAATTTAATCCATTTTGGAATGAGGCTGTAACATAACAAAATGTGGAAAAAGTGAAGCACTGTGAATACTTTCCGGATGCACTGTATGCTGCTGTTTTCAGAATGTTGTCTCCCATGGAAACTCTGCATTTCCCTTTTCTTGCATGCCTTGATGTCTCTATGCCAGCACTTATCAAATGACCAAAAACAAGGACAGACTCCCACACAAGCAGAGGACTTATTTTAAATTTGCCCACTTCAAGTCCAAACTCAATGGGACCCACCTATAGGTGCGCACAAATTTCCTCACCCTACAAGGAAGCAAAATGATGGTGAGAATGGCATCTTTCAGTCCTGGATAATCAGAAACACAAGCTTTGCGGGCAGTGTGATCTCTACTGGCTGGTGAATATCACATTGTAAAAAGAAAATTAATCTTGGCATGCCAAGGGCTGGCACTTCTAGAAACGTCTGAAAAAAGTAGGTGGGCTGCAGAGCTTGCAGATAATAACTTTGCCAGGGTTCTCTATATGCCCTTCCATGCCATTAGTAATGTTCTTAATTAAAATTCCTGAAAAGAAATAATGTCAAAGGTTCCCTTGATCCATTTGCATAGTAATTAGAGATTGATTAGGCTGACGAGCTTCAGGGGACTCTACACCTGCACCACCCTGTTGAGTCTTAGAATCGGTATGAGATTTGCAAAAGAACTTTAAAGCCGGTGACCCTCGATGCCCCTCCTGAGAAAGGGTTAATATCAATTCCTGGCATCAGTGCAACTTGGAACGGTGGCCAGGTTTTGGAGCAAATCTAAAGTCTAAGTTCTGATAATCCTTTCTTCAATCTGCAATGCACATTGAATTCCTGCATATCCTCTATTTTATTTCCACTCATGCATTCTGGATATATAATTCCATATATTACATTGCATAATGATGAGAAGAAAACACGGATTCTGTCACATGAAAGCCGACAATCCTCAACTATGCTTCTCACATCCAAAAATGGTAAAATATACTCTCCTCGGCCACCTTATTAGTTGCACCTGTTCAATTCGCAAATTGCTAATCAGCCAATCACTTGGCAGAAACTCAATGCATTTAGGCATCTAGACATGGTGAAGACAACTTGCTGAAGTTCAAACCGAGCATCAGAATGGGGAAGAAAGGGGATATAAGTGGCTTCGGACGTGGCATGGTTGATGGTGCCAGAGGGGCTGGTCTGAGTATTTCTGGGATTTTCACACACAACCATCTCTCGGGTTTACAGAGAATGGTGGGAAAAGGAGAAAATATCCAGTGAGCGGCAGTTGTGTGGAGGAAAATGCTTTGTTGATGTCAGAAGAGAATGGGCAGACTGGTTCCAGGTGATAGAAAGGCAACAATAACTCAACCACTCTTTACACCCAAGGTATGCAGATTACCATCTCTGACTGTACAACACATCCAACCTTGAAGCAGATGGGCTACAGCAGCAGAGGACCACACGGGATGCCACTCCTGTCAGCTAAGAACAGGAAACTGAGGCTACAATTGGTGCAGAATCACCAAAATTGGACAATAGAAGATTGGAAAAACGTTGCCTGGTCTAATGAGTCTGGATTTCTGCTGCCATTCAGATGGTGGGGTCAGAATTTGGCGCATGGATCCATCCTACCTTGTATCACCGGTTCAGGCTGGTGGAGGAGGTGTAATGGTGTGGAGGATGGGCACACTTTGGGCCCCTTAGTACCAATTGAGCATGGTTTACCCTAGTATTGTTGCTGACCATGTCCATCCCTTTATGACTGCAGTGTCCCCATCTTCTGATGGCTCCTTCCAGCAGGATAATGCACCATGGCACAAAGCTCCAATCATCTCACCACTGGACAATGAGATCACTGTACTCCAATGGCCTCCACAGTTACAAGATTTCCGATAGAGCACCTTTGGGATGTGGTGGAATGGGAGATTCGCATCATGGATGTGTAGCTGACAAATCTGCATCAACTGCATGACGCTATCATGTCACTATGGACCAAAATCTCTGAGGAACGTTTCAAACACCTTGTTGAATCTATGCTACAAAGAATGAAGGCAGTTCTGAAGGCAAAAGGGGATCCAACCCGTTACTAGCAAGGTGAACCTAATTAAGTGGCCAGTGAGTGTATGTATGTTGCTATGGCTATTTTTAGTAATTTATGGTTATAGCATAAATAAATGGAATAATACATTTTAATTATCATGTATTGTTTTTAGAAACTGGGTTTCTATTCTTATGCTAATTAACCTGTTTGACTAGTTTCTTGGAGACTAGTAAAACAGGAAGTGATGTTGGCAGGAAATGGGGGAGGGAAAAAAGGACTTGAACACAGTCATGAGCTGCAAATAAATAAAGCACTAGCTTGGAGGACTCTGAAGGAGGAGATTTTGGAAGAGACTCTGGGTAGAAGGAAGATGGCTTCATATCGCCAGGAAGAACAAAGAAGGGAGGGCTCCATAACAACGAAGGAAGATCTCTGCCAGATTCCCAGAAGAACGTCATCTGGGGACCTTAAGCCCGGAGCCTTGGTTGCCTACGGAGATTCTGAAGCTGCTATAAGCCAAGCTAAATTACATTTAGCGTGTTCCTATTATATAAAGTCTATTTTTCATAATGATTTGCTAGGAAGGTTAGGTAGTTTGTGCATGTGTTGTATATACAGTATATCTGTAATACTTTGTATGTATTGTATTGTTTTTCTACAGTTGTAGTATGTATGTACAGCTTTCTCCTTTAGTAAAAGCACAGAGGTTTATGCTTCCTTGCTTTTACTGCAAAGCGACCTTAAGAGATACAAAGCAAAACAATATGTCAGGCTAAATGAAAACCAAAATGACCACAGGCACTTTTAATCACTTGTGGACTGCCTCCCTTGGCTTTACGGGTACAGGGCTGCTCAACTGTGCAGAATTACGTATATATATATATATATATATATATATATATATATACATGATTTGCATCTCCAGGTAGGGGTCGCACACGCCTGGCCACCCTAGCTGCACTGTCATTTGCTATAGCACAAGCCGATCAGTGGGTCCCGACCAATGATTTATGGCCGAAACCTGCTGATTGGCTGAGCGAATGACAGAAGAGAGCTCTGTGTTGGTGAACACAGACAGCAGGACTCTCTAAAGACAGACAGCAAAGCATGGAATAAAAAGCGACACATTGCTTAGTAAAACAGCACACAGAACACACAGCATACTTTGTTAGGCACACACCCCCTGATTGCCCCTAAATATTAACCCCTTCCCAGCCCGTGTCATTAGTACAGTGACAGTGTATAATATTATCACTGATCCCTGTATTAGTGGCACTGGTGATGTTGTCAGTGTCAGTTAGTCAGTTCCCCCCAGAGTCAGTTAGTGTCAGATTGCCCGCCGTACTATCACACCACCATGCTTGACTGTAGGCAAGACACACTTGTCTTTGTATTCCTCACCTGGGTGCTGCCACACACGCTTGACACCATCCGAACCAAATAAGTTTATCTTGATCTCATCAGACCACAGGACATGGTTCCAGTAATCCATGTCCTTAGCCTGCTTGTCCTTAGCAAACTGTTTGTGGGCTTTCTTGTGCATCATCTTTAGACGAGGCTTCCTTCTGGGACGACAGCCATGCAGACTAATTTGATGCAGTGTGCCGCGTATGGTCTGAGCACTGACAGGCTGACCCCTTCAACCTCTGCAGCAATGCTGGCAGCACTCATACGTCTATTTCCCAAAGACAACCTCTGGATATGACGCTGAGCATGTGCATTCATCTTCTGTGGCCGACCATGGCGAGGCGCTGTTCTGAGTGGAACCTGTCCTGTTAAACCACTGTATGGTCTTGGCCACCATGCTGCAGCTCAATTTCAGGGTCTTGCCAATCTTCTTATAGCCTAGGCCATCTTTATGTAGAGCAACAATTCTTTTTTTCAGATCCTCAGAGTTTTCTTTGCCATGAGGTGCCATGTTGAACTTCCAGTGACCAGTATGAGAGAGTGAGAGCGATAACACCAAATTTAACACACCTGCTCCCCATGCACACCTGAGACCTTGTAACACTAACGAGTCACATGACATCGAGGAGGGAAAATGGCTAATTGGGCCCAATTTGGACATTTTCACTTAGGGGTGAACTCACTTTTGTTGCCAGCGGTTTAGACATTAATGGCTGTGTGTTGAGTTATTTTGAGGGGACAGCAAATTTACACTGTTATACAAGCTGTACACTCACCACTTTACATTTTAGCTAAGTGTAATTTCTTCAGTGTTGTCACATGAAAAGATAGAATAAAATATCTACAAAAATGTGAGGGGTGTACTCACTTTTGCGAGATACCATCTATTTTTTATTTTTTACTCTATTACAACAAAATATATAAAAAAAATTATACACTTGCTTAAATGCAAACCAAGGGAGCCCTTATACATTATCAAGATGAACTGTCTAGACCAGTGGTTCTCAACTCCTCGGGACCCACCAACAGGCCAGGTTTGCAGGATAACTGAAATACATCACAGGTGATATCATTTGCTGCTCAGTGATTGCAGTATTCTAGTCTGCATCTCCCCAAGGTGAGGCTGGGTTCACACTATCCGACAAAAAACGGTCCGACTTTGATCCCACTTTGCTGTGCGATTTACGGTCCTACATAGAGTCAAAGTTTGTCTGTGAACATGAATCCGACTTTGATCCCGACAATGCCAGGCACTTTGTGCTCTGGGGATCATGAAGGGGAACTACATGCCAACTTTAAAAAAAACTGCCATGGGGTCCCCCTCCAGGACCATACCAGGCCCTTTGGTCTGGTATGGATTTTAAGGGGAACCCCCACGTCAAAAAAACGGCGCGGGGTCCCCCCCACAATCCATACCAGACCCTTATCCGAGCACGCAGCCCGGGAGGCCAGGAAAGGAGGTGGGGACGAGCGAGCCCCCCCCCCCCCCCTGGACCATACCAGGCCGCTTGCCCTCAACATGGGGAGTATGGGTGCTTTGGGGCAGGGGGGCTCTGCGCCCCCCACCCCAATGCACCTTGTCCCCATGTTGATGAGGACAAGGGCCTCTTCCCGACAACCCTGGCCGGTGGTTGTCGGGGTCTGCGGGCGGGGACTTATCGGAATCTGGAAGCCCCCTTTAACAAGGGGGCCCCCAGATGCCGGCCCCCTACCCTATGTAAATGAGTATGGGGTACATCGTACCCCTACCCATTTACCTGGAAAGAAATATGTACACAAAAAACCACACAGCTTTTTAAAATATTTTATTAAATCTTCTCCCCTCTCTGGCTCTTCTTTCTTCGGCTCTTTTGCAGGGTCTTTCATCTTCTGAGGGGTCTTCTTTCTTCTCCGCGGCGTCTTCTGCTCTTTTGCCGGTCTTCTCCGCTGTCCCCTTCCCTCTGTTATTCCTCTCTTCTTCTTCTTCTTCCCTGACCGTTTTTTTTGTCGGATAGTGTGAACCCAGCCTTATACTTAAAATCTGACCTGTTGGTGGGTCCTGAGGACCGGAGTTGAGAACCACTGGTCTAGACACACCTGAAATACCAGGGGACAGCCAGGTCTCTTTCTCCGGAGGATCTCACGTGAAGCTGCTTCACACAGAAATTCTGGCACTATGGGTTTGTTTTATGTCATGTAAGGTTAGTGCTCTACATTCAGTTATAATCTCTTCCTACTGAGAGTGGTTAACAATCACCTCATTAGCAGAACATTGATGAGATTATAATCGTCTGTTGAAAAGCTCCATCCCTCCAGCCAACATCTTAGTGATAAGCCCCGCTCATCTACAATCCCAGCCAATTCCACCAGCGTGGACAATATGGAATCTCTACACTTCCTAAAGAGCCCCATTAAAATAATAATAAAAAAAAAACACGGGGGAAAAAAAGTCCACCCCTGAATCGAAGACCAAAATTATACTGACCAATCTAATTTTATCCTTTGTTCTTAGTTTGATTAGGGCTCAGGTCCACAGGCCTTTTTAAAATGCTGTTTGAAAGCAAACAAATGCGTTTCAATGGCAATGATTCACAAGGCTGAGTTTGCTTTGATTGCCGTTCCTATGCATCTTAATAGGACTTGTTGCATCCAAAGAAGCACAGCAGGTGAAAAGCAGCCTTTGAATTCCCGTGTGTCCTGCTCAATTGAAATCAATAGAATTTTGCTTGCTTGCATTTGATGATTGTTCCAAATGCAGGCAACCAACACCCATTGACATGAGCCTTGTACCACTTTACTCCTTTCCCCAATCTTGTTTTACTGTGTCTCCAATAAGAATGAGTTTGACGGTCTTTGCCGATTCCAATACCATTTGCATTCTTTAAAAAACTTCAATCGCTGGTTTACAAATTTATTTGGGGAGGTGGTGGATGCAGGGTGGTCCACTCCACTCTGTACATTTCTAAGTGGATGGGTGGACTGGGAGTTCTCCATTCTTTTGAGGAGCCCAATTGATATAACTGTATCAATTTTTTTCTACAACATACCAACCTGACTGGACAACGTTGGGGGCACAGGCAAGACCCTCACTGCCTATAGTCCTTCTGTTGTGGCTCCCAACAAAGGAACGTCGGGCAATTCTGAGTCCCTCCTTGTATCACTCTCTACGTCTCAGGGACATGGTGTGCAAACCATATCCTCTAAAATCTCCCCACTCCCCAGTGGCCCCTGTAGGCACCCGCATTTTCCTCCAGGTCAGAATCCCCAACAATTCACATGGTGGGTTAACAAAGGTCTTTACAGGATAACGCACTTTACAGACCACACAGGGATCAGACGAATGTCCTATTATCTGGAAACACTAAGATGCCGCAGACAGAATATTTTCGCCTGTACCAAACTACTAATTTTAAAAAAATCCCTGGGTACGGACCAGACAGGCATAACTTCTAGGACCTTGTTTGAAAATAAATGCCCGAGTCACGTGGGGAGATCTCAGAGCTTTATGTTCTCTTCAACAGTCAACAGAACAAGCCACCCTACCAAACGGCATGGCACTCAGACCTGGGTGAGACTATAGAGGAGGAAGTATGGGTGCAGTGGTCGAATACTCAATACCTCATTAGTGGAAGCGAATTACAAGGTGCTGTCCAGATAGAACCCGGCGAGGCTGGCGAGACTGTACCCTGGCACTTCACCTCTTTGCTTCAGAGTGTGTGGGCGAGAGGGTGATATGTTCCATGTCTGGTGGTCCTGCCCAAAGGTCCAGCACTTCTGAATCAGAATATTAAACTTGGTCTACTCAGTGACAGGACAAAACACACCTAAAAATTCTAAAATGGTGCTGTTTCCGGACTTGGATGAGATCCCCAGAAATCTCTGAACCCTCGTTTTTTACATTTCCCAAAGACAACCTCTGGATATGACGCTGAGCACGTGCACTCAACTTCTTTGGTCGAGCATGGTGAGGCCCTGTTCTGAGTGGAGCCTGTCCTGTTAAACTGCTGTATGGTCTTGGCCACCGTGCTGCAGCTCAGTTTCAGGGTCTTGGCAAACTTCTTATAGCCTAGACCATCTTTATGTAGAGCAACAATTCTTTTATTCAGATCCTCAGAGAGTCCGTTGCCATGAGGTGCCATGTTGAACTTCTGGTGACCAGTATGAGAGAGTGAGAGCGATAACACCAAATTTAACACACCTGCTCCCCATTCACACCTGAGACCTTGTAACACTAATGAGTCACATGACCCCGGGGAGGGAAAATGGCTAATTGGGCCAAATTTGGACATTTTCACTTAGGGGTGTGCTCACTTTTGTTGCCAGTGGTTTAGGCATTAATGGCTGTGTGCTGAGTTAGTTTGAGAGGACAGCAAATTTACACGGTTATACAAGCTGTACTACTTTACATTGTCGCAAAGTGTAATTTTGCTACACAAAGGAATACTCAATACTTCATTAGTGGAAGCGAATTACAAGGTGCTGTCCAGATAGTACCCGGCGAGGCTGGCGAGACTGTACCCTGGCACTTCACCCCTTTGCTTCAGAGGGTGTGGGCGAGAGGGTGATATGTTCCATGTCTGGTGGTCCTGCCCGAAGGTACAGCACTTCTGGATCAGAATATTAAACCTGGTCTACTCAGTGCCAGGACAGAACACACCTAAAAATCCTAAAACTGTGCTGTTTCCGGACTTGGATGAGATCCCCAGAAATCTGTGAACCCTTGTTTTTTACATTTTTGGAAAAGCATGGAAATCTCCAGTGGTTAATGTTGCATTAGTAAAACGTAAACTTTCCTGGATCACGGTCAATGAAAAACTAACCAGCATCCTCAGAGACAAACAAGCCAGATTTGAAAAAGTGTGGGCTCCCTGGATTAAATACCTTCAAGCCCCATAGCTCCTGGGAATTCTGTGGTCGGGGGCCTGGGACGAGGGAATTGACTTTTGTTCCTTTTCGTTCCTTCTTTTTCTTTTCACCCTTTTCTTCTCTCTTTTTATGATTTGTGGCATTTCTTATATGGATGCAAATTGAGAGCCCTAGAGCCTCTCGTGTTTCAATATCAATAAGGGAGCAAGGTACTGTGCCTTGAGGCGCTAGATTAGCTCTGGTTATAAGCGCTCCTATATCTTTTTATGTTACTGCGTTAACACTTGACCATCTGCTGCAGTCATTTTTTTTCGACGTAATGTCCTTTCTCTGTTTTTCTTACAGAGTAATTATATTTATCTTGCTTATGCCTTGGGCGAGCAGAAGCCTAATTTGATAGGATCAACCTTTTATACTTGGTTTTTGTATTATGTTTGAAATTATCTAACCCTTGATTACCGTTGAGGGTGCATTTATCTTTTCATATTTGTATGATACTGTTTGTATCCTAAGCATAGGCATGTGCACATAGGGTGGCAGGTGTGCCCAGGCACACCCTAATCGCCCGGTACTGTGCAGATTCCCCCTGCTGCCTGGCTGCAAAGAAAGGGGCTGGGGAATCTCTGTCTTTTTCTCTGTCTCGAAAGTGAGACACCAGGGGTCTATTTAGACCCCTGATATTTCACCAAAGTCCCCCAGCAGGGCTCCTAAAAAAATGGGGAAAAAAATAATAAAATATAATATTGTAAAAAATAATAAAAAACAAAATTCAAAAAAAAATTAATAAATAAAATAAACTACTGACACCTATCTCTTGTGGTGCACACCCTAATGCAATAGGCTACGCACACCTATGATCCTAATAAATTTGTTAAACCTTTAAATAAAAATCTATTGCAAAAAAAAAAAAGAAAGAATGAGTTTGGGTTTGGTCTGAACTTGGTTTTGTACCAAACCCAGAAAGGAGCTGTGACTCCCTCCCACCATTGCCCAATCAACTGCGGGAGGGGGATACCCCAAATTGCAGATGCACGTACACAAAGAGGTGGGGATGCTTGTGACATCATTGACCTAATATGGCCATATTAGGTCAATGTCATTGACAGGGGCCTATCATCAGGGGCTGTCAACCAGGGAGAGATCATCCATGGGTGCAGTGTGGGTCAGAGCACAGTGGGCCCTCCCACCCCTCAGGGCCCGTGTTCAGTGAACACCCTGCACCCATGGATGATACACCACTGGTCATTGACCTGATGAACCAATGCGGTTAAAATAGGTCAATAATATCGCAACCATGTGGCCAGGGCATTCCCTTCCCTGCAGCTTTAGATACACAAAGGGGAGGGGATGCTTGTGACATCATTGGCTGCCAATGAGAGGAGGAGGGGCCACTTGGGAAGAGGAGGAGCGAGAGGACATTTTACTGGAGGTGTGACACAGTGAGCCTCTATAGAAGCCCTGTCCACCACCCGGGACAGCAGAGTTCACTGTGATTGTCTGCTGTGCAGCCTGGGAGAAAAAAGAGACTGCTGGGAGCCGACTGAAACTATGGGGGATATGGTCTCAGGAGACAGTTCTTTATCAAGCCAAGGACTGGGTGGGACTACTAGTAGGAGGACAGAAAGCTGCTGAAGAAGGAAAAGTAAAGAGAAGCCCGGGTTTGGAACAGTCTCACTTGGTATGTGAGAGGTGACCAGAGACTGGGCTGCTGAGTTGGAGAGCCGCCTGTTATGAATGTTTGCGCCAATGTTAGAGAAAGACTGGTCTGCCACATTTGCGTAGAGGGCACAGCTGTTGGGGATTTTCAAAGAGCTGGAGGAATGGGATGTCACCGGTTGCATGAGAGATTGTCACTAGAGGGTTCATTGCCTGGCATCAGAGAGCGGGAGGTAGCTTAATTACAGACTGCGTAGAGGTGAGCGGCTACAACTTTCTTAACCACTTCCTAAAGAGACAGTGGGCACAATTCACTAAAGGTTATCGCATGTGTTATGACAGTCACGTGACCACTTAACTGATGCAATAATGAAAATGTGAATTCACTATTGCTCTCTTGCGGTATTTTAGCAAACACTAAAAACGCTCATTAAATACCGCATAAAAGGGCATTAAAGTAAATTCACAAAAGGAAATAAATAAATAAATGTATGCGGTTATTAAATAGTGGTCAAAGCTTGCGATAACTATGCGGTAACAATGGCAATGGTCATACCACCCACTGATCGGTTTCAAAAATAGTCGGGATTCGGGAAAGTGCAGGCTGTAGCAGGTGTCAGCTAGATTTTAGTGGGGAATTGTTTTTGGAGGCTGGCAGACCACACATCAAATAGGATGGAGCCCTTTGAATCCAATCTTCTGGAATTTAAAGCAATACAGAAGAGGAGGTCTCAAGTGGTCTTTTTAAAGGAAAGAACCTTTAAGGAGCACACACTGCTGGATCAATTCTCTGATCAGCAGCGGCTGGTCAATAAGGGGCGCCTGGGCGCCGCCTCCCCACCGCTGACAAAAAAAAAAAAAAGTCAGCCTGACCCCCTACAGGAGGTGCCGGTATATTGACTTTTTTTTCCTCTGCTCCTTGCTGTCTGCTGACAGCAAGTAGTGAGCCGACTGATCAGTCATAAAAGACTATGCATGTGTGCTGAACAGGCGCACACAAACACAGTCTGATTGGCTGACCTGAGCCAGTGACTGACTGGCATTGGATGCTGTGGGTGGGGGCGGGACTGTGGCGGACGTGCTGGCTGCATGTTTACTCATGCAGGCGCAGAACTCCGCTGGGTTTCAGTCCCGACTCCCGTGCCACAGACCATCCACTCCGGCATGCTGTCCGCAAGCCGAGCTCTGCTCACTCCAGCATGCTGTTCGCAAGCCAAGCTCTGCAAACTGCTATTAGATGGGGTAAGTGCGGGACTTTGTCCCGACTTCGGGGGAGGGGTCCTGTCAGTGCCCGCGAGCCCCTATCCAGGGCTCTGTATACTGCTATATGGTGACTCTGTATACCCCTATCTGGTAACTGTATACTGCGATATGGTGTGAATTACACAGCTTGCTTTTTTCAGAAGGTTGTGCGTTATTTTACCGCATACTCGGATGTGGTAACATATCGCTTAGTGGATTGTGAACAGTTTCTCCTTACCTGGGAAAACAGTTTGGGTATTTACGATCCCTGTACCATGGGATCCACCTGAGCGCTCCAAAGCAGGAACCCCAAAGCCCCATGGATTAATAGTTTGCTGGCCAGCAGGAGGGGTTGGAGAGACTGAAGAACCTATTAGTTTCATGTATCCCCCATTTAGGTAGGACCTCCTTGGATCTATTTTTTAAAGTGTTTCCTTAAAAGGTATTTATCCCAAATAAAACCTTCTATTTTAGCCTTGGTGTTTTAGAGGGCGTGGCATAGCCAGAAGGGTCAAGGTCACCCGGAATCAGGAGACCCATAGAGCGGTGGCTCCTTCGGGAGAAAGCACTGCAATATTACAATGCTGATGTTATAAAACGAAAGCCTATGCTGTGACCAAATCTCCTATAACCACTTTCTGCCAAATCGGGTACCTGGTACGCCATTTGATTGAAGTGGTTGTATTGGGATGATATGCAGCTGTAGGCATCACCCCGGTACCATTTTCTTTTAGAGCTGATGGACGGCTCTCTTGTAATAACAACCAGAGCAGCTAATAAGCCATCGGTTGTTATTACAAGCGGCGGGAGGGGTCCGCCTTCTGCGCCTCGCTCGGACGCTCCTGTCCCACCGGCAGACCCGAGCTACTAGCCGGCGGACACGGAGACACGGAAAAAACCCAGCATCTTAACAGCGCCATTTTTTGAAAATCTGAAGTATTCAAAAACGCCGATCTTTCAGCCACTCTTAAGGGAGCACATGGGTACACCTGGCCAAACCCTCACCAAGGATGAAGACCAACTGCAGTAAAATGAAAGAGGAGGTCCGCCCAGAACTCAAAAAATTAAAAGCCAGCAGCTACAAATACTGTAGCTGCTGACATTTAATAATAGGATACTTACCTGTCCTGGAGTCCACCGATTTTGGCACCGCAGCCAATGTTTCCATCAGCTGTCGGGTGCTGCCGCCGCCATTGCGGGTAAGGGAAGTATTACGGCTTCACGTCTGGGTCCCTACTGCGCATGCATGAGGAACCACTGCGCTCTCTCACTGGCGTGGTGGTGGGGGGGGGGCAAGCTGGTGACGTAGATCGCTGCGGCCTCCTCTCCTGGAAGTGGGGACAGGTTACCTGTCAGGTATCCACTCCCCCCCCTTCTCGTACCCGCTGCATTCTGCCTGAGTGTGGCCACGATGTCTGCCAGCGACCCGCGAGCGCCTTCTAGCGAGGAAGAACGGGGAACCGCCGATGTAAACACGCATTAAGCATGACACTGATCTACTGATCCCTGTACTCAGGATCAGCTAGATCTGTTATGCCCCTGCCAGCCCAGCCCCCATACAGTTAGAACACGCCTAGGGAACACAGTTAACCCCTTGATTGCCCCCTACATGTGAACCCCTTCACTGCCAGTGACATTTATACAGTAATCAGTGTTTTTTTTTAGCTCTGATTGCTGGGTTAATGTCAATGGTCCAAAAAAAGAGTCAAAAATGTCTGATCTGTCTGCTGCAATATTGCAGTCCCGATAAAAATCGCAGATGGCTGCCATTACTAGTAAAAAAAAATAGTAAAAACGCCATAAATTAATTCTCATGGTTTGTGAACGCGGTAGCTTTTGCTCAAAACAATTAATATACGCCAATTGCGATTTTTTTTTGTTACCAAAAATATGAGGAGGAATATAAATCGGCCAAAACTGATGAGTACATTTGTTTTTTTTTATATATTTTTTTTTGTATTTGTATTTTAGCAAAAAGTAGAAAATATTGTTTTATTTTTCAAAATTGTCTCTTATTTTTTTGTTTATTGCACAAAAAATAAAAACTGCAGAGGGGATCAAACACCACCAAAAGAAAGCTCTATTTGTGGGGAAAAAAGGACGTCAATTTTGTTTTTGTACAACATTGCACGACCGCGCAATTGTCAGTTAAAGCGACGCAGTGCCGAATCGCAAAAAGTGCTCTGGTCCTAAAGGGGTAAATCCTTCCGGGGCTGAAATGGTTAAAGAAAGCACCCAGCTCTGCCTTTTTCCTTGTTTTTTTTCTTCAGAAAATCATAACAGCTGCAGTTTGAAATGAGAAATTAAATTTTTATAAAATAATCAAGTTACAAAAGAACTTGTGTAGCAATTATACATTTTATATTATTTCAGCAAAATTGGAATAATCATTCAAACAGAAAGCCAACAATAGGTAAAACAAACAAGGCTGATATCATTTCCTAAAAGCGTGTACTGTATTTGCATGGCCTGGGCTTGAAGAAGCAGCCTTTGAGTAAGCGGCTCTAATGCACAAACACCAACCTGAAACCCAGGTCAAGTGCACTTGAAAGCCTCCCATTTCCCACAATGCAAAGCATGGACCACTCTACACTCACCGGCCACTTTATTAGGTACAACCGTTCAATTGCTCGGTAACACAAATTGCTAATCAGCCAATCACATGGCAGCAAGTCAATGCATTTAGACATCTAGACGTGGTGAAGACAACTTGCTGAAGTTCAAACCGAGCATCAGAATGGAGAAGAAAGGGGATTGAAGTGACTTTGAATGTGGCATGGTTATTGGTGGCAGAAGGGCTGGTCTGAGTATTTCTGGGATTTTCACACACAGCCATTTCTCAGGTTTACAGAGAATGGTGGGACAAGAGAAAATATCCAGTGAGCGGAAGTTGTAAGGAGGAGAATGCCTTGTTGATGTCGGAGGAGAATGGGCAGGCTGGTTCCAGATGATAGAAAGGTGACAGTAGCTCAAATAACCACATAAGGTCCGCAGAATACCATCTCTGAACGCACAACACATCCAACCTTGAAGCAGATGAACTACAGCAGCAGAAGACCACACCGGGTGCCACTCCTGTCAACTAAGAACAGAAAGCTGAGGCTACAATTGGAGAAAAGAGGATTGGAAAAACGTTGCCTGGCCTGATGAGTCTGGATTTCCGCTGCGACAGATGGTGGGGTCAGAATTTGGCACATGGATCCATCCTGCCTTGCCAGGCTGGTGGTGGTAATGGTGTGGGAGATGGGCACACTTTGGGCCCCTTAGTAACAATTGAGTATCCTAATCAATTGACTGATACTGTGTTTGCTGCTTTGGCAGATTGGTACCCTTTGGCTTTTTACAGAGACTCTTGTTTTATCCTTTTTACAGTTTACCTTGTGGATCTGAGCACATGGATTTTTTTTGTGTATTTTTTGGGGCATTAAAATGGCTGGCAACATGAAGGTTTTGGGAGGGGGCAGCAAAATGCACCTTCGCCTAAGTAGAATAAAATCTGTGCACCGGAATAAAATCCACAGGTGCCTCCTTAGCACCTGGCTTGCTACAGGAGGCATCCAAGGGAGGGTAGGAGCCTACAGCTCTGGCCAAGGCTGCTAGAAGAGGACGAAAGTGATGTTTCTGTGTGTAGCGCCCCCATAGTGTAGGTGCTTTATTTTTGTAGATTTTTGGTAGGAGAGGAAAAATCTAGTCAAGCCTGACAGTGAGTGCAGGCCTGAATGTTTTGATCTGGGCTGGGGAGTGGCTCAGGGAGGGGCTTGAGATGGTAGGAACACCCCTTGGAGAATCCTCCCCTTGGAGCTGGGAAAGTTCTGGAAAGGGGGATGGATGGGGAGGTGTCACTTCCTGATGTATGACAAGGAGCCCTTACCAATCCACTGACTGGGTTGGCAGGGGGCAGGCCTCCTTAAATACAGCGATCTGCCAGCAGGTGTCAGGAGTGTTCGGGTGGAAGAGAGGAGGATGTAGCTAGAGCTGCGGGTCAGGCCTCGTCTGGGGGGTGACCTTGAGGCATGGGGCTTGGGTGCAGCCAGGAGCGCGAGTCAGCTCCTGGGGTGGCACAAGGAAGCAGAAGAGCAGCTGAGTTCTACATGGAAAGAGACTCTTTAAAGGACACACTAAATAGTCGGTGAGTGGCGGCCCCTGGGAGTTGGATGAGACAGGCTGAGAAGGTATAGCGTGCAGTCTGTAGAGGCTGGGGGAAGCCAATCAAGGGGTAGGAGAGCCATTAGACCACAAGGCAGGCCGGATGGGCCTGGAAAATGGATGGGCCGGGAGTTGTAGTTCATCCAGTGCCCAGCTAGCACCAACATACTTGCTACACAAGTGAAGGTCCATGGCTTCACACATGGGAGCCTGCAACCTTCACTCACAAAGGGTGGTCCGGAGGCCCTGCTAGCAGTCACAGCAGGCCTCACCATGTGCTAGCTGCAGTGGAAGAGGAAGTGTCATGGAGGTCTGATAATTTTCCTTTCAGGCCAGTGAAGCCAGTGTCGGTACACTATTGCAGAGCTACAAGGGGATCCACCCTATTAGCAGCTAATGTACTCACAATATCACAACCACAAAGGGGGCAGCCCTAGTGGCACTGGCAAGCATGTAAAAATAATGAATCAACAATAATAAATATATGAAGATGTGACAGAATATTTGCATATCATAAGCCCAAACATCACAATCCCCGATCACTGGATGTTGAAAACCTGATATAGAAACGTGTATGGATGTAATAGGCACAAACCAGATACACATGGCATGTGCCCAAGAAAGATAGGCTGCCAAATGTACGGTATACAAAACAATAATAAATAGCTATGTGCAATGTTATAACCCCAGGGGGATGTACCCCAGAGGTGCCAATGCATGTAAGGTGTAGCGACCACAGGGGAATGTACCCCCATGGTGCTAGCATGTATACAGTGTCACAACCAAAAGGGGGATCTACCCCTCTGGTAATTGTGAATGACAGGCATATAATTAATCGTGATCTTGGGTCGCTGATAGTCAAATGCTGTGGTCAAGAGGTGTATATGTATCTCATGGGCCCGGTTGTCAAAATCGCTGATCGCTGGTGAAAGAATTCTGGTATAAAGAAGTATGTGTATATCATAAGCCCGATGCGTTTCGTGTGAATACCACACTCTTCAGGGGCAATGCATCAAAAGCTGCAAAATATATATATATGTGAAAAATTATATGTCAGTGCGAATGCAAAAGGATTACAATGGTAGTAAGGGAGAAGGAGGGGGATGGCCACTCCTTACCTAGTATACATAGGTATACACTTGCTCGCCAATGGAGTGTATACCACGGAAGGCCCGGAAGCATCAACCGCCCACCGCGCCTGCGACGGGAGCTGAGGAAGGAGGCTGCTGAGAGATAGCCAGGCACACTGCAAGGCCCCAATTGAATTCAGATTATGGAAGGTTAGACTCTTCTCAAATCTTTACTGTGATCTGTGTCCCCACTAGGAAGATTGACCCTCTATCACGTACAGTATAGAAGGCCGTAGTGACGAGAGGGCTTCCCTTGTAGCTCTGGTTTAAACAACCCTGGAGGTGGTGATAGGGAGTGCAAGGCACAAAGAGTGACAATTCGCTGGTAGCTGCTTCTGAAGGTGATCAGCAGGTTGGTTTGTAGGCAGGTGCAGGTTGTATTCCCCACTGTAGGTGGCGTTCGACTGAAGTGGCAACGCAGAAGGGCAAAAAAGGTGAGGGGAACTCTGTTTCTACATGACTTCCTGTGGTCACAGGTAGACAGCTGTCACAGGAAGACGCTAGTGACCCACTTGACCTCGGTGGCCATCTTGGTCAGGCAGAGTCTATTTAGGACTCCAGCTCCTGGCTTTATGCAAGTTGTTAGTGAAGGGACAGGTTCCCTGTCTGGCAGGGACAGCGCTTAGCAGCAGGGAAAGGTTCCTGAGGAGTAGGGAAAGTGCAGGGACTATGCCTTCTCCTCGTATGAAAACTTCCCACTTTCCCACTTGGGTGTGGACCAGCCAGGCCGCATTCCCACTCCTTGCTGCAGAAGCTGCTGACAATATTCCAGGATCTCGATCCCATGATACTGTTTGTAAGTGGCTCAGCTGCGCCTTCCCACCGAGCCTGTTTGTATGTGGTTGGAACTCTCACAATATACTGTTTTCATCCTTCTCAGCCTCCAAGTGTATTTCCTACCATCCGTACACCATGCTGCACCCTACCCGCAAGCTCCCCAGAGCAGAGATGGAAGCCATTGAAGGATCATGAAGAGACACTGTAGAAGAGCAGGTCAGGCCCAGCAGCTGGTGGGATGCCGACAACCACGGTAGGCTGAGGTGATGCAGGACATGACCAGCAGGAAAGAACTGCAGTAGCGATGTCAAGGTCAAGTGCCAAGCTGAGGCCATGCACAGAGGATCGATAGGACATGTCATGGAGGAGTCGAGGTCAGAAGCCAAGCCAAATTCACTCACAGTAGGACTGAAGATAGAGCCAAAGCCAGGAACATACACGATTGATCAGCACAGGTAGAAGCAGAGTCCTTAAGCAAGCTGGGGTCACAAGCAGAAAACAGACAGAAGGGAATCTAAAAGCTGAATTGGTAACGGGAAATCAGGACATGCACAATGATCAGGATACATGGAAGTGTGGTTCATGGAAAAGATGAAGATCAACCATCTGTCATTACTTCTTCCTTTTAAATTGGGCATTTGGCGCCCATTCTGATATTGGCCATGTGCGCTCATGCAGTGGATGGGCGTGTTTCTGCACAAACAAGCATGCCCATGCAGGATACTGGTGGAAGTTTCAACTTATGTAACAGCACATGTACACCTCTGTGCTGGATGGCGTCCTGACACCATCTCTTTAAAGCCTCGTACACAGGGGACCACGATTGTATACAACAGATCGTACGAACGACCGTTGTATGCGAAATCGAACGTTATTACGCGCGATTAGAACAGCCGACGTACGACGGTCATACAACGGGAGTTGTATGAGCAAACTAGAAAACTTGGTCGTACCAACAAGCGGTCATACGACCATTGTACCGTGTGTACAGAGAAGTTGGCCCAACAAGTTGTATTGTGCTAAACACGCATGCTCAGAATTCAGGAACGGCCGGACGCTAATTACATGCACCTGAACGTTCTTTCTTTGGTCGTACGATCGTGTAGTGCAGTCAGTATGCTAGATACAACAGCCAATATACGATTTGAGCCGTTCAGTCGTACGACCGTCGAACCCTGTGTACAAGGCTTAAGTCTTGGTCACTTAAGTCCTGTAAGGCCTCATACACACGGGCGTATTTTGACGCCGGCGTCTACTGACGTTTTTTAGCTGCTCCCCATGTTAGTCAATGGCCACATAAAATACGTCGGCGTTTTTGAGCTGTAGATGGCGTCGGCGTATCAGAGAACCCACGACCAGCGCGTTCCTTGGCTGCAACAACGTCAAAAAGCGCCGCAAAACGCCACGAGACGCCAACAGACGCCAACAAACGCCACCTAATATTGTACCGGCGTTTTCCGGCATTTTTTGACGCCGACGTTTTTAGGTTGAAAAATAGCAGAGGAATGATTTTTTTTTAAAAAACGTCTATTGACGCCGACGCTCACTAGCGCTCAAAAACGCCAATGCATAACGCCGAAAAACGTCGACTTTATCTCCTTGACGTCGGTCCCGACGTTTTGTTTATTATTTTATATACGCCCGTGTGTATGAGGCCTTAAGCCAACAGTTTGGCCTCATACACACGGGCGTATTTTCACGCCGGCGTCTACTGACGTTTTTTAGCTGCTCCCCATGTTAGTCAATGGCCACATAAAATACGTCGGCGTTTTTGAGCTGTAGATGGCGTCGGCGTATCAGAGAACCCACGACCAGCGCGTTCCTTGGCTGCAACGACGTCAAAAAGCGCCGCAAAACGCCACGAGACGCCAACAGACGCCAACAAACGCCACCTAATATTGTACCGGCGTTTTTTGACGCCGACGTTTTTAGGTTGAAAAATAGCAGAGGAATGATTTTTTTTTAAAAAACGTCTATTGACGCCGACGCTCACTAGCGCTCAAAAACGCCAATGCATAACGCCGAAAAACGTCGACTTTATCTCCTTGACGTCGGGCCCGACGTTTTGTTTATTATTTTATATACGCCCGTGTGTATGAGGCCTTTTAGTTGCCCCCAGAACAGGGAGCGAGGGGAAATCTAAGAGGGCAAACTTGTTCTGGTTAAAACACTCCTAACTAGGGTTGCCACATCATCCCGTTAATGCAGGACACATATGAATTACAAAGGTTCTGAGGCTAATTTAATGCAGATGAGGCACCAAGTGGGTTTAATTACCACCTTAATCAGCCACAGAACCTGAGTAATTAACCACTTCA
>BLSH010164908.1:805137-820574 GCA_018402905.1 Glandirana rugosa
TGTCGCCGAATGTGTCTGTTTTGACGTAAACAAACTGCACACCCCCCGAACACAGTGAGCGCGCGCCGCCGGAGGCTCACAATGCTAGTTATCGCGGTCGCCGTCCTGTGACGGCGGTTTGCGATAACAAGCCACCTTGCTGCCGTCACGCTGCGGCGGGCGGTCGGCAAGTGGTTAATATGTGTCCTGGATTAAAGGGATGAGGTGGCCACCCTACTCCTAACAGGGGATTTCCGTTACTTTGGAGAAATGTCCTCTCACTTCCTGTTGTGTCTACAGAGCAGAGAGTGCAGGGAAATATCCTCAGTGGGACAGACAGCACATAAAAAAAAGTTTAAGAGGAACTTCAATCTCCCTCTCTACAATTTTTTTCACTCTCTGAGTCCTAAATTGTCTGCTGGGTTGTCCACAAAATGCATACACGTCAAACAAATGCAGTTTTGTCTGTGTAAGCCGCTGTTTCCTCCTAGGATAGGGTGACCAGACATCCCCTGTTTCTGGGGACGGTCCCTGGAATGAGGACACTGTCCCCGGACCAAGTCTGTCCCCAGTTTTGTCCCCGGATTGGATTTGAACAGGATCATGTATATACTGTATACTGTACGTGATCCTGCATTTCTGGGTATCAGAGCCGATCAGCGGGTCTGGCGGACTTGATGTTCGCCAGAACCCGCTGATCATTCTGTACACAAGCAGAGCGGCAGTCTGCCTATGTAAACAAGGCAGATCATTGTTCTGTTAGTATGGAAGACATTGTTCCTGTGTTCCTGCAAAGCAGAGACAGGGATCTATGCCCTCCCTTAGTAAAATCACCTCCCCCACAGTGAGAAAACACTTGTTAGGCACACATTTAACCCTTTGATTGCCCTAGATGTTAACCCCTTCCCAGCCAGTGTAATTAGTACAGTGACAGTGCATATTTTAGCAGTGATCACTGTATTAGTGTCACTGGTTCCCACAAAGTATCAAGATACAGATACACCGCTCAAAGCCTCGGCTAACCTCCGTCCACTAACCCACTTCCATAGGGTGCAGGCTCCACCGCAACGTAAGTAGAGGAAAGAAAATCTTCAGACAGCCGCACTCCAAATCAATGCCGTTTTTATTGTATAAAAGTCAGATCCACATAGGTACAATCAGGGCATAACCAAAGCAGACCCCAGGTAAGCAGCTAACGCGTTTCACGTCCTAGACTGACGCTTATTCATAGCTGTCACTTAGGGGTTGATTTACTAAAGCTAGAGAGTGCAAAATCTGGTGCAGCTCTGCATGAAAGCCAATCAGCTTTGAGGTTTTATTGTCAAAGCTTAGTTGAACAAGCTGAAGTTAGAAGCTGGTTGGCTCCCATGCACAGCCGCACCAGATTTTGCTCTCTCTAGCTTTAGTAAATCAACCCCTTAGTGTCAGATTTGTTCGCTGCAATATCACAGTCGCGCTATAAGTCGCTGATTGCCGCCATTACTAGTAAAAAAAAAAAAATGATGTCCCCGGATTTCATTTTAAAACTTTGGTCACCTTATCTTAGGACTCCGGGTCTCGCTCCACCATTTTCTCATCTGATGTCATCAGGAGGCCAGCTGTCTCTTCCTTGTCTATGCAGCCACCCCCATGATGATGATGATGATGATGGTATCCCAGAAGGCATTGGGCGGTGCAACATCATTTTCACCTAGGCAAGAAAGCAGGAAGTGTGGGTTGATGTCCTGCATATACTTGATGATGTGGCTGATCAATCAGAATTGCTCTGATCCATCCTGGAGAGAAGAAGGAGAAGAACGGGGATTTCAAATCCCCAGAGCACTACACTGGCTTTGTGGGCACTGACAGCTCATTACCTATGGAGGTAAGTACAGCGGGGACCGTGGGGGGGGGGGGGGGGGTGTACGGTGTTGGTTCATCTTTGCATTTTTTCTGAACAGGTGAACTAACACTTCAACTCCCCCACCTCCCCAAAAAATGTTTAATACCCAATTGCGTAATGGGAAAGAGGAAAATGATAGGAAATGATAAGAGGTTGAAGGTCCGCTTTAACCTTTCCTTACTTTATCGAAAAATAAATGTGGTTTTGGAAACATTTAATTTCATACCTTACCTACCATTCACCAGTCACAGGAGCAATTTAATTCTGCCCTTTAGGCTGGACGGTGTTGTATTAACCACTTATCCATGTCCATTGTCAGCTATAAGTGAAGCCCGGAGCAGTTAAAAGAGGATCACATGACACAAAGAAGTAATTAACCAATCAAGCAATTAATTATGTGGAGAATTCTACAGAACGTGCTGCAGACAGAAGTTCATAGGAGAAGTCCTTGAACACAGAAGTGAAATGCAGAGTTTCCTGAAATGAAAGATTGTGAGCCCAACGCATCACTAAAAGACATCCCTGCTAAAATAAATTCCTCAAAATTCATTAATGCCACTTTGCAGAATTCAAGTATTGATTTTTTATGGAAATATATACACTAAATTACCACTATATTACCACTATATTACCAAAAGTATTGGGACGCCTGCCTCTACATGTACATTAACTTTAATGGCAACCCAGTCTTAGTTTGTAGGGTTCAATATTGATCCATCCGCTCTCCGCTCTAATTCATTCCAAAGGTGTTCTATCGGGTTGAGGTCAGGACTCTGTGCAGGCCAGTCAATTTCCTCCACCCCAAACTCGCTCATCCATGTCTTTATGGACCTTGCTTTGTGCACTGGCGAGCAGTCATGTTGGAACAGGAAGGGGCCATCCCCAAACTCTTCCCACAAAGTTGGGAGCATGAAATTGTCCAAAATGTCTTGGTATGCTGACGCCTTAAGAGTTCCCTTCACTGGAACTAAGGAGCCAAGCCCAACCCCTGAAAAACAACCCCACACCATAATCCCTCTTCAGAGGCATAACTAGAACCTTCAGGGCTCCAGTGCAAGAAATTACGAAGGGCCCCCCTGACCAGGGCCCTTCCCTCTTCTCGCTGATCCTGGGGCCCTTTACTCCCATCACGGGTTCCTTTATTATGGTACGGCAGCGGCACCCTTTCACAAGTTCTGCAGTGGGCCCCCTTACTGACATCTTCGGACCTCCTCACGGTGGTGAAATGCCAGGGTCCGGTCACAATTGCAACTTTTGTAATCCTGATAGTTCCCTTACTGGTGTCAGTAGTTTTTCATTTAATTTTATTTTTTTACCATTTCATTTTATTTCTTTTACAATTTAATTTTTATTATTTTTTACTATTTTTTTAGGATCTCTGTTTAGGGGGATTTGATGAGATATCAGGGGGTCTAAACAAACCTCAGCCCTCAGTCTCCATCTGTCTAACCTCAGCTGCCCAGAATGAATGGAAAGAAATAACTGTGCACTGAGCCTCCCATTCATTCAGAAACGGAAGTATAGTAAACAAGGTTTACTATGCTTCAGTTATGAATGAACCAATTGGTACCAATCACTGACTCTGTCCATTCAGAAAAGGAAGGAGCGGGTAAATGACAAATTTACCGACCCCTCCCCATCTCTCCATCATGACTCATCTTCTACAGCAGCTGGCAGGAGAGAGGAGGGGGGAAGACAGCAGCTCTGTGGGGGGACCAGGGAAGCACACAGGGACCCTGGGAACAGCAGAAGACAAGTAAACTGGATAGGAGGGCGGTGGGGTGGGGGCAGCATATAGAGGAACCAATCTCCTCCATTAGGAGGAAAATGGGGGAGATTGGTACCTCTAAATGCCACCCCCACCAACCCTTCCATCCAGGTGTACAAGGGAGGCACGTGGGCCCCCTGGAGCATGGGGCCCAGTTGCAATCGCAGCCCCTGCAACCCCTATCGTTACGCCCCTGTCCCTCCTCCCCTAGGGTTGCCACCTTATCCCTTTAAACCCGAACACACATGAATTACACAGGTTGTTCTGAGGCTAATTTAATGCTGGTAAGGCACCAAGTGAGTTTAATTACCACCCTAATCAGCCACAGAACAACCTGTGTAATTATTATGTGTTTGGGTTTAAAAGGATGAGGTGGCAACTCTACCTCCACCAAATGATTTGGACCGGTGTACAAAGCAAGGTACATAAAGACATGGTAAGTGAGTTTGGGGTGGAGGAACTTGACTGGCCTGCACAGAGTCCTGACCTTAACCCAATAGAACACCTTTGGGATGAATTAGAGCGGAGACTGCGAGCCAGGCCTTCTCATCCAACATCAGTGCCTGACCTCACAAATGCTCTTCTGGAAGAACGGTCAAACATTTCCATAGACACTCCTAAACCTTGTGGACAGCCTTCCCAGAAGAGGTGAAGCTGTTATAGCTGCAAAGGGTGGGCCAACTCAATATTGAATCCTACAGACTAAGACTGGGATGCCATTAAAATTCATGTGCGTGTAAAGGCAATACTTTTGACAATATAGTGTCCCACCCATGCATGCACAGACCACTCTATCTAGCAGCTCAGTCTTATGTGAGAGAGAAGACTGCACCTGCATTTATTGCTGTCTGGGGTTTCCCATCCTGGTAACAACAACTCCCCTTATTTCTTGCTCTGGTTTTAAGAAGAGCTTTGGTTCGTCTATGGTTTGAATCCAGAAGGCAGCTTTCAGTGCCGGGCCAATGAGCTGCAGTAGAGGGATTCCCAGCTCCGTCCCTTCATGTACACCAAGGCCGGTGACAACAGTGACCTGATATCCACTACACAGCTCCACATCAGGGTTGCCAACTGCCAGTAAATTTACTGACAGTTTGTAAATATCAGTGATTTTTACAACTGTCTATAAATATCAGGGTCTGATAATTTGTCATGCTGTGCTGACTTTTTAAGTGTAAACCGGGCAAACTACTTGATATGGGTATTGTCAGTGTTTCCATGTTGTGTTTAAATATCAATCGTCTTAGTTTTTAATAGGAGTTCAGTTATTTTTCAGGTTGCCGGTAAAAAATGTGCTCCGCCAGTAAATTTTCCTTGTTTTGCCAGTAAAAAATGCTGCGGGAGGTTGGCAACACTGCTCCACATAGACAAGGACGTGAGGGTGCACAAGACATCATTGACATTGACCTAATTATACTGTATGACCATGCGGCCAATATAATGTATATAAGCAAAAAAAATGCTGCGCTAGCAATCATACAAATAATAATGATTATTAGAATAGAGTGAACTTGGTCATTGCAGAGACCCACTACTAAAACAATAGTGCATTTGAAGAGTAATAAAAAGTCCAAAGATGAATTAATAGAAAACAGTCCCCGTTCATATCTTGAAAGTAGGTGTATAGTAAGGTGCAAATAATACGCAAATCCTCTTAGTGCCACCGTGCTTTGGGAAGTATTGTGAAAAAATCCCACCACCACGCTGTGATTGCGCTTACCAAAGGGACATGGTCACTTATTACAGGAGACCGGAAGGAGCCTTTTTTATATCCACATAACCATAAGAACAGCCGCCAGGGAGTATCCAGACCCCTACTGCTGTGTCAGAGTAGAGCTATAATGGACTTCTTCCCGGGGTCTGACCCCGGGAAGAAGTCCGTTAGCGACGAAACCGGTTAGGCTGTGGCTCTACTCCGACACACCGCGATTCTTGTTCAGGAGATTTTATCATTCCCTGTGATACACCTATTTTTATGCATCTAAATGTAAGTGCAATACTTTATTAACCACTTCCTTACTGGGCACTTAAACCCCCCTCCTGCCCGGACCAATTTTCAGTTTTCAGCGCTGTCGCTCTTTGAATGACAATTGCGCGGTCGTGCGACGTTGTACCCAAACAAAATTTGCGTCCTTTTTTTTCCACAAATAGAGCTTTCTTTTGGTGGTATTTGATCCCCTCTGCGTCATTTCTGATCGCCGCTATAAACAAGAAAAGAGCGACAATTTTGAAAAAAAAAACAATATTTTTTACTTTTTGCTATAATAAATATCCAAAAATAAAATATAAAAAAAAAATGTATTCATCAGTTTTGGCCGATTTATATTCTTCTACATATTTTTGGTAAAAAAAATCGCAATTGGCGTTCATTGATTGGGTTGCGCAAAAGTTATAGCGCCTACAAACTATGGACATTGATTTATGCCGTTTTTATTATTATTATTTTTTTTTACTAGTAATGGCGGCGATCTGCGATTTTTAGCGGTACTGCGATATCGGGGCGGACATGTCGGACGTTTTTGACACTTTTTTGGGACCAATGACATTTATACAGCGATCAGAAATTTAAATGTCCACTGATTACTGTATAAATGTCATCGGCAGTGAAGGGGTTAACCTGCAGGGGGCAGTGAAGGGGTTAACTATGTTCCCTGGGCGTGTTCTAACTGTGGGGGGGCGGGGTTGACAGGGGCATGACAGATCTAACTGATCCCAGTGACAGGAATCAGTAGATCTGGCATGCCCCCCCTCACAGAACGGGGAACCGCCGTGTTTACTTCGACCGTTCCCCGTTCCTCCTCTCTGTAAGGTGATCGCGGGTCTCCGGCGGACATCGGGTCCGCCCAACCCCCGGGCACGCTCCCGCAGTGTGCGGTGGCACGTGCGCGCGCCGCTCGCGCCCGCGGGAGCGCGCCCAGCACGAGCCAAATGGGAAGACGTCTATTGACGTCCTCCCGGCATTTTAGAGCCGCGCTGTAGCCATCATTCGGCTATGGCGCGGATGGGAGGTGGTTAAACATCAATTACCTTTACTGTATTACGCTATTGGAGCCTTTTTCTTTTATGTATTATCCCGCATTCCGGTATGGAGATAAGGTTGCCTGTGACCGAGACACAACAGTAGGGGTCTGGATACTCCCTGGAGGCGCGTTCTTATGTGGATATAAAAGACCATCTCTCTTTGGTAAGCGCAATCACAGCGTGGTGGTGGGATTTTTTCACAATACTTCCCAAAGCACGGTGGCACTAAGAGGATTCGCGTCTTATTTGCACCTTACTATACACCTACTTTCAAGATATGAACGAGGACTGTTTTCTATTAATTCATCTTTGGACTTTTTTTACTCTTCAAATGCACTATTGTTTTAGTAGTGGGTCTCTGCAATGACCAAGTTCACTCTATTCTAATAATCATTATTATTTGTATGATTGCTAGCGCAGCACTTTTTTGCTTATGGTCTATTTTGTGTTTATATCTCACTCATAGCGCTGCAGCTTTATACAGAGATCACATTTTTATTTATTCTTACCCACCACTGAGCGCAGTACCACTTTCCTTTGTATGGCCAATATAATGTCAATATTAGGTCATAAAGCTGCGGGGCGGTGAATCCACCACTTGTAGTTCATTTGCCCAGCACCAACAG
The DNA here is from genome assembly GCA_018402905.1 of Glandirana rugosa. Taxonomy (NCBI): domain Eukaryota; kingdom Metazoa; phylum Chordata; class Amphibia; order Anura; family Ranidae; genus Glandirana; species Glandirana rugosa. The sequence goes on from BLSH010164908.1 coordinate 812,411, forward strand.
CTGCCCTCCAGTTTGGCCTAAACTTAAGGCCATCTCTAGTCCTGGTGTCACAGAACCCAATGGTGTCCCAGACAGAATTAATACCTTGACAGAAATGTCAACTCTTCCCCCTTTATCTACAAGTAAATGAAAAAGTTTGACTATTAGAGGACCTGTAGGTGGGTATTATCACAACATCTAAGGGAAAAGTTGACATTTCTGTGTCAAGTTTATATTTCTGTCTGGGACCCCATTGGGTCTCGTGACACCAGGACTATGGATGACTGTTTTTAACGTGAACTATTAGACAGGATGATTCGGTCTGTTGCAGGCTGGTTAGTAAGATGAGCTGGGAATTTCGGCCACACCCAAAAGACAGCTGTTGGTTCCGCCAATGAGCTGTGGGAGGGGGATTCACCCGCCAAGCAGCTTCATATACAAAAAGTGGCGGGGATGCCTGTGACATCGTTGACCTTGACCTAATTAGCTCAATGTGAATATAGAGTGACAAGTGATGGCGGCAATGATTGTATATAATAATGAGTGAAGCTGCTCCTTTAAGAGAGAATAAATCACTCTAAGTGAAAAAATTAAGAAAAAAAAAAGGTTATGGCGCTACCTCATAAACTAAATCTTATTCATTCAATGTACGTGACAAATTCATAAACCATATATAGTCAGGGGTAGCCCGTCCATTAAGGGCGCACGGGCGCCGCCGCCTCTGTCCTCACCACCCCCCTATATGCTATGGATAGATTCATGCATAGCATGAATCTATCCATGGCCACCTGCGACCACCCTCTATTCATGCGGCCGGCCCCTTTCAGGACGCCGGCCACATGAATTACCATGGCTGTAGGCTCTAATAGGCTTCAACATAAAGTGACTTGTGGCGCAGAGTGTGCCACCACGAGCCCTTAGAAAGGTAAAAGAATATTTGCCTTTCTAACATTCTCCGCCAATCAGGTTTCCCGATTGGTGGAAAAGACAGGCGATCCTATTGGACGCCTTTCTCGCAGGAGGAGGAAAATGCTGCCTGCTGCCCGCTCCTAGATGGGGTAAGTGCGAGTCCCGCAGATGAAGGGGAGGGGGTAGATGGATGCTAGGTACCCCTCTGGTGATGCTGTATATACTCCTCTGGTGATGCTATATACTCCTCTGGTGATACTATATACTCCTCTGGTGATACTATATACCCCTCTGGTGATACTATATACCCCTCTGGTGATGCTATATAACCCTCTGGGGATGCTATATATACCCCTCTGGTGATGCTGTATATACTCCTTTGGTGATGCTATATACCCCTCTGGTGATGCTGTATTTAGCCCTCTGGTGATGCCATGTACCCCTCTGGTGATGCTGTATATAGTCCTCGGGTGATGCTATATACTCCTCTGGTGATACTATATACTCCTCTGGTGATACTATATACCCTCTGGTGATGCTGTATATACCCCTCTGGCGATGCTGTATATACTCCTCTGGTGATGCTGTATATACTCCTCTAGTGATGCTATATACTCCTCTGGTGATGCTGTATATACCCTATATACCCCTCTGGGGATGCTTTATACTCCTCTGGAGATGCTGTATATACTCCTCTGGTGATACTATATACCCTCTGGTGATGCTGTATATACCCCTCTGGCGATGCTGTATATACTCCTCTGGTGAGGCTATATATACTCCCCTGGTGATGCTATATACCCCTCTGGTGATGCTGTATATACCCCTCTGGTAATGCTTTATGCTCCTCTGGAGATGCTGTATATACTCCTCTGGTGATGCTGTATATACTCCTCTGGTGATGGTATATATACCCCTCTGGTGATGCTATATACCCCTCTGGTGATGCTATATACCCCTATCTGGTAATGCTGTATATCCTCCTATCTGGCGATGCTGTATATCCTATCTAGTAATGCTGGGCTGTATATTCCTGACACAATGGGTAGAATCTATAAGGGATGGGGCTTATGAGAAGTGGGAGGGATCAAAAAGGAAGGGCAGGGTCTGGCGCCCCACCCCATCCTAAAATTTCACCAGCCGTCACTGCATATAGTATTGAAATTCGACATTGATCAGATGAAAACTTCATATGAAAAGTATAAATAAATGTGAAAAAAGTTTGTTATAAGTGAAAAAAATAGTGCAACAGAAATCCTTAGTGTGTCTTCACAGAAAAAGGTCCAATCACCGTGATCCAAAAGAAAAGTGCAAACACAATTTGTGCTCCATTATAAATAGTGCTCCATCATAAATAGTGCATATAAAATGCAAACCCACCAGAACTTCAAAGTAAAAAAGCCTTGTAGAAATATTATATTTCTTTCAACCAAGTCAAGCCTAGTTGGGGCGTGCGTTCCAAAGCACAGGGGTCGGGAACCAAAAAAACGGATGGGACGTCCGTAGGAAGCGGTCATGCAGCCCCTATGCATTTCGTGTTACACACGTAACCGGGAAGTTGTGAAGACACACTAAGGATTTCTGTTGGACCATTTTTTTCACTTATAACAAACTTTTTTCACATTTATTTATACTTTTCATATGAATTTTTCATCTGATCAATGTCGAATTTCAATACCATATGTGGTTTATGAATTTGTCACGTATATTGAATGAACAAGATTTAGTTTAAGAGGTAGCGCCATAACCTTTTTTTTCTCAATTTTTAATTAGCTCAATGACATTGACAACTCTTCCCTCTCTATCCACAAATAAATAAACATTTATGACTAGATTTTGGCATTATGAGGGCTGTAGGTGATTATACTCACCAGCATCTGAGTTGACATTTCAAGCATTTATTCCTATCTGAGACCCCATTGGGTCCTGTCACACCAGGACAATAGATGAGTTTAAGTTCAACCAAACCTGGAAGGCAGCGGTTGGTGCTGGGCCAATGGGCTGCAGAATGGGGATTCACCCTCCATGGAGGTTCACCTACACAAAGGGGTGAAGATGCCCATGAGATCGTTGACTTTGACCTAATTAGCTGAATTACATTGACAGCTCTTCCATCTTTACCCACAATTAAATAAACATTTTTGACTAGATTTAGGCATTACGAGGCCTGTAGGGGATTATACTCACCAACATCTGAGGGTAGAGTTGCGTTTTTGTTTTTGTCTGAGACCCCTTTGGATTCCGTGACACCAGGATTATGGATGAGCTTAGGTTCTTTCAAACCCAGCCTTCTGCATTCAGCCTGAACCTAAGCTTATCTCTAGACCTAATGTTACAGGTCCTACAGAGGTCACCGGCACCTGCGGGAAGAGTTGACATTTATGTCAAATTTTTGTTTTGTCTGGGATCACATTGGGTCCTGTCACACCTGGACTTTGAATGAGCCTAGGTTCCCCCAAACCTGGAAGGCAGCTGTTGGTGCCAGGCCAATGGGTTACAGAAGGGGATTTATCCACCAAGGAGCTTCATCTACACAAAGGGGTGAAGATGCTCATAACACCATTACCCTTGACCTAATTAGGTCAATGACACTGACAACTCTTGCTTCTTTATCCACAATTAAATAAACATTTATGTCTACATTTAAGCATTATGAGGCCTGTAGGGGATTATACTCACCAGCATCTCAGGGAAGAGTTGACATTTGACGTTTTTACTTCTGTCTGTGACACCAGGATTATGGATGAGCTTAGGTTCTTTCAAACCTAGCCTTCTGCATTCAGCCTGAACTTAAGCTTATCTCTAGACCTGATGTCACAGGACCTACCAAGGTCACCGGCACCTGCGGGAAGAGTTGACATTTATGTCAAATCTTTGTTTTGTCTGTGACCCCATTGGGTCCTGTCGCACCAGGACTATGGATGAGCTTAGGTTTAACCAAAGCTGGAAGGCAGCTGTTGATGCCAGGCCAATGGGCTACAGAAGGAGGATTCATCCACCAAGGAACTTCATCTACACAATGGGGTGAAGATGCTCATTACATCATAAACCTTGACCTAATTAGGTCAATAAGACTAACAACTCTTCCCTCTTTATCCACAATTAAATAAACAATTTTTTGACTAGGCTTGTTAGGAATCACGATACCTGTAGATAATTATGCTCACTAACATCTAGGGGAAGAGTTGACATTTCTTTGTTTCTGTCTGAGCCCCCCTTTGAGTCCTGTGACACCTGGACTGTGGATGAGCTTATGATTTTTTTCAAACCCAGCCTGAACCTAAGCTTATCTCTAGACCTGATGTCTCAGGACCCAATGGGGTCACCAGCATCTGCAGGAAGAGTTGCCGAGTTGCCATGTGGCACCAGCACTATGGATGAGCTTAGGTTTGCCTGAAAGGCAGCTGTTGATCCTGGGCAAATGAGCTGCAAAAGGGGGATTCACCATCCTAGGATCTTCACCTACACAAAGAGGTGAAGATGCTCATGACATCATTGACCTTGACCTAATTAGGTCAATGACACTGACAACTCTTCCCTCTTTATCTTCAATTAAACATTTTTGACTAGATTTTGGCAGTACGAGGCCTGTAGGGGGACTATACTCACCAACATCTGGGTGAAGAATTGACATTTCAAGTTGTAATTTCTGTCTGGAACCCCATTGGGTCCTGTCGCACCAGGACTATAAATGAGCATAGGTTTGGAGGAACCTCAAATGCAGCTGTTAATGCTGGACCATTGAGCTGAAGAAGGGAGGGGGGGGGGGGTTGTCACTCAAGGACTGTGGTTGAGCTTAGGTTCCTGGTACCAACAGCTATCTTCCAGGTTTGGCCGAACTTAAGCTCATCCATAGTCCTGGTGCAACAGAAATCGATGGGTTCCCAGACAGAAATAGAATTTTGAAATGTCAACTGTGGTGCCAGGCCATTGGGCTACAGAAGGGGCATTCACCCACCAAGGAGCTTCTCCTACATAAAGGGATGAAGATGCTTATGACATCATTGACCTTGACCTAATTAAATCAATAACATTGACAACTCTTCCACCTTTATCCACAATTAAATAAACATGTCTTACTAGATTTAGGCATTATGAGGCATGTAGGGGATTATATTTACCAGCATCTGGGTGAAGAGTTGACATTTCAAGTTTTTAATTTCTGTCTGGGACCCCACTGAGTCCTGTCGCACCAGGGCTATGGATGAGCTTAGGTTTGTATGAACCCCAAACACATCTGTTAATGCTGGACCATTGAGCTGAAGAAGGGGGGGGGGGGTTGACATCCTTGACCTACAGTAATTAGGTCAATGACACTAACAACTCTCTAACAATCTCTTTATCCACAAATACACATTTTTTACCAGATTTAGGCATTTCAATGCTTATAGGTGATTATATTCACCAGCATCTGGAGGGAAGAGTTGATATTTCACGTTTTTACTTCTGTTTGTGAACCCGATTGGGTCCTGTTACACCAGGACTATGTATGAGCTTAGGTTCAGGCAAACATGGAAGTCAGCTGATGATGCCAGGCCAATGGGCTATAGAAGGAGGTTCCCCCACCAATGCAGCTTCACCTACACAAAGGGGCGCAGATGCTCATGATACCATAGACCTTGATTAATGACACTAACACCTCTTCCCTCTTTATCCACAAATAAACAAACATTTTTGACCAGATTTCAACATTACAAGGCATGTAGGTGATTATACTCACCAGCATCTACGGGAAAAGTTGACATTTCAAATTTAGTATATTCTCATCACACACATTCCTGAAATCAGATCTTTAAGGTACTGGGTGCTGTATAGGGTTGCCACCTCATCCCTTTAAACCCGAACACATATGAATTGCACAGGTTCTGAGGCTAATTTAATGCAGATAAAGCCCCAAGTGAGTTTAATTATCACCTTAATCAGCCACAGAATCTGTGTAATTAATTTGTGTTCAGTTTTAAAGGGATGAGGTGGCAACCCTAGTGCTGTAGCGACCGCCAGCTTGATACTGGAACTGCGATAAGTAGATATTCACCAGCACACCAAGGACCATCCATTTCGTCCATTGGGTCCTGCCACACCAGGACTATGGATGAGCTTAGGTTCAGCCAAACCTGTTGATGTCAGACCAATGGGCTACAGAATGGGGATTCACCCACCAAGGAGCTCTACCTACACATAATTGACCTTGACCTAATTAGGTCAATAACCTTGACAACTCTTCCCTCTTTATCGTCTATCAAATAAACATTTTTGACTAGATTTAGGCACTACGAGGCCTGTAGATGATTATTCTAATCAGCATCTGTCCACGTTGCCAGATCAGCATTGACATGGCATGTATACACTCTTTAGAAATGCGGTCTACAACGAAGACTGATGGAGGTGTCACTTATCCAAAGAGCGTGCAGTCTATAGAGAAATAAGACATATTTGTAGAGACAAAAGAGAACCCAAGCAACGGCATTCCATTACATTAAATTTTTACTTCTGCCTGAGATCCCATTGGGTTCTCCGTATATTCCCATCACACAAATTCCTGAAATTAGATCTTTAAGGTACTGGGTGCTGTAGCGACCTCCAGCTGGATACTGGAACCTGTGCGATAAGTAGATATTCACCAGCACACCAAGGATCATCAATTTCGTCCATTGGGTCCTGTCGCACCAGGACTATGAAAACTTAGGTTCAGCCAAACCCAATGGGCTACAGAATGGGGATTCACTGACCAAAGAGCTTCACCTACACATCATTGACCTTGACCTAATTAGGTCAATAACCTTGACAACTCTTCCCTCTTTATCGTCTATCAAATAAACATTTTTCATGTGCTGCAGCAACCGCCAGCCGGATACCGGAACCTGTGCGATAAGTAGATATTCACCAGCACACCAAGGATCATCAATTTCGTCCATTGGGTCCTGTCACACCAGGACTATGAATGAGCTTAGGTTCAGGCAAAACAGGAAGGCAGCTGTTGATGCCAGGCCAATGGGCTATAGAAGGGGGATTCACCCACCCTGCAGCTTCACCTACACAAAGGGGCGAAGATGCTCATGATATCATTGACCTTGACCTTGGTCAATAACACTAACAACTCCTCCCTCTTTATCCACAAATAAACAAACATTTTTGACAAGATTTCAACATTACAAGGCCTGTAGGTGATTATACTCGCCAGCATCTGGGGGGAAAGTTGACATTTCAAATTTTTACTTCTGCCTGAGATCCCATTGGGTCCTCAGTATATTCCCATCACACAAATTCCTGAAATCAGATCTTTAAGGTACTGGGTGCTGTAGCGACCGCCACCTGGATACCGGAACCTGTGCGATAAGTAGATATTCACCAGCACACCAAGGATCATCAATTTCGTCCATAGGGTCCTGTCGCACCAGAACTATGGAATCTTAGGTTCAGCCAAACCTGTTGATGTCAGGCCAATGGGCTACAGAATGGGGATTCTCCGACCAAAGAGCTTCACCTACACATCATTGACCTTGACCTAATTAGGTCAATAACCTTGACAACTCTTCCCTCTTTATCGTCTATCAAATAAAATTTTTTAACTTTTTGATTTAGGCACTACGAGGCCTGTAGATGAGTATACTAATCAGCATCTGTTCCACGTTGCCAGATCAGCATTGACATGGCATGTATACACTCCTTAGAAATGCGGTCTACTACGAAGGCTGATGGAGGTGTCACTTTTCCAAAGAGCATGCAGTCTATAGAGAAATAAGACATATTTGTAGAGACAAAAGAGAACACAAGCAACGGCATTCCATTACATTAAATTTTTACTTCTGCCTGAGATCCCATTGGGTCCTCAGTGTTTAACACAAATTCCTGAAATCAGATCTTTAAGGTACTGGGTGCTGTAGCGACCTCCAGCTGGATACTGGAACCTGTGCGATAAGTAGATATTCACCAGCACACCAAGGATCATCAAACACCTATTTCTCCCTCCTCAACAATCACAATAATTGGTTCCAGTTCCAGTTACTATAGTACTCGTAGAAGCGGGGAAACACATCCACTTCGACGTACCACCCACTTAGGGGGAAGATATCGGGTAACCGGACCGTAGTTGTCGACGGAAGGACCAAACGGACTTGGATTCGAGTAGGTATCAGGACCACACTGTCCTGGGTTACCTGCTTTAACTACTAGGAACCACACGACCACTTATAGATGAATAGCGTGTCCAAGGTCATAGGTCGACCTCCAGCGATGTCGTGGGTCATGGAATTTCTAGACTAAAGTCCTTAAACAC
>BLSH010164908.1:830419-842296 GCA_018402905.1 Glandirana rugosa
CGCGGGTATCCGGCGGCGACCGAGTCCACCGCACCCGCTCCCTGGCCCTCCCCGAACACAGTGAGCGTGCGTTCACAGTGCGCGATCTCGCAACCGCCGTCGCATAACGGCGGTTTGCGATATCGAGCCACTTTGTTGCCGTCAACCTGCGGTTGACGGTCGGCAAGTGGTTAAGATAGAATTAAAATTTAAAAAAAAACAAAAAAAAAACATTTTTCTTTAAAACCAAAAATGACAAAGTGGTAATGTTGCTATGAAACTTTACTGACCTGCTGATTGTTGATTGATCCCACAGGCAGAGGGATGATGGGGCTTGTAGTTCTGCAACAGCTGGAGGGCCACCAGTTTGACACCCCTGGTCTAGGATCACACCTGTGCGGCTGCACTTTTTTTTTTTTTTTTTAACCATAATTTTGCATTGTGTTTTTTTATTTATGTTTTTTTTGGGGGGAGGGGGGAAAGTTTGTTGCTGGCCAGATTTAAAGGGGAGTTCCACCCAGAATTTTTTTTTACATCATTCAAGTCCTTTGCCTATATAGACTTACCTTTAAAGGGAAATGTTTTTTTTATGCTCATCCTAAGTCGCTTGTTGCTAGGTGGTCTCTGTAATCTGCCCCTTTTAGGTGCATCCATAGAGAATGAATCAGCCTGACCTGGGTGGGATCTGAGCTACAGAAGATCGATTTATTTCTGAGGATTTGAGCTTCTGCAGCCTCATTGTTGAAGGATCTGCAAATTCAACTGAACTGTTCCGGTGGGGCAAGTCCCCTAACAGTTGGAATACTGCAAGGCGTCTATTCACGCAAATCTGTAGTTCCTAGACTATTATTTTAAATAATAGATGAGCTTTACCTAAAGCGGAGTTCCACCCAGAATTTTTTTTTTACATCGTTCAAGTCCTTTGCCTATATAGACTTACCTTTGAAGGAAAAAAAAACGTTTTATACTCATCCTAAGTCGCTTGTTGCTAGGTGGTCTCTGTAATCTGCTCCTTTTAGGTCCTAGGCTCTTCTCCTCACTTCCTGCTTCACCTGGCCTCCAGGGAGATGTGACTCATCATTTCCCAGGAGTCAGTGGGCTTCCCTGTACTGTAAAATCGTGTTATTTCCAGACAGGCGGACCGAGATCGAGGAGTGCATAATGGTTACCCACCATGCACTTCTTTCAGGAAGAGATGCCAGGAGACTACTACTTCAGATGCCCTCACCTAAAATGGAAAAGTCCAGCAGCGAGAGAAACGAAACTACATGTAATTAGGCGGTTTGAAAGTAAGGAAACAAAAGGTTATATCTATTTAGTATTAAAAACGTGGATACCAAAAAAAAAAATTCTGGGTGAAACTCCGCTTTAAAAACTCAAAACGCAAATCGCGGTAAAACGCATCAAAAAAGCAACACTTGTGTTTCTGGTGCAGCTCCATTGAAGTCTATTGCATGCAAAATGCAAACTGCAGTGAGAAAAAAGTCCCCACCCTTTCCAAAAAAATGCAACGCCGCAAAACGCACAGATCTGAACTACATCCATAGGAAACCATGTTAAATGGACTGTAGTGCGTTTCTGCAAACTGCAGAGGTGTGACCCTAGACTTAGAGCGCACACATGCCTAGCCTCCCCCTCCCCCAGCCCCCCCCCCCCCCCACACTGATACCTGTGATTGTACACAGCAGGACTTTGTCAGCAGGTCCCAGCCAATAATTCATGGCCAGGACCTGCTGATTGACTGTGTCCAATCACAGCCCAGGGCCCTGTGTTGACAATAAACACAGAGCTCTGTACAAAAGGAACAATGTGTCTGTTTCTTATCCCTGCAAAGCAAAGCAGGAAAAAGAAACAAAGAGATATTTAGTAAAAAGTAACACACATTACACAAATTAACACTAAGGCACACATTAAGATCCCTATTAAACTTATTTACTTTGTCCTGCGATTTGGGACTGCAAAGTCGCATGACAAGTCATTCCCCATTATTTCCAACTTCAAAGTCTCATGCAAATCGCACCTGAATAATATAGATGTGATTTCTGTACGACTTTGTAAAATGTTTTCATGGAGCCAAAGTTGCAACAAAGTCAGACCAAAGTCGTACTGATCCAAAATTGCATCAAAATCGTGGCAAAAAAATTGCGGTAAAATCGTGTCGCACAAGTGTGAAAGGGGCTTTAATCTCTTGATTACCCGAGATGTGAACCCCTTCCAAGCCAGTATCATTAGTACAGTGACAGTGTATAGTATTGTCACCGATCACTATATTAGTGTCACTGATTATGTCAGCCCCCCCCCAGTGACAGTTAGTGTCAGATTTCCAGCCACACTATTACAGTCTCACTATATGTTGCTGAACACCGTCATTACTAGTATAAAATATATATATATATATCATAATTTGTAGATGCTATCACTTTCATGCAAACCAATCAATATACACTTTTTTTATCAAATAATTGTAACAGAATACATTTTGAAATATAGTGTAAATTTATGAAAAAATTCAATTTTTAAAATGCGTTTATTAGATTAGTTTTATAGCAGAAAGTTAAAAATATTGCTGTGTTTTTTTTTCAAAATTTTCAGACTTATTTCATTAATTTATTTTATAGTGTAAACATTAAAAAAAAATCTGTGGTGATCAAACACCACCAAAATAAAGTTTGATTATTGTGAAAAAAATGATATAAATTTAATTTGGGTACAGCGTTGCATGACTGCGCAATTACCAGTTAAAATAGCATAGTGCTAAATAGCAAAAAATGGCCTGGTAATAAAGGGGGTAAAACCTTCCAGGGCTTAGGTGGATATAGCAAAAAAAAATAAAAATAAATAAACAGCGGTGATTAAATACCACCAAAAAAAAGCTCCATCTATCTAAAAAAACAATAACATTTCATATGGGCACAGTGTTGCATGACTGAGTAATTGTCATTCAAAGTGTGACGGCGTTAAAAACCTAAAAATAACCTGGGCAGGAAGTGGGCAAAAGTGTCCAATATTGAGGTGGGTAAACACATTTCTGGCTGCTACAGTATTGCAAGCTGGTCTCCGTCTAATAGACCCCTGATGTCTCATTAAAGAGATTCAGTCATCCCATAAATGCTTTCATAAAGGGGGCTTATCAGTCCGATATCTGGTAGCAATAAAGTTAAGTGTAAAAAAAAAAATGTAGTAACATTTCATAAATAATAATAAAAAAAGTTAAAGCCCTCTGCCCCCCCCCCCCCACATACACTATACATATGTGTAGCCATGTGCTACCTCGAGAGTGGCTGGTAGTTGTGGTTCACCTGATAGCTGACCTCAATCGCACCATATATCACACATCCGGAGACACTGACCAGACCAGCTCTTGTTTTTGTTGTTTTATTTTGGGAAATAACTTGGGGGTAACTGTGGGATGTCCAAACAATTATGGTGCAAGGTTCCCATATACACCCCTCTATATGCGAACTTCACTGCAGACTCTCCCTCTGCAGACTATCGCTCCTCTCAACTCTCCAGCACTTCACTTGCTGACCGTTCCTCTTACAGTTCTCTCACTACACAGAACTCACAGCTTTACACTCCTTTTCTTCTCTCCAGCTCAGAACTTAGTTTCCAGCCTGAAGGTAAATTTATCAGGCTTCTCTATACCTTTCTCTTCACCACGGTTAGCACATGGTGAGGCCTACCCTGTATCAGCAGGACCTCAGGAACACCCATTACAGGCCAGGGATCACAGGCCCCTGAATGTACAGCAAAGTACTTCGGTGCTAACCGGGCCTTTGACGGACTACAACTCCCAGCCCATCCTCTTCAGGTCCCATCGACCTGCTCTCTGGTAGTGACTCTCCTTTCCCTTGACAAGGCTCCCACAGACTGTCCACCATTCCTCCCCCAGTCTGCTCCAGCACTTTCTCCTCCAGTCCCAGGGACCGTCACTCACCGCACTGGTGGATACTTTAAAGTCTCTCTCTCCTCCTGTAGCACCTCCGCTGTTCTCCTGTTCCTCATGTGCGGCTCCAGGAATCACTCTCCTTCCTGGCTGCACCCAAACCCCCAGGCCCCAAGTTCACCCTCCCCAGACTGGGGGCGCACCACAGCACCTCTGCTACATCTCCAGACTTCCACCCGACACTACTCCACCCAGATTGGGCTGACTCTGAGTATTTAAGGAGACCTGCCCACTGCCAACCCTGCTTGGAGATTGGTTAGGGCTCCCTAGAACGCTCCAGATGGCTCCACCCATCTCCCAGCTTTCTGACCAGAAAACCTTCTCCAGGTTTCTAGAAAGAAGTGGGAGGTTCTGTGACCTCATCTGTTAAGTCCACCCAATCCTCCCTTAGCCTCTCCTCTCAGCCCAGATCAAAACATTCAGGCCTGCACATTATAATCAGGCCTGACTAAATTTACCTCTCCTAGCAAAAACCATGCTAGAAAACGCACCTATACTATGGGGGTGCTATATGTAAATGTGTGCGTCGGGTGTGTCCACTTACGGAAATGGCAATGGCGTCACACATACAGTATTAGGCTTAATTCACACTGCCATAAAAATGCTACCATGTGTTTTCTAGGAGAAAAGTTTCTGTGCAACGATCAGTAAAATACTTGTGTATATTTGCGTTTAAATACGTAAAGACACGCATGCGTACATAATGATAATTTATTTTCCCCCTTTGTTTAGACCTAATTTACGAGCTTACAAAACGCGTATACATGCGTTTATTCGTGTAAAGCACAAGTTCTTAGACGCAGATTTTTGGATCCTGTATTATGCATCTGAATGCAGTGCAGGTTTATGCACCTGTGTGAATAGCAAGCAAGTTACAATAACAGCATCGTTTCAGATACAATAAAAAAACTACAACAACAACATGGGCACTTGAAGAACATAAAAGCGCTAATAATATTCAGAAGGACTAAAAAATAAAGGGGGGAGGGCAACACTGTATCTTGGCCTAGGCCAACAAGGCCCAGGCCTAGGGCGGCACTTTGCAGGGGGGCAGCACGAAAAGAGTCCCCACCGGCTTGCACTTTTAGTGCTGCCAGTATGATAATACAGGCAGGGCCGCCATCAGAGGGGGGCAGCCCATACATATGTAGGGGTCCAGGCGTCCCAAAGGGCCCAGGCGGCAGACCCCAAACAATGAGTTGTTGTGCATTCCGCAACTGTTGGGGGGGGGGGCGGACATGAGTTTAGTCAGGCCTAGGGCAGCACAAAACCTAAATACACCACTGGGGGAGGGAATACCCCACCCAAATGACCTTACATTTACCTAGGCTTGAAAGCAGGGGATAGTCCCAACCAGAGCCGCGTATAGCCCCAGTACAGAAGGATAGGGAGGGAGAAAAAGAGCAGGGAAATAGTGGAGGGACCAGTGGCGGCCGCTCCATTAGCCGCCCCCCCCCTCAAACCATGCGCCCGGCCCCTAATACCCATGCAGGGTGCCGGACGCATGGATTTCAATGTTTTTTTTTTATTTTTTATTTATGCTTCAAAAAAGGGTGGGCTTGGGGCGCAGAGCACTGCACCATGAGCTCACCCAGTTGTGTTACAATAGCAAATGAATATGTCTTCCTGCTCCTCCTCCCGGCCAATCAGGAAGCGGGAGGACTCCCGGCCTATTGGGTCTCGGGACCCACTTCCTGTTCGGTCGGGAGGAGAAGCAACGGCCCGGCTCTTCCCTCGGCATGCCGGGGCTACGGTCAGCCGGTGGAGGGTCAGCAACAGCCTCTTTAAGCTTCCAGGAGCTTGTAAGCTCCTTGAGGGTAGGGACTGATGTGAATGTACAATGTACATGTAAAGCGATGCGTAAATTGACGGCACTATATAAGTACCTGAAATAAATAAAAATACTACATAAAAATACTACATGCAGGCAGGATGGAAAGGTTGCACATGCTCTGTTCTATCTTCCTGCTTCACATGGACACAGACTGCAGCTCATTTCTAGAGACAGTGGTTGTTTATTTGTGACCTGGGCATGTCATTGGCAAAGCACCAATCAGCTCTGGCCGGATTGTGGGCGAAGGATCACTGATGCAAAGGAAGTTTCATCATCAGAGAGTGAAATCTCCTCCTACATGAACACTTGTAAGCAATCCTAGTGATCAATAAAAAGTTATTTGGAAAAAAAAATGTATTTTCTTCAACAGATTTTTAATAAAAAAAAAAAAAAAAATATCAGTAAGGCACACTGCTGCAAAACTAAACACAAAGTAACAAAATTGTATTTTAAATAAATAAACTAGCTCTGATAATGTGGAATATGGATGTGGACATCCTAGGAAGACCGAGTGACCTGGCCCCCCAGTGGGCGGGCCCGAAACACATCAGGGGGCGTGGTCGGAGCGGCACTGACTGAGACCATATACCGGTACATTTACTGTATCTCTGAAGCATCGGGTCGGTTTGAGCGGCGCCTTACTTTGTTACTCTGAATTGATATGTTGATGCTCGTTCTCACATTCTGGACACCAGCAGGGGTTTGTCATCCTCCAGCTTTGAGCGCCGCTTCAAGTCTATACATGATCTGTGTCACGTACCTGGTGGTGGAGTCTGATTGTGCAGAGGGCAACCTCTGTTACGGCCCTGGTTCGGGAACCCCTGATAGAGGAAACAGGAGATTCCGGAGCACAGGGGGGCACGAAGGCTGGTGCGGATGCAGATGGTGTTGTGAAGATCCTCCAGGAGCTCGTACGGACAGAAGAGTGGTGATGCAGGCCGGGTCGGTATTAGGCAGGCTAGTGCGGTACAGGGGAGCAGGCAAGCGGGTCGTCAGGTGCAGGCAGGGTCGTCAACAGGCAGGCGGCTGAGGTACAAGAGGGTCAGGCAGAGACGTGGTAGTAGGCAGGCAGAGGGTCGGTACAGGCAGAGTTCAATCAGAGGTCAGGTCCTTAGCTGAGTCTTCTTCTAACATTGCCCCCCCCCCACAAGGGGCAGCCTTCGGATGCCCAAATGGGTTCAATTGGTCGGGTTCCTTCTCCAGAAGGTCCTGATCAGGGCTTCCGCATGTAAATTCTCTTCAGGCTCCCAAGAGCTCTCTTCGGGCCCATAGCCCCTCCATTTAACCAGGTATTGGAGGGTGCCACCTCTCTAACTCGGAGCCACCAGAACGTGCGTTGCACTAATTCCAAAGTCTTACGTGCCCCGAAGTGCCCAGCGAGGCGGTGGTCATGGCAGAGGTCTAAGACTGCGGTTCGCAGATGCTCCGGTACAAATATCTTGGTGCCATGCTAGAACAACCTTGGGCTGCAGAGGAGTTCCCGGAAGGGGGTTTGGCACCAGGGAAACTTGCCAGATCCGTGACAACATGTCCTCCTGCAACAACAAGAAGCTTCCTGGAGACAATATAGTGTCAGGGGATACTGGAGCTTCCGGTATGTTGAACATACGAGACAAGGAGTCTGGTTTGGTGTTCTTGGACCCGGGCCTGTAGGTGATGTGAAAGGAAAATCGGGCGAAGAACAGCGCCCATCAGGCTTGGCGGGGTTTCAGCCTCCTGGCAATCCTCAGGTATTCCAAGTTGCGGTGATCCGTATAGATGAGAATGGGATGTGCTGCCCCCTCTAGGAGGTACCGCTATTCTTCCAGGGCAGCCTTGATAGCAAGAAATTCCCGGACCCCCACTTCATAGTTACTTTCAGCGGGGGATAGCTTGCGTGAAAAGAACGCCAATGGATGAAGTAGTGCCTTAGTACCCTGCCTTTGAGAAAGAATAGCCCCGACTGCCACCTCGAATGCGTCAACCTCCAGAACATAGGGCAGAGCGGGGTCTGGGTGCTTAAGGATGGGTGCAGAGGTGAATAGTCTCTTAAGTTTCTCAAAGGCTGCTTGCGCCTCAGGAGTCCAGCGGAACGGGACACCCTGCTTGGTCAGGTGTGTGATAGGGGAGATGGAGGAAAATCGCCGGATAAACTACCTGTAGAAGTTTGCACATCCAATAAATCTCTGGATTCCCTTTCTGTCGACCGGGGCAGGCCAGTCCAGAATGGCAGAGATCTTTTGGGGGTCCATCTTAATGCCTCCGACAGAAATTATAAGTCCAAGGAATTGTATGCTTGCCTGCTCAAATTCACACTTTTCTGGTTTGGCATAGAGGCCGTGTTGACGGAGGCGACCCAGTACCTGTTTGACATGGGAACGGTGGAGCTCCAGGGAAGGTGAGAAGATCAAAATATCATCAAGGTAGGCGATGACAAAGAGGTCAAGAAAGTCCCAGAAGATGTCGTTTATAAAGTGCTTAAAGCGGAGGTCCGGGCTAAAAAAAAAAATTAAAAGTCAGCAGCTACACATACAGTAGCTGCTGACTTTTAATATTAGGACACTTACCTGTCCTGGACTGCAGCGATGTCGGCACCCGCCGCCGATCTTCGGATCGGGGGACGGGTGCAGCCGCTTCCATCGCGGGTAAGGGAACCCGGACGTGTAAGCAGTACAGCTTCACGCCGGGCACCTTACCGCGCATGCGCGAGCTCTGCCACGCTCTGCTACTGGCCAGGCGGCCAGTAGCAGAGCGAGCAGGGAGGAGGGAGCCGGCTTCTGACGTCAGCGGCCGCGTCCGCCGGCCAGAACTCCCGGAAGTGTGGAAAAGGACACCTGTCTAAAGACAGGTGTCCTCTTCCCCCTCCCCCCCGAAAGGTGCCAAATGTGACACCTGAGGGGGGGAGGAATCCAACCAGCGGAAGTTCCACTTTAGGGTGGAACTCCGCTTTAAAAGTGGCTGGGCATTGCATAACCCAAAAGGCATCACCAGGTACTCGAAGTGACCGAAATGAGTACGAAAGGCTGTCTTCCATTCGTCACCTTCTCTGATCTGTACAAAGTTGTAAGCTCCCAGGAGGTCCAGTTTGGTGAACACAACAGCGGTCCCCAGGCGCTGGAATAGCTCTGGGACAAGTGGGAGAGGGTATCGATTCTTCACTGTGACCTTATTGAGCTCCCGGTAATCGATACATGGTCGTAGGGAATGGTCCTTTTTTTCCACAAAAAAGATGCCTGCCCCAGCCAGGGAAGTAGAAGGACGGATAAAGCCCTTGTTGAGGTTCTCTTCAATATAAGTCTTCAGAGCGCTGAGTTCCAGCTCAGAAAGAGGATATATTCTGCCGAAGGGAATCTCTGCGCCAAGGAGGAGCTCAATGGGGCAGTCATATGGTCTATGAGGCGGAAGGGTCTCAGCTCCCTTCTTGTTGAAAACGTCCAAGAAAGTGTGGTAGATGCTGGCGACGAGCTGATGGATTTCAGGCTCAGGGTCAAGCCCTGCTGCTGGGGTCCAGGCAGCCTCGGAGGAGGAGAGATGGGTATGCTGGAACAGGCCAGGGTGCCCTTTGGCAACCCCCCCGGTGGGAGGTAGCATCCAGGAGGGTCGCAGGTTCACCTTGGCCCTTTCTGCTCTGCGTTCTCGAAGGCGCAGATCGATCTGGATGGCCAGATCAATAAGCCTCTCCAGGGAGACTGGCGCCCCCACACGGCCATCTCATCCTTCAGGGGGTCGGCCAAGCCCCGCAGGAACTGGTGGTGCAAAGCAGCTTCATTCCAGGCTGTGTCGGAGCTCCAACACCTGAACTCGGATACATACTCCTCAGCCGGACAGCGGCCTTGTCGGAGGGCGTGGAGTGCGGCTTCGGCAGTAGCCACCTGATGCGGATCTTCATATAGCCACGCCATAGCTTGGAAGAACCGGGTTAAATCCGACACTTCAGGTGCCCCTTGCTCCAGGAGCCGGTGGGCCCATAATTGGGGCTCATCCCGAAGTAAGGAAATCACCAGCCCCACCTTCGTGGATTCCAGGGAGAATGTGTGGGGCTGCAGGCTGAGATAAAGTTCGCAGGCGCAGCGGAACACTCAGAACTTCCTACGGTCCCCTGAGAACCGTTCTGGCAAGGGCACTGGGGGTTCTGTTGCCGACAGACCAGCCCCTGATGGGGCCAGTGAGGCATATTCCCGAAGCTGGGACTGTAGCTGGGTGTAGTCTGTTTGCAGGTGCTGCACGGCTCCAGAGAGACCGTCCAAATATGGCCCTGTATACTGCTCTCTGGTGGCCCTGTATACTGCTCTGGTGGCCCTGTATACTGCTCTCTGGTGGCCCTGTATACTGCTCTGGTGGCCCTGTATACTTCTCACTGGTGGCCCTGTATACTGCTCTGGTGGCCCTGTATACTGCTCTCTGGTGGCCCTGTATACTGCTCTGGTGGCCCTGTATACTGCTCTCTGGTGGCCCTGTATACTGCTCTGGTGGCCCTGTATACTTCTCACTGGTGGCCCTGTATACTGCTCTGGTGGCCCTGTATACTGCTCACTGGTGGCTCTGTATACTGCTCTCTGGTGACTCTGTATACTGCTCTGGTGGCCATGTATACTGCTCTCTGGTGACTGTATACTGCTATATGGTGGCTCTGTATACTGCTCACTGGTGGCTCTGTATACTGCTCTCTGTTGACTGTTGTTCATTTAACAGAACAACCTATCCTGCAGATGTAGCAGTTAGAGGAAAGAGATAAACCCTTTACCACCAACAGGGTGCTTATAATGATCGGCTTTTATTTATGTAAAACCTTTATCCCAAAAGGAAAAAAAAACTGTTGCTGTAACCGGCTAAAGTGTTAGCTGGAGTTAATAAATCTAAGAGGATTGTACAATCAGATTGTATAGTGTGTGGTTAGCCGTAGATGGGTTACCATATGAGGGTGGGGGGATGTATTGTGGAGGGGAAAGAGGGTGGTTGTAGGATGAGGGGGGGGCACCAAAATGCACCTTCGCCTGTGTGGACAAAAATCCTTGCACCGGCCCTGCTGTAGACACAGAAGCAGGGATTGTTTAGTACAGTCTGTATGGGGTTTCACAGGCTGGAAGTTTGATTGCCTTTCCTTGTCTCTGGAAGAAGCTTCTGAAGCTTAGGACGGGAGGATTCAAATTCCTGGCCTGAATATTTAGTAGGGCCTAGCCAATCCCTGTGGAGGTGTGTCCAGGTGGTGGCTGGGTTACTGTTAATCTGGAACCCTGGAGAGGCAGGGCTGCTGCTAGAAATCATTCCCTGGTCTGCCTTTCTGATGGTGCCCCCCCCAAACCCTGCCTCCACCCCTTTGGAGGTGCAGCGGAACAGCGGCACTGACTTTATCCACCTATACCCAAAAAATTGAAAACAAAGTCCCTCCTCTGCTCTCACCTCCTGAGCCCCTCTGTTGACATGATGGGGCCCAGGAAAATGTAATTTAAGCCTTGGTAAGCAAGTAGGAGTGGTGGGTGTGGTCTAGCAAAATCAATTTATTCATTTAGGTCCAGCCTTTCTCAACCTTTACAGCACAGGGGAACCCTTGAATTAACTTTCCAGTCTCAGTGAACCCCTGCTAAAAATTACCTACAACTCATGATTAGTGTTGAGCGAACCCGGACTGTAACGTTCGGGTCCGTACCGAACTTTCGGGTGTCCGTGGCACGGACCCGGACCCGGACATTTCAAAAATCGTTCTCCGACCTGGATTTACTTATTTAACTAAAACGATCTGGTGTGGGTGGTGAGGATGAACGAATGGTTCCGAATTTAATGTAAAAGGACCCGGGGTAGTACAGTTGTCTCCCCGAGTCCTCCACTCTCGTCTCCTCCCTGAAACAAAAGTTAAAAAACCCATATCCACCTATTTCAGTCACGGCGACAAGGCGACGTGGAGGTTTCCCCACCTCCGTCCCAAACCCCCCCCGTGGTAGTCTTTCCGTCTGGTCCCTTACTAAAGATCGTCGTCGGGACGGAGAGGTCCCAAGGTCTAATTGTCATTGGGTCGGTGGTGGACCTGTGTGGAGGTGTCCCTAACCGATCCGGGATGATTTATAAGTCCGGTCCTTAAACTTAGGAGGGCAGGATTCGAAGTCTTCGAAGAAGGTCTCTGTTCCTTTCCGTTAGTTTGAAG
>BLSH010164908.1:846930-886591 GCA_018402905.1 Glandirana rugosa
GTGGACCTGCAAGCCCAAGACGACCAGGCAGGCTTGAAGCCCTGTTTCAGGCCCAGGCCCAGGCCTGCCTTTGTCCGTCCGGACCCGGACCCGGACTTTGTCCCGAAGTTCGGACGGACCAGCAGAACCCGAACGTCCAGGTGTTCGCTCAACTCTACTCATGATACATTAGTGTGATGGTCAATGGGAAGAATGCTCCTTACACTTGTGGTCATTGGGAAGAATTACCCCTTACAGATAGCTAAAAAGATCAATGATGTCAGTGGGCTCTTATCCAAGAGACTGAAATTGCTCATTGCTCAAGGAACCCCGAGCAACCTCTGAAGAAACCCTGGTTGAGAAACCCTGATTTAGGCTGAAATAAACAAAAGCTGCCCTGGGCCCCCCTGTTTAGTTGATAAGGCCTGGGTCCAGTACAACACGACCAGTTTTACTGCCTAATCAGTGGCCCTGCCTGTGAGAATGGATCCAGGAGCTCAAGGGAAGGGGGGTTGCTTGCCTCTGGACCCCCTCTTCCTGGAATGGAAACTGGCCTACTCTTCAGGAGGATGTATCTTTGAACTGATCATTGCCAGGATCTGTGACTAGAGTCCATCTCCCCCCATGTGTGCAGTGCTCAGTGGTCCTGCCATTGCCAGAAGCTAGACCATCTCAGCCCACTTTCTGCTAAAACCTGTTCAGCAATCCCCATGGTCCCCAGCTGGGGAGGATACAGTATTGCTGCCACTCAAAGATAGAGAAGAGCCCTCCAAAATGTGTGCAGAAAGCGTTTTGGAGAGATTCTTGACCCCTATGATTAAGCTCCAGGGGCAGAGCGAAACGCGTTGGAGGTAGGGTTGCCACCTGTCCGGGATTCACCTGGACAGTTCGGGTTTTGAATCATGTGTCTGGGTTTCAGTCTGCCTGAAACTCAGACACAATATTCAGGCAGGAATGTGGCTCAGGACAGTGCCTGATAGGAGGGCGAGGGGGCACTATGCAGGCCACATTACCGTTCTCTTTGGAGTACCCAAAGGTCTCCCAGGTCTGCTACAATCCTATAGTGTATGCTAAATTTTTTTTTTTTTGCTGTGCGCTGCTAAAGTGTTCGGGTTTGGCTTGAAGAAAAAGTGGCAACTCTAGTTGGAGGCATGGCCTGGTTTGAGCCCTGGCTGAGACTGCCATATACTTCTTTGACATGCCCTCCCAAGTTAATAGTTACCAAGCAATAAACTTCAAAATAGACTGTTCATTGAGCCTGTGTGGATGAGACGCTGCTGTGTGCCTGGCTACCCCCACTGTTTGGGAAATAAGACGCCAATTTTGTTTGGGTACAACGTTGCACGACCGCGCAATTGTCAATTAAAGCGACGCAGTGCTGAATCGCAAAAAGTGCTCTGGTCCTAAACTGGGAAATCCTTCCGGGGCTGAAGTGGTTAAACAAATCCCCCTAGAGCTTTCTTTGGTGGTATTTGATCCCCTCTGCGTCATTTCTGATCACCGCTATAAACAAAAAAAAGCGACAATTTTGAAAAAAAACAAAACAATATTTTTTACTTTTTGCAATAATACATATCCCCCCAAAAAATATATAAAAAAACATTTTTTTTCATCAGTTTTGGTCGATTTATATTCTTCCTCATATTTGTGGTAAAAAAATTGTGATCGGCGTTTATTGATTGGTTTGCGCAAAGGTTGCCACGTTTATGGATGATGAGAATTCATTTATGATGTTTTTACAATTTTTTTAATGACTGCGATTTTTATCGGGGCTGCGATATTGCAGTGAACATGTTGGACATTTTTGACACTTTTTTGGGACCAATGACATTTATACAGCGATCAGAAATTTAAATAGCCACTGATTACTGTATAAAAGAAGCTATTTAATTCATTTTTAATATTCAAAGCAAACTCACCCATTCAACTGTCATTGGCAGTTAAGGGGTTAACCTGCAGGGGGCAATCTGAGGGTTAACTGTGTTCCCTAGGCGTGTTCTAACTGTGGGGGGCTGGGCTGCCAGAGATCTAACTGATCCCAGTGACAGGGATCAGTAGATCTCTTACATGCCACCTGACAGAACGGGGAACCGCCGTGTTTACAAAAAAAAAAAGTTCCCCCGTCTTTCTTCTGTGCCAGGCAGTCGCAGGTAGCCAGCGAACATCGAGTCCGCCCGAACCACAGCCATACTGCTGGAGAGTGCGGCGGGCACGAGAGCGCGCGTGCCGGTGAGGCGCTCCCGCCTGCTAGTCGCGCATGCACGAGCTGCCGTTTATAGATGGCGATTCGCACTACAGTGCCACTCTGCAGCGGTAAATGTACGCGAGCCGGTCCAGAACCGGATGGGCAATGCATGAAAAACCTTTACAGCTTATAAATTGAGAGTTAACAGGGACCCTAGATTTATTGCTCTCTCTCTCAATGTAAGCAATGGAATGTAACATGATTGGTGCAATCATCATTTTTGCATGCAAGTCCACCCAACACACGTTTGTATAATTGTGTGTATGTAACCGTTATGTGCCAGTGCGTCCTATGGTCCTTAAAATGGTTGTAGACCTCTGAAATAAAAAATTAACAAAGCATATCCTTCTATAATGTGTACTTGCCTCTATTCAAAGCACGTAGTGTGATTTTTGTCTCCTCTCTCATTCATCAGCTATCTGCATCTGACCCTTCTGACATCCTGACAACAGACAGTCCCAGGAGATGGCCCCGCCCCCCACAACGCACAGCAGGTGACTGACAGCCTCAGCTGTGCATGTTTCCCTGTGAGAGTGTGTGGGTGGGGTGTTCATTCCTTCCACTCAGGTCTCAGATTACACTGATGTTGTGCAGCGTGTGACATCAGATCCCCACCCTGTCAGGGCTGGCCTCTCAGCCCTCCCTTCTTCGTGCCGGTTCACACTATTTCGATGACAGACATCGCATGTAATTCGCACCGCAGTGCTGTTCACATTACATGCTATGTCTGTGCAATGCGATTTCAGCCATATAAATTGTACGTCTGAAATCGCATTCGCTCCGAAATGGTGCAGGACCCTTTTTTGGTCCGCACTGGAATCGGATCACATGGGTGTTCACATATGCGATCCGATTCCTGCACCGTTTCACAGTTCGCACTGCCACCTGCGAACCAATTTGGGGGTGTCGTTAACTTTGTATTGATACCCGCAGCGATTCGCAGATCTTAGTGTGAACCAGTGTGGGATTCAGGTGCGATGCAGGAACCCTCACTAGATTCACAGGGTTCTCGCATCGCACAAGTGTGAACCGGCACTCAGGTTGCTCAGCTGTCGGGTAATTGCCAGCACTCATCGTTGAACAGTGGCTCATCTGGTGATCATTTCCTGCTCGTCAGTCCAGCCTACAGCCAGCCCCTTCTGGCTAATTAAACTGCCTGGTTCATTCCTTCCGTGCCTTCGCCTTGGTCAAACATATCTGTAGACTCTCTGCTGTGTTCCTGTTGAAGACTTGCCTGGCTGACATCCCTTCTGGTTCCTGATCCTGTCTGCTGCCTCTGACTACGCTGCTCTCTGGCTTCCTGATTTACTGGCTTTTCCTGACTACCCCCTCTGGTTTCCGAACCCTGGCTATGTTTTGACTACGTTTGCTATTCGTACCGTTTTTACCATTATATTAAAAGATGTGATTTTTACTGCATGTTCTGTCTCCATCTGATTTATGGTCCCTGACACATCCCCAGCTCATAAAAGCTGTGTAAATTCTGAACTTTGAAAGGCTGAAGAGGAGAAAGGGTTGCAGATAAAAAGGTACACTGTATGTAGGAGGATTTGTTTAACCACTTCAGCCCCGGAAGGATTTCCCAGTTTAGGACCAGAACACTTTTTGAGATTCAGCACTGCGTCGTTTTAACTGACAATTGCGCGGGTGTGCGTCGTTGTACCCAAACTAAACTTTGGTGGTGTTTGATCCCCTCTGCGTCATTTCTGATCACCGCTATAAACAAAAAAAAGCAACAATTTTGCTAAAATACAAATAAAAAAAAAAAACTATAAAAAAACTTTTTTTCATCGGTTTTGGCCGATTTATATTCTTCCTCATATTTTTGATTAAAAAAAAAATCACAATTGGCATTTATTTATTGGTTTGCGCAAAAGTTGCAGCGTTTATGAATGATAATAATTAATTTTTTTTTTTTTTTTTTTTTAACTAGTAATGGTGGTGATCTGCGATTTTTAGTGGTACTGCGATATTGCGGCGGACATGTCGGACCATTTTGACACTTTTTTGGGACCATTGGTATTTATACAGCGATCAGTGCTATAAAAAGGCAGTGATTACTGTGTAAATGCCATTGGCAGAAAAGGGGTTAACCTGCAGGGGGCGCTCTAAGGGTTAACTGTGTTCCCTCAGTGTGTTCTAACTGTATGGGGGCTGGGCTGGCAGGGGGAGGGGAGTGATCAGGGCTCCCATATACAGGAAGCCTGTGATCACAGCCCTTCCCCCTCTGTCAGAACGGATATCCGTGTTTACTTACACGGACCTCCATTCTCTCACTGCGGGGGGGGGGGGGGGATTGCGGAGATCAAGCCCGCCCTACCCTTTCCCTGGCCCCCCTGGAACACAGTGAGCGCCAGGGAGCCTCCAGCGGTGTGCACGCGCTCACAATACTCGTTATCGCGGCCGCGTGGCGGCGTTTTGCGACAACGAACCACTTTGCCGCCGTCTCGCCGCGGCGGGCAGTCGGCAAGTGTTTAATCTCTGTGAATCACCTGAGGCAGAGGTGTAACTAGAACCTTCAGGGCCCCGGTGCAAGAAATTATGAAGGGCCCCCCTGACCTCTGGCCAGGACCCTTCCTTCTTCCCACTGATCCTGGGACCCTTTACTCCCATCATGGGTCCCTTTATTATGGAACCGCAGTGGGGCTGATAGTTCCCTCACTGGTGTCAGTAGTTTTTAATTTTCTATTTTAATTTTACTATTTTTTTTACCATTTCATCTCTTTTACAATTTTTTTAGAAGCCCTGTTGAGGGGGCTTTGATGAGATATCAGGGGTTCTAAACAAACCTCAGCCCTCAATCTCCATCTGTGTAACCTCAGCTGCACAAAATGAATGGACAGGAATAGCTGTGCACCGAGCCTCCCATTCATTCAGAAACTGAGGTATAGTAAAAACAGTTTACTATGCTTCAGTCATGAATGAACCAATTGGTACCAATCACTGACTCTGTCCATTCAGAAAAGGAAGGAGCCGGTAAATGACAAATTTACCGACCCGTTCCCATCTCTCCATCATGACTCATCTTCTACAGGAGGGGGGAAGACAGCAGCTCTGTGGGGGGACACAGGGACCCTGGGAACAGCAGAAGACAAGTAAACTGGATAGGAGGGGCGGCGGGGGCAGCATAGAGAGTAACCAATCTCCTGCATTAGGAGGAAAATGGAAGAGATTGATTCCTCTAAATGCCGCCCCCGCCATACCTCCTATTCAGGTGCACAAAGGAGGCACACGGGTCCCCCTGGAGCATGGGGCCCGGTTGCAATTGCAACCCCTGCAACCCCTATCTGACCTGAGGCCAGTCACTTCACTGGGTATATGGGAGGGTCTTCAACCAACTAAGTGTAATGCAACAATTGGCATCTAAAGCCTCGTACACGCGGTTCGACGGTCATACGACCGAACGGCTCAAATCGTATGTTGCATAATGTAACTTGCATACTGACTGCACTACACGATCGTACGACCAAAGAAAGAATGTTCAGGTGCATGTAATTTGCATCCGGCTGTTCCTGACTTCTGAGCATGCGTGTTTTGCACAATACAACTTGTTGGACCAACTTCTCTGTACACGCGGTACAACGGTCGTACGACCGCTTGTTGGCACCACCAAGTTTTCTAGTTTGCTCATACAACTCCCATTGTACGACCGTCGTATGTCGGCTGTTCTAATCGCGCGTACTAACGATCAATTTCGCATACAACGGTCGTCGTCCCGTGTGTACGAGGCATTAGACTGGTCAAACAAATAAGCAACCATAGGTGTGCGCAGCCTATTGCATCAGGGTGGGCACCACAAAGCGCAAACACACATGAGTGTAACTATGTCAGAAGAGCAGAGATCGGTGTCAGTAGTTTATTTTTATTTTATTATTTTACAATTTCGTTCTTTTTTTATTATTTTCTACAATATTATATTTTATTTTTTTACAATTTTATTTAGGAGCCCTGCTGGGGGACATTGATGAAATATCAGGGGTCTGAACAGACCCCTGATGCCTCACTTTTGAGACAGAGAAAGGGACTGAGGACAGAGATTCCCCCGTCCCTTTCTCTGCAGCCAGGAAGCAGGGGGAATCTGCACAGTACAGGGTAATTAGGGTGTGCCCAGGCACACCTGCCACCCTATGTGCGCACGTCTATGTAAGCAACGATTGCCGATTTCTTGCTGCGTATTTCCCACCATGGCATTGCACTTATTTGCCCCCCCCCCCCCCTTTCTGTGCTACCAATCTGTGATGTAGTGACTTCTACCGGAGCCTGAAAATATCCCACGGCGTATAAAGTAATCATTGTAGAGGGTGACGGTTCCTGAATATTTCTAGGAATTTAGATACCCAGTTTGATGAATTATAAAAGAGAGCAGCAAAGATCTCCTTTATTAGCATTCGCCATCAAGTCAGATTCCACTGAACTGAGCTGAACATTTCAAGCAAAGAATCATTTATCTTCATATTAGGTGATGACCATGAGAAAAAAGAAAAATCCCTGGAACATGCGCCTGCTATGCGTTGCCTTCTATTCTATGCCCGCCGAGCCAGAAACTCGTCTTTTGGATCTGGTTGTCTTCATCTAATGAAGGGGTGCCTTCTACCTGGAGAGACCGCTGCCAGTATGCGGAGGAAAGGAAGGACTCATTCAAGATATATTTCCTAACCACTTCCACACCGCGGCAGTGCGGCGCTGTCTCGCGAATCGCCGTAAATAGACAGTGATTTACGGAAAGGCAGCTAGGGGGCGTGCGCTCATGCCCGCTGCACTCTGGAGGAGTGTGCCCACTGCTCGATGTCCGCCGGCGAGCCGCGATGAGCTGCCAGAGGGAAAGAACGGGGAACCGCCGAAGTAAACACAGTGGTTCCCCGTTCTGACAGGCGACATGTAAGAGATCTACTGATCCCTGTCACTGGGATCAGTTAGATCTCTGGTGCCCCTGGCAGCCCAGCCCCCTCACAGTTAGAACGCCTAGGGAACACAGTTACCCACTAGATCACCCCCTGCAGGTTAACCCCTTCCCTGCCAATGACATTTATACAGTAATCAGTGGATATTTACATTTCTGATCGCTGTATAAATGTCATTGGTCCCAAAAAAGTGTATAAAATGTCTGACATGTCCGCCGCAATATCGCAGTCCCGATAAAAAAAATTGCAGATCGCCGCCATTACTAGTAAAAAAAAAAAAGAAAATTTAAAAAACGAATTCTCATGGTTTGCAAACGCGGCAACTTTTGCGCAAACCAATCAATAAACGGCAATTGCAATTTTGTTTTACCAAAAATATGAGGAAAAATATAAATCAGTCAAAACCGATGAATACATTTGTTTATTTATTTATTTATTTTTTGGATTTGTATTTTAGCAAAAAGCAAGAAATATTGCTTTTTTTTTTTTTTTTTGCAAAAATTGTCGCTGTTTTTTTTTAATAAATGGATTTGTACTGGGTCTGGCGCTGCCCTAACACTCTTACACGTAGTGTCTAGAGAGAAAGAAAATTAATAAAACCTGAATAATATGGATCCAGTGTGAAAATTATATACTAACACTTAATGTAGGTGGTAATATCCCCTACTAGTGAAAAAAGAGCGTTGTGTGTATTCATAAAAAATTCATAAAATGTTCTGGTGAACTTTTATAAGTGCACTGAATAATCCAAAATAATATATGAAAAATAAAAAACGTTTTTTTCCTTCCAATGTGCTTATACACAACCTATGTAGACCCGGGTAAGCAACTTCTTAATAAACTTCTTAATAAACAAATAAATTGCATGTGCAACAATTGCAAATATCCAATAACACAAAAGGTATTAATAAATAAGTGTTCGTATTTCAAAGTGCACAGGTGCAGTATAGATTACAGTAAAATAGACCTATAATGTCCATGTATATTAAATCCTTAAGGTGAATCCTTAAAGTGCATGGTGCTAATAAAGTATAGAGTGACTAATGGAAACAAGTGATCAGTCAATCTTGGTGGTGACTATACAGTGGTCTTCCAGTGCTCCAGGTGCAGGTCATGCGTGCTCCCCTCGGGATACCCCACTTACCGGAAGGCGCAAAGACGCCTGTTAGGTAACGATGGAGATCCCTACGAATTCTGGTAGCAGTGGTTCCAATCTCCTCAGTGCAGATGATTTATGATAACCGTGGTACCGATGTCCTCAATGTAAATCAGGGGTCCTCAAGCTATGGCCCTCCAGTTGTTCAGGAACTACAATTCCCATCATGCCTAGTCATGTTTGTGAATGTCAGAGTCTTACAATGCCTCATCGGATGTGTAGCTCCGCAACAGCTGGAGGGTCGTAGTTTGAGGATCAATGATGTAAATGGTTAATGGCCAAGGTATGGGAGGAGAAGAAAAAACTCCATAGCGTAATCCTTTTTTAAGAATCCATATCTTTTTATTTCTCCAAAAACAGCTTCTAGATTAAAAATTGATGAGCAATATAAAGTTCCTATGTCGCTTACTCAGCGCGGTGCTGGGGAACTGCTCACTGGAAACTTTCCTTGCAGACGGCTTGCGTTCCACCAGCCCATGGCCGAAAACCAGAAGTGACGTTAAACTGGTACCACTGACGCATTTCGTCATAAGACGACACGCCTTTTTAATAAGAACGGGCAGCAGTGTCATCTAGTTAATATTTTGTCATTTCTTTCCTGTGAATGAGAAGCTAGAGGGGCTTTGAATGTAAAGGTGAATGCTTTATCCCAGTCCTCTGGAGACAGGCTCCAACCCAATTCTCGCTCCCAGTCTCGAACATAAAAGGGACAGCTTCGAGATGCGCAGCACAATAGTGTGCCATATGTTTTTGATAGTAGATGCGTGCGTTTGGAGTCAGAAAGGCACAGTTTCTCAAACAGAGTCAGATCCTTGCTGTTCCATTCCTTAGCCAACCCTTCGTAAAAATGACGTAATTGAAAATATTGTAACCAATGTCCACTATGATAACGCAAGTGAGAACTAAGTTCTCCAGGGGGTTTCAGACCCTTCTATTTAAGGTGTGCCAGATGCGCGCAGGGCGTAATGGAAGCCAACAAAGAAATCCCTTATCTGTTTCACCTGGTGGGAACCCTGGATTACCTAGTATCAGCGTAAGAAGTCCCGGGCGAGAAGACATTCCATATTTAATGATGGTCTTATCCCAATTATAAAGCATAGAAGAAAGTAAGAGCGTTAACTGTGCTGTAGGCGGGCGGTCAATAGGTAGCAACCATGGAAGGGCGGTCAGTGGCACAGGCAGTAAGTCAGCCTCAAGTCTGACCTATTGCTTGACCGAGCCATGATGAAACCAATCAACTATCCTGCTAAGTATTGTCACCGTGTGATATAGTTCCAAATGGGGCAGGGCCCGCACCACCACTCTCGCCTCCTCACTAAGATATCATATTTAAGCCTAACTCTAGATCTAGACCAGATATATGTAAGCAAAATAGACCGTGCCAAATAGAAAAAAGAGCAGGGAACTTGAATCGGGATAGTTTGAAATATATAAAGAAATCTGGGGAGGATGTCCATCTTGAAGAGTGACATCCATCCCAGCCAGGAATGCTTCATGGAGGACCATCTGTCACAACTTTGCTGCATACTGGAGAGAAGCGGACAGTAATTCAACTCATATCGTTTATTAAGTTGCGAAGGAATATGTACCCTAGATCAGCCTTTCTCAACCTTTTCAACACAGAGGAACCCTTGAAATAATTCTCCGGTCTCGGGGGAACCCCTGCTAAAAATTAACAATCTACAACTCATGATACATTAGTGTGATGGTCAGTGGGAAGAATGCTCCTTACACTTGTGGTCATTGGGAAGAATTCCCCCCTTACAGATAGCTAAAAATATCAATGATGTCATTGGGAATTTATCTGAGAGGTAGAAATTGACAAGGAACCGCTAGCAACCTTTGGAGGAACCCTAGGGTTCCACGGAACCCTGGTTGAGAAACCCTGCCCTAGATACTTGATAGAGTGTTGCGCCCAGTAAAAAGGAAATTTGTTGGCAAGGAAATTTTGAATACCTGCAGGAAGAGAGATATCTAAACAGTATGGTTTTGTTGCATTAATTAATTAATTAATTAATTAATTAATTAAAGTTGCTCAGAGTACCAAATAGGTCCAGTTGTTTTAAAATCGAAGGAAAGACTATCAATGGATTGGTGATATGGAACAAAATATGGACAGCGAATAGGCTGATTTTGTATTGATTGTTGCCAATGTCCAAACCATGAATTGAATTATTGGCATGTATAGCATTCACCAAGTGCTCCAGAGCGAGTAAAAAACCAGTGACATCCTTGGAGGGTCCCGTAGGATATGAAGGCAGGGTCCGGTAATGAGCCGTCTACCTTGATACGCGCTGTTGGGCAGGAGTACAAGGTCATTATTTTATGGATTAACTCCAGAGGTAGACCAATTTGCTCAAGTGTTAGTTTTAGAAATGCCCAGTCCAGACGGTCAAATGCCTATTCGGCATCCACCGAGAGGAGGCATAAGGGGATTTTCTGTGACCGGCAATGGGAAATAAGCGATAGTATTTTAATAGTATTGTCCTGTGCTTCCCGTGCGGGTATAAAGCCAACTTGATCTAAACTAATAAGTGAGGGAATGACCATCTGGAGTCTATCTGCTATTAGTAAGGCGTATATTTTTTATTATTATTATACAGGATTTATATAGCGCCAACAGTTTGCGCAGCGCTTATATTTTAAGGTTCACATTTATTAGTGAGACAGGACGATAGCTTGGGCATTCAGAGGGATCTTTTTGTTCTTTGTATATCAAGGTAATATGAGCTTCCTGCGCTTGTCGAGGAAAAGTGGTGTGAACAATAGGGGCTAATACGTCTTGAACTACAGGGTGGGCCATTTATATGGATACACCTTAATAAAATGGGAATGGTTGGTGATATTAACTTCCTGATTGTGGCACATTAGTATATGTGAGGGGGGAAACTTTTCAAGATGGGTGGTGACCATGGCGGCCATTTTGAAGTCGGCCATTTTGAATCCAACATTTGTTTTTTCAATAGGAAGAGGGTCATGTGACACATCAAACTTATTGGGAATTTCACAAGAAAAACAATGGTGTGCTTGGTTTTAATGTAACTTTATTCTTTCATGAGTTATTTACAAGTTTCTGACCACTTATAAAATGTGTTCAATGTGCTGCCCATTGTGTTGGATTGTCAATGCAACCCTCTTCTCCCACTCTTCACACAGCGCGTTCAGTCGGGTGAAGTATTCGCCACACATCCACTCGTTGGAGTTTGCGCAGTCGGCGTTTAAGCCAATTGAGCTGAGACACAGAAAAGAACGAGGGGAAGTAGACGTGGAATAAATACCAAGCCATTGACTCCGATTTAACCACTTCAGCCCCGGAAGGATTTCCCACTTTAGGACCAGAGCACTTTTTGCGATTCGGCACTGCGTCGCTTTAACTGACAATTGCGTGGTCGTGCGACATTGTACCCAAAACAAAATTTGCGTCCTTTTTTTCCCCACAAATAGAGCTTTCTTTTGGGGGTATTTGATCACCACTGCGTCTTTTCTGATCACCGCTATAAACCAAAAAAAAAACGAAAATGTGCAAAAACAAACAAACTATTTTTCTTACTTTTTGCTAAAATAGAAATCCAAAAAAAAAAATATAAAAAAAAACATTTTTATTCATCGGTTGTGGCCGATTTATATTCTTCCTCATATTTTTGGTAAAAAAAAAAAAACGCAATCGGCGTTTATTGATTGGTTTGCTCAAAAGGTGCTGCGTTTACGAATGATGAGAATTAATTTCTGTTTTTTTTTTATTTTTTATTATATTTTACTAGTAATGACGGCGATCTGTGATTTTTAGCGGTACTGCGATATTGCTGCGGACATGTCGGACCATTTTGACACTTTTTTTGGGACCATTGGCATTTATACAGCGATCAGTGCTATAAAAATGCACTGATTACTGTGTAAATGCCATTGGCAGTGAAGGGGTTAACATGGAGGGGGCGCTCTAAGGGTTAACTGTGTTCCCTCAGTGTGTTCTAACTGTATGGGGGGTGGGCTGGCAGGGGTAGGGGAGTGATCATGGCTCCCATATATAGGAAGCCTGCGATCACAGCCCTTCCCTCTCTGTCAGAACGGACATCCATGTTTACTTACACAGACCCCCGTTCTCTCACTGCGGGGGGGGGGGGCCATCGCAGGTAGCCAGGCGGAGGTCGAGTCCACCGCACCCACTCCCTGGCCCCTCCCCAAACACAGTGAACGCGCCTCCGGCGGCACGCACGCTCTCACAATACTCGTTATCGTGGCCACCGTCAGGATAACGAACCACTTTGCCGCGGTCAAACCATGGCGGGCGGTCGGCAACTGGTTAAACCGCCTTTGCAAGATAAAGGAAAACCCTGCAAACATGGCCTGTTGGGGGTACTTGAGGACTGAGGTTGAGAATCATTGCGATAGAACACCTTTGGGATGAATTAGAGCAGAGACTGTGAGCCAGGCCTTCTCATCCAACATCAGTGCCTGACCTCACAAATGTTCTTCTGGAAGAATGGTCAAACATTCCCATAGACACTCCTAAACCTTGTGGACGGCCTTCCCAGAAGAGATGAAGCTGTTATAGCTGCAAAGGGTGGGCCAACCCAATATTGAACCCTACGGACTAAGACTGGGATGCCATTAAAGTTCATGTGCGTGTAAAGGCAGGCGTCCTAATACTTTTGGAAATATAGTGTATATTTGCTATATAGTAATAGTGTCAATCAAATCGCTAGCAGGTTTACGGACCGCCAGCAGCGCTGTGTTGGTTTTCCTTTGTCTGAAAATCGCTACGCTTGTTTTTTTTTTTTTGTTTTTTTTGCAGCACAAAATTCTCCACCGGAAATAAATACAAACGCTTTTTATTGTTTTTACAAAAGTCTCATCACCCCTGCAAAATTAAATTACTAAACGCACAATAAGGGAACCGGGATGCAATGTTACCCTGCAGGCGGCAGTCCTCATCCATCCTCCAATCCGGGGAGCCGCTGCCCAGTGCTCATAAAATCCACGCCCTCCACAAGGATAAAGGGAATCTTTAAAGTGGTTGTGAACCTCAGACACAGAGCTGCTGTTACAAATCACAGGGCCCCATACAGCCTTCCTGACAGGGCCCCCTTAGAGATGCGCACCGCTGAAAAATATGTTTGTTTTAGGTGTATTAACTTTTTTGTTTTTTTCGGAAATTTGAAAATCCAAAAATAAGAATGAAAATCCGAAAGTTCTAAAGAAGCAAAATCCAAAAATCAGAATGAAAATCCAAAAATTGGGAAATTCATAAATCAGATATTAAGAATAAAAAATCAGAAAATTCAAAAGAAAGAAAATCGGGAAATAAAAACGAAAATCCGAAAATTCAAAAGAACAAAAATCCGAAAAAATTCAAAAGAATGAAAATCCGAAAATAAGAATGAAAATCTGAAAATTCAAAAGAACGAAAATCCGAAAATAAGAATGAAAATCTGAAAATAAGAATGAAAATCCGAAAATTCAAAAGAATGAAAATCCGAAAATGGGAACAAAAATCCGAAAATTCAAAAGAATGAAAATCTGAAAATAAGAACGAAAATCCAAAAATTCAAAAGAATGAAAATCTAAAAATAAGAATGAAAATCTGAAGATTCAAAAGAATGAAAATCCGAAAATTCGGAAATTTGGAAATCCAAAAATAACAATGAAAATCTTAAAATTCCAAAGAAATCTGAAAATAAGAATGAAAATCGGAAAAAAAGGAACGAAAATCCGAAAATTCAAAAGAATGAAAATTCGAAAATAAGAATGAAAATCCAAAAATTCAAAAGAATGAAAATCTGAAAATAAGAATGAAAATTTGAAAAACCCAAAATTTGAAAATCTGAAATATTAACTAATAATAATAACTTAACTATATAAATTATAACTATTGAAATTTCCTTTCAAAGTTGGCTGTTAGTGAACGTGACGAATACAAATTTATCTGAATTTACGAATTATCCGAAATAACAAATGCCGCATCTAAACGAATGGAAGGGATTGAATTAATAATAAAACGTTTTTATTATTATTATTGTTATTTATTATTATTAATTTGTTACGTTCCATTCGTTTAGATGTGGCATTCGTTATTTCGGATAATTTGTAACTTCGGATAAATTCGTATTCGTCACTAACAGCCAAATTTGAAAAGAAATTCCAATACCTATAATTTCATAGTTATAGTTAAACTATTATTAGTTAGTTATTATTTCAGATTTTCAAATTTTTGGGTTTTCGAATTTTCGGATCTTCGTTCTTTTTTAATTATCGGATTTTCATTCTTATTTTCAGATTTCCGAATTTTCGTATTTTCCAATTCCGAATTTAAGAATTTCCAAAAAAAAGCAAAAAACCAATAAAGCGAAAACTAACACAGATTTTCGAATTTCCGGATTTCCAAAATTTCAAATTTTAGAATTTCCGAAAATTCGAAAATCTGAAAATATGGAAATTCGAAAATTTCCAAATTAACAATGAAAATCTTAAAATTCCAAAGAAATCCGAAAATAAGAATGAAAATCGGAAAAAAAAGAATGAAAATCCAAAAATTCAAAAGAATGAAAATCCGAAAATAAGAATGAAAATTTGAAAAACCCAAAATTTGAAAATCTGAAATATTAACTAATAATAATAACTTAACTATATAAATTATAACTATTGAAATTTCCAAAATGTCAAATTTTAGAATTTCCGAAAATTCGAAAATATGGAAATTCGAAAATTTCCAAATTAACGAATTTGTCGAAATTTGTTAAAAAACGAATTTGGAACGAAATTAATTGCCCATGTCTAGGCCCTCTTCCCCCATCCAAAAGTGACTGAGGACATCGATTTATCAGTCCCTTTCTCTGTAGCCTCAGCTGCACAGAGACATGAAGAGAAAGAGCTCTGAGGCTTTTTGCTCTTTCAAAAACTGAAGCATACAAAACACTGTTTGCTATGCTTCAGTGATGAATGGACACAGGAGTGATCGGTAGTGATGGCTCACTGTGTTCATTCAGGAAGGGGCCAGTAAATGACATATTTACCTGCACTTTCCCCAGCTCTCTATCTTGAAACATCCCCTGGTGCACCCGCAGCAGATGCAAGTGGGGGAGGAGAGAAGGGAATCTGGCAGCACTGCAGGGGAAAGGGGCACACGGGGGGCCCAAACAGCAGATGGAAGGGACACATGGGCAAGAACCAATCCCCCTGCAGTGCTGCCAGAGGGGGGAAGAAGAGGAGAAGCTGGCAGCGCTGCAGGGGGAGGAAGAAGAGGATCGGTTTCTGCAGTAAGACAGTACAGCCAGACCTCCTGCTCAACAGGTGCCGGGGCCCCCCTTGTGAACTGATGGGGCCTGGGCCAGGAACAGGAGGGCCGGCTGTACTGCCTTATCAGAGGCCCTGCTCGGATATAAAAATGAACAAAGCATATCCCTCTATAGTGTGTACTTGTCTCAGTCCAGAGCACCAAATGTAATTTCTGTCCGCTTCCTCTGCTATCTACATGAGCCATGCCGACTCCAAGAGATTCAACAGGATTGGGAGGGGAGCTCCAGCACACAGCCTGTGATTGATAGCCACAGGTGTGCATGTTTCCCTATGAGACTGTGCAGAGGGGGGTGTGTGTGTGTGTGTGTGCATTCCCTCAACTCAGGTCTCAATTTACACTCAGCTCTGCAGTGTGTGACATCAGATTCCAGCCCCTTGCCTCCTGATGATCAGAAATGTTGTATGAACTGTACAATTTGAATGGATGTAGTTAGAGGGAAGTTTGCAGGTAAACAGGTAAAACTTATGTAGGAGGATTTGTTTAATCTCTGTGTATCACCTGAGGCCAGTCACTTACCTTGGTATATGTAAGGGTTTACAACCTGTAAACCCCTTATAAAACCAGTGAAGTGATAAACAGAGGTGAAAAAAACAAAATCCTCCTA
The DNA here is from genome assembly GCA_018402905.1 of Glandirana rugosa. Taxonomy (NCBI): domain Eukaryota; kingdom Metazoa; phylum Chordata; class Amphibia; order Anura; family Ranidae; genus Glandirana; species Glandirana rugosa. Next base: position 863,110 of record BLSH010164908.1, read on the forward strand.
CATAAGTTGTACCTGTTTATCTGCGGCCTTCTCTTCTCTTCAGCCATTCAAAGTTCAGAATTGATAAAGCTTGTCTGAGCTGTCAGAAAAAAAGGGTGTGGAGAGCTGAAGTTACAGAACTCAGTGAGTAGAACTCTGAGACCTAATTGGAGAGAACGGACCCCCCCCCTCCCCTTGGGACAGCACTCAGAAACAGAGCTGTGCTGTCAATCAAGTGGAGGTCCCTCCCCTGTCACCTTTTTTCTCTTGGTGTCAGGAAAACTTGTCAAAAGTGATTCATGCCGATTGCAGAGGAACGAAGCAGCAGACAGAAACAACTTAAACCAATCCAATAACCATTGGTGGTCAGTGGCATTTTAACCACCCGCCTCCCAGAAAAAAAAAATCCCCACAATCATATGAAAAGCGACAGACTAAAAAGAAGTGTTCTTCATCTTCACACTTCTTTTTAGTCTGTCGCTTTTCATATTGCTGCTAATGCTTGCACATCTGCTATTCACACACATTATCTTTTCTTTGCCTAGAAAAGATGTTCTTCACACATTAAATCTTTTCTTCATACATCTGGAAATAGAATAGAACACTTTACCTAAAACCGGGGAGAAACCATACACATGCACTTGAAACATCTGGATAGTGTGTTTGAAAATACAACATAGAGAAGAGCATGCATATGGTTTCGCTCTTCACACACAGTTTCCAGATGTTTTCAGAACAGTGATATCATATCAGTGATATGATATCACTGTTCTGAAAACATCTGGAAACTGTGTGTGAAGAAAGAAACCATATGCATGCTCTTCTCTATGCTGTATTTTCAAACACACTATCCAGATGTTTCAAGTGCATGTATATGGTTTCTCCCCGGTTTTAGGTAAAGTGTTCTATTCTATTTCCAGATGTATGAAGAAAAGATGTAATGTGTGAAGAACATCTGTTCTGGTGCAGAACACATGTGTGTGAATAGCAGATGTGCAATGATTGACGGTTTGATTTAAAGTGATACACGCATTTTAAAAAGAAGTGTGAATAAAAGATGTGCAATGATTGACGGTTTGATTTAAAGTGACACACAGACTTGAAATAATTGTGCAGAAGAGATGTGCAATGATTGACGGTTTCATTTAAAGTGATACACACATTTTTCAGAACAGTGATATGGGTACTCCCGTCTTATTTATACTTTTTTGACACAGTTTGAAGATGATTTTAGAACAGTTCTATGGCCTCTAATGTTAATTAATACTTTTCAGACCCATTTTGAAGATGATCTCCATTTTTGCATTTTTTATTTTTTAAAAAATATTTAAAGTTATTTCCCTGTCCCCATTTCTTTGTAGGGCACTTGTCCCACCCTTACCCACATTTTCCTTCCTTTTGCAGACCTCTAGGACCTTCCTGGGCTTTTTTACAGCATTTTTAAGATTTTTCATTAAAATTACCAGAACCCCGGACCCGAACCCGGACTTTTTTTGAAAAGTCCGGGTCCGGGTCCCGGACACCCCAAAGTTCGGTACGGACCCGAACTTTACAGTCCGGGTTCGCTCAACTCTACTCCTTAGGCACTGCAGTCTGGATTCACAAATTAAATCTTCCTTCTCCCCTTCCTCCATTGTGAGAGGAAGAGGCGGGCTCTCCAACCAGCAGCGGTGCCCGTGCAGCGGCTGCATCCCAGCACACATGAATAGGACTGCCCGAACGTGCATGCATCAAACGCCTGTGTATCTCATGTGGGTTTCACTTTAATTGACTTTAATAGTTCTACCTTTCACAGTAGAGGATGTCATGTCATCTGTGCCCAGTCTTGCCACAAACAGTTAATCCAGCTCTGAGCAATCCTCTTATCTTTTTCTAGTAGGAAAAACACAGACATACAGAGAAATAAGTGACTGTTTCTTCCCCATGTTGTGACTGACAGATCCTTTCCTTATCTCAGGGAGCATACAGAGCTTCAAATCCCCCCTTCCTTTCTTCTCCAGCTCTCCCAGGATTGGCTGCTCCACACCTCAGCATGATTGGGCATGCTGGAGTCATGTGGTGACTCTCCTGAGTTTTGACTGGACGTTTCTCAAAACTCAGGAATAGGAGAGTGTGTGGAGGTGGGTGGGGAGACTTGTGACATCACGACTCCGCCCACCGAGCTCCAGCAAAAAGACACGCCCACTGATTCCAGAGTTTTTTGGGGCTGCTACTGCTGAAGGGGGTGACATTTGCAAGGTAGGGCTACATGCAGGAGGCTTGCATGTATATATTCATTAATAGTGTGCCATTCGTTTATACTGGGTGAGTGGTGGGTTTACACAGCCACTTTAACCACTTCAGCCCCGGAAGGATTTCACCCTTCAGGACCAGAGCACTTTTTGCGATTCGGCACTGCGTTGCTTTAACTGACAATTGCGCGGTCGTACGACGTTGTACCCAAACAAACTTTGCGTCTTTTTCCCCCCACAAATAGAGTTTTCTTTTGGTGGTATTTGATCCCCTCTGCGTCATTTCTGATCGCCGCTATAAAAAAAAGAGCGACAGTTTTGCAAAAAAAAAAAAAGATTTTTCTTACTTTTTGCTAAAATACAAATCAAAAAAAAAAAATATAAAAAAACTAATTTTTTCATCGGTTTTGGCCGATTTATATTCTTCCTTGTATTGTTGGTAAAAAAAATCTCAATCAGGGTTTATTGATTGGTTTGCGCAAAAGTTGCCGCGTTTACGAATGATGAGAGAATTAATTTCTGGGGTTTTTATTTATTTATTTTTTACTAGTAATGACAGTGATCTGCGATTTTTAGCGGTACTGCGATATTGCGGTGGACATGACGGACCATTTTGACACTTTTTTGGGAGCATTGGCATTTATACAGCGATCAGTGCTATAAAAATGCGCTGATTACTGTATAAATGCCATTGGTAGTGAAGGGGTTAACCTGGAGGGGGCGCTCTAAGGGTTAACTGTGTTCCCTCAGTGTGTTCTAACTGTATGGAGGCTGGGCTGGCTGGGGGAGGGGAGTGATCACAGCTCACATATACAGGAAGCGTGCAATCACAGCCCTTCCCCTGTCAGAACGGAGATCCGTGTTTACTTACACGGCCTCCGTCCTCTCACTAGTTATCAAGTGACGGCGGTTTGCGATAACGAGCCACTTTGTCGCCGCCAAGCCATGGCGGGCGGTCGGCAAGTGGTTAAGGCTGATAAGCATTTCCATGCACAAGGGGCAAAATTGAATGCTCTTAGCTATAATCTCTGCAATTCCAATGTACATGTGGAAAATTCCACATTATGGCCACTAGATGGCACAGAGAAGCATACTTATGTCCTATTATAGCGCCCTCTAGTAGCCATAATGCAGTATTTTCTCCATTATGACCACAGGTTGGCGCTGACTATCATAGGATATAAATAAGCTCCTCAGTGCCATCTAGTGTCCATAATGTGGTATTTTCTGCATTCGCACATTCAAATTGCAGAGAATATAACCCGAGAACATTTGATTTTGCACCGGACAAAGTTTACATGCAGTTTCTATGGACAATTATTATTATTTTTTTATATAAATACACCCCTAGGTAAATCCAGACTGCCATATAACAGAACAGGATATTTGTAGATTGTTATATAAAATCTTTCACATTAGTGGTCAAATGTTGACCAGCACTACTTCGGGAGAGGCTGGGGAAAAGTCCAATAGATGTCCACTGGAAAGAAGATTTCTACAGCAGGCTGCCGTTACAGTATGCAGCTATATATATATATATATATACACGGTATCTCACAAAAGTAAGTACACCCTTCACATTTTTGTAAATATTTTATTCTATCTTTTCTTGTGACAACACTGAAGAAATGACACTTTGCTACAATGTAAAGTAGTGAGTGTACAGCTTGTATAACAGTGTAAATTTACTGTCCCCTCAAAATAACTCAACACACAGCCATTAATGTCTAAACCGCTGGCAACAAAAGTGAGTACACCCATCATTGGTATCAGTGGGAGGAATAATGTCCCATCATTGGTATCAGTGGTAGGAATAGTGTCCCATCATTGGTATCAGTGGGAGGAACAGTGTCCCATCATTGGTTTCAGTGGAAGGAATAGTGTCCCATCATTGGTATCAGTGGTAGGAATAGTGCCCCATCATTGGTATCAGTGGAAGGAATAGTGTCCCATCATTGGTATCAGTGGAAGGAATAGTGTCCCATCATTGGTTTCAGTGGAAGGAATAGTGCCCCATCATTGGTATCAGTGGGATAAATAGTGTCCCATCATTGGTATCAGTGGGAGGAACAGTGCCCCATCATTGGTGCCAGTGAGAGGAATAGTGCCCCATCATTGGTATCAGTGGGAGGAACAGTGTCCCATCATTGGTGCCAGTGGGAGGAATAGTACCCCATCATTGGTATCAGTGGGAGGTATAGTGCCCCATCATTGGGATCAGTGGGAGGAATAGTGCCCCATCATTGGTATCAGTGGGAGGAACAGTGCCCCATCATTGGTGCCAGTGGGAGGAATAATGCCCCATCATTGGTATCAGTGGGAGGAATAGTGTCCCATCATTGGTGTCAGAGGGAGGAATAGTGCCCCATCATTGGTATCAGTGGGAGGAACAGTGCCCGATCATTGGTGCCAATGGGAGGAATAGTGCCCCATCATTGGTATCAGTGGGAGGAATAGTGCCCCATGATTGGGATCAGTGGGAGGAATAGTGCCCCATCATTGGTGTCAGTGGGAGGAACAGTGCCCCATCATTGGTGCCAGTGGGAGGAATAGTGCCCCATCATTGGTATCAGTGGGAGGAATAGTGTCCCATTATTGGTATCAGTGGGAGGAATAGTGCCCCATCATTGGTATTAGTGGGAGGAACAGTGACCCATCATTGGTGTCAGTGGGAGAAATAGTGCCCTGTCATTGGTGTCAGTGGGAGGAATTGTGCCCCATCATTGGTATCAGTGGGAGGAATAGTGCCCCTTCATTGGTATCAGTGGGAGGAATAGTGCTCCATCATTGGTGTCAGTGGGAGGAACAGTGACCCATCATTGGTGTCAGTGGGAGAAATAGTGCCCTGTCATTGGTGTCAGTGGGAGGAATTGTGCCCCTTCATTGGTATCAGTGGGAGGAATAGTGCCCCATCATTGGTATCAGTGGGAGGAATAGTGCCCCATCATTGGTGTCAGTGGGAGGAATAGTGCCCCATCATTGGTGTCAGTGGGAGGAATAGTGCCCCATCATTGGTGTCAGTGGGAGGAATTGTGCCCCTTCATTGGTATCAGTGGGATGAATAGTGCCCCATCATTGGTATCAGTGGGAGGAATAGTGCCCCATCATTGGTATCAGTGGGAGGAATAGTGCCCCATCATTGATATCAGTGGGAGGAATAGTGCCCCATCATTGGTGCCAGTGGAGGAACAGTGCCCCATCATTGGTATCAGTGGGAGGAACAGTGTCCCAAGGGCCGAATAAAGGCAAGCAAAGGGCCCCAGGTTGCAGACCACCAAATTAAACCAAAACATGGTAGATGGTATTTGTGAAACCGCCATGCACTGTATGTACCAATCATCTGTCTATTAGGTTTATGCTTGCATGGATATGTAGTGCACATTAGCCGTTGGAGCCACCCGACGTCCCCATGTATTAGCAGTATGCGAACGTTCGGCGTATGAGTGATGATTGCTATGTAATAGCCCCCTCAGAGGTTGCTCCCAGTGCTCTAAGAAATAAACACTTGTATATTAATCCATCTTTCCCAGCCAGAGCGGCTTTTTGGCAGAAGCTGAGAAACAAGCAGGATGTGCCGAGAACATTCCTAAAATGTGTTGTAGTCTGTAGATGGCTCTGAATGGGGAACCAGGTCCTGACATTATCTCTTCTAATTAAAGCCCAAGCAACAGTGCCAGGGAGACCTGCTAAATCACGGCCATTATGAAGATGCTGTTTAACATCAAGGGGAATTCTGCATTAGTCCTTCTGCAAACAGACTTTGCAAGGACTGCAGAGCCTTCGAGAGGGAAAAAGGCTTTTAGCTTAATTGAACTGCAAGACTTGAAAACGGCATCTCATTTGTCAACTTTCACTGGCTTCCCTTCAGTTCGGGTTAATTGTATCCTCCCTCCCCCTTCCTTTTCCCTTTCCTTAAACCCAATAAGAACTATAGCAGGGGGTGGATGAGATGAGCAAGAAATTCATTTTAATCAAGACACCCCGTAGGGGGCACGGGGAGGCCAAAAATGTTGAATCTTTGCCAAAAAAAAAAAAAATGGGCTATATTTGGTGGTGTTTTCCCGGCTTAATTGCTCCTTTATTTAAGTGGCGGATCCGGTGCTGTAAAGACAGGTGGATCAAAAAGCCAACGGGAAGAGATAATATTAGACAACCGCGCTGCCATTCTGAGGGATTGGATTCCGCCTTCTATTCCATCGTCTATTCATAGCTAGGTGGTTTTATTTATACAAGGAATGGAAGAAATACGATATTGATAAAATAATGCAGCGCTGGAGATTAGCCCACAGTCACCCATTAAATTGGAGCATTCGCAAAAAGGTGCGCAATTGTGAGGAGTACAGAGCTGCTTTATTCCGCACCTCCTGATATTTTAAACATCAATGTTACAAATTCCGGCTCTGCTTCTACCTGGCTGGGATTTATATCCTTGCATTTTTTAGAAATGAGAACTGGCACAAATTTAAATGGGGTTTCCATCTAAATCTTTACATTTCTGAGGATGGCGGACAGTAATTTGTCCAACTGTAGCTAAAGGAGAAAAATCAAAGATATAATATATAATAGTTAATATTTTAATTTAATTATGAATTATTCTTATTTATCTATTTAACATAATTTATTAACTATAACATTGAATATGCATATATATATATATATTTTTTTCCGTACAATAATAATAGTATTTTTATTAATATTCGTTTGAGGATGCCCCACAGAGGCTCAATAGGGTTTAGGTCTGGAGATGCTTGGCCAGTCCATCACCTTTACCCTCAGCTTCTCTAGCAAGGCAGTGGTCATCATGGAGGTGTTTGGGGTCATTATGTTGGAATACTGGCCTGCGGCCCAGTCTCTGAAGGGAGGGGATCATGCTCTGCTTCAGTATGTCACAGTACATGTTGGCATTCATGGTCCCTTCAGTGCAGTGTAGGCAAGACACACTTGTCTTTCTCCTCACCTGGTTGCCGCCACACACGCTTGACACCATCTGAACCAAATACGTTTATCTTGGTCTCATCAGACCACAGGGCATGGTTCCAGTAATCCATGTCCTTAGTCTGCTTGTCTTCAACAAACTGTTTGTGGGCTTTCTTGTGCATCATCTTTAGAAGAGGCTTCCTTCTGGGACGACAGCCATGCAGACCAATTTGATGCAGTGTGCGGCGTATGGTCTGAGCACTGACAGGCTGACCCCCCACCCCTTCAACCTCTGCAGCAATGCTGGCAGCATTTCCCAAAGACAACCTCTGGATATGACGCTGAGCACTGCGACCATGGAGAGGCGCTGTTCTGAGTGGAACCTTTCCTGTTACACCGCTGTATGGTCTTGGCCACCGTGCTGCAGCTCAGTTTCAAGGTCTTGGCAATCTTCTTATAGCCTAGGGGCCATCTTTATGTAGAGCAACAATTCTTTTTTTTTTCAGATCCTCGGAGAGTTCTTTGCCATGAGGTGCCATGTTGAACTTCCAGTGACCAGTATGAGAGAGTGAGAGAAAAAACACCAAATTTAACACACCTGCCCCCTATTCACACCTGAGACCTTGTAACACTAACAAGTCACATGACACCGGGGAGGGAAAATAGCTAATTTGGCAACAATTTGGACATTTTCACTTAGGGGTGTACTCACTTTTGTTGCTAGCGGCTCAGACATTAATGGCTGTGTGTTGAGTTATTTTGAGGGGACAGCAAATTTACACTGTTATACAAGCTGTACACTCACTACTTTACATTGTAGCAAAGTGTCATTTCTTCAGTGTTGTCACATGAAAAGATAGAATAAAATATTTACACAAATGTGAGGGGTGTACTTACTTTTGTGAGATACTGTATCTATCTATCTATCTCTCTCTCTATATATATATGTTAATAATGATACTAATATTTATTATTGATTTCCTTTATATAATATAATAATATAATATAATTTAATTATACAATTAATATAAATTATAAAGGAAATGTGTAAATTATGTTTAAAATAATATTCTATTGTATGTAATGCACACCGCACTCATTGTGCGCATGCCACTAACAATGTTTTCATTACACGTTTGCACTCTTTTAAGTCCTGATTAGAATTAGCCTGCCTATGTTACGCCCCTTGTTACCATACAAGTACAATTGTAATATTAATGTGATACCTACGTAATCATGGGTATAAAAACCTTCAATTGCGTCAAATAAAACAGCAGTGATTTGGAAAGATGCTGAGGGTATCTTTTGGGTCTGTTCCCTACTGCAGTCCTTATTAATTTGGAACCACTAATCAATATGAGGATAGGAGTTGCCTATCTATAAAATTTCCAGAACATATACAGTATATATATATTTATTAACGTAGTAGTAATAATAATATCGATAATAATCACAGAATAAAATCAATAGTCAAGGTAAAATAAAAACCTGGCATCATATCAGGTTATATACACAAATGTTTTCTTTCTCTTTTTGATTGTGAGCCACAACATTACCCATGCTAAACACAGAAAATCCATTCCCGGAAGGGATTACACATGTTATTACTTTGGAGGAGGTGATGACTCTGGAAAAGCATTCACAACCAAATAATATTAAGTACATAAAGAAAAGCAGACATTTCTTGGGCTTTTTAAGGTGCCAGTGATCAACAATACATATTTTGTTAAAAACTATAACAATTTTATTTGATGCTTGCTTAAAATTAAAGACACTTGTTAAAAAAGATTTAAAAAAAAAAAAAACATAATTCCCATTTTATTCAATGATACGTATATTGCTTAGAAAGTTGCCACAAGTATGCTGCTTGAAGAAATTATCTTGACATGTTTCGCATTAAATATGACTTCATCAGGAGATTGTATTACAACATGCATGATGAATCCAAAAGAACTGGAGCGTGATGATGGGCTTCTCATAAACGGTTCTATATAAAAAAAACTTGAAACACAAATATCAGGAAATTTCTGGTCCATACAGCTGCAACAACCCACATGGACCTTCAAGTTGCATAGGCAAGCTACAGGAGGGGCATCATGGGTGGCTCTGGCTGGAGGATGTGGTCAACCACCCCAGCATTTCCAGGTCACCTTTTGGTTACAGGCTACAGTGTTGAAGAGGACTTGTCCAGTACAATTTTGATGATCGTTGAGTCCCTCTCTCTTTTATCAATTTACTTGCCAGAATCTTTTATGTATAAAAATAACATTGGGGCCACCTCAAGCTTCCAAGGTCCAGTTCCCTGGTGTTGCCAACCTTGGTCCTCCTCCGGTGTGCCAGCACTGCTGCTGACTGCAGTCCTGAGACTACTGCTACCTGATTACCGGCACCTGTGCTTCTTTGTGTCCTGTACCTCTGTTCCCACACTCAGGGGCACTCGGATTAGAGCTGCAAGGGGAAGCCCTCTTGTTACTTTGGCCTTCAGTCAAGGTACATGACTCCTGGTATCACTATTCCCAGCCACTATGGTTAGGGAAAAAGCTAATGGAGCCCGATTTGCACTTCATTAGCTTCAATGGAAATCAGGTGAGACATCTGGGGTCTCCTAGACCCCTGAAGTTTCATTAAAGGGAACCTGTCACCAAAAGAAATCATCATATAAGAGACCTTTTGTTCTCTATATGATGCAAAATAAATCTTAGTGAAAAAAATGTGCAAAAAAGCTAAAGTTACGCCCACGTACATGTGTGCGAAAAACATAAAAAATGTCTATGGCAGCGAAAGGGTTAAAAATGATTAGGTTAGCAGAATGTTCATAGAATAGATCTACTGCCAAGTTGCATATGGATACTGCTAAATTTGGCCTGGGCTTTAAAGTGGACCTTTATCTTGGTAAGGAACTTTAAGTTCCAGCCTCAACCACCCATTCACTATCTATCCATTTTTATTTTATTTTGGGCTTCTTCTGTTTTTTATTCTGTGGCAAAAAGGATGCATCTGATTAATGCAGCCTCCTGGAATATTCCCTTCTTGCATGACGGGAGAGTGTGGAGTGCCTCATCATCAGTGCCACATACCAGTGCCTATTAGTGCCACCTATCAGTGCTACCTATTAGTGCCAAATATCAGTGCCCTTCAGTGCCGCCTATCAGTGCCCATCAGTGCTGCCTATCAGTGCCCTTCAGTGCCGCCTATCAGTGTCCATCAGTGCTGCCTATCAGTGCCCTTCAGGGCCGCCTATCAGTGTCCATCAGTGCCACCTATCAGTGCCCTTTAGTGCCACCTATCAGTGCCCTTCAGTGCTGCCTATCAGTGCCCTTCAGTGCCACCTATCAGTGCCCTTCAGTGCTGACTATCATTGCCCTTCAGTGCTGCCTATTAGTGTCCATCAGTGCCACCTATCAGTGCCCGTCAGTGCCACCTATCAGTGCCCTTCAGTGCTGCCTATCAGTGCCCGTCAGTGCCACCTTTCAGTGCCACCTAGCAGTGTACTTCAGTGCTGCCTTTCAGTGCCACCTATCGGTGCTGCCTATCAGTGCCACCTATCAGTGCCCTTCAGTGCTGTCTATCAGTGCCCTTCAGTGCCACCTATCAGTGCCCTTCAGTGCTGCCTATCAGTGCCCTTCAGTGCTGCCTATCAGTGCCCATCAGTGCCACCTATCAGTGTCCTTCAGTGCTGCCTATCAGTGCCACCTATCAGTGCTACCTAACAGTGCCCTTCAGTGTTGTCTATCAGTGCCCTTCAGTGCCACCTATCAGTGCCCTTCAGTGCTGCCTATTAGTGCCCTTCAGTGCTGCCTATCACTGCCATTCAGTGCCACCTATCAGTGCCCATCAGGCCACCTATTAGTGCAGCTTCATCAGTGCGTCCTGATCAGTGCCCATGAGTGCTGCCTCATCAGTGTCACCTATCAGTGCCCATCAGTGCAGCCTCATCTGCGCACATCAATGAAGGAGAAAAATTACCTGTTTGCAAAATTTTATAATTAAACTACAAAAACAGTTTTTGTGGGTTTTTTTTTACATTTTTGGTCTTTTTTTGTTTATTTAGCAAAAAATAAACCCCCCAGCGGTGATTAACTACCACCCAAAAGAAAGTTCTATTTGTGTGAAAAAAAAAATGATAAAAATGTCATATGGGTACAGTGTTGCATGACCGCGCAATTGTCATTCAAAATGTGACAGCGATGAAAGCTGGAAATTGGCCTGGGCAGGAAGGGGGTGTATGTGCCCGGTAGGCAAGGGGTTAATGACCTCTGCTCATGAAAGGGTTGAAGGTCCTAAACAAAATAAGGTTCCATAAAGCAGCGGCCCCAAGGCCAGGATTCCTTTGTTTTAGGAAAGTAGAATACATTATAATTTGTGTGGTGCCCTCATATTATGGCGGATTAATCATTTAACCATTTTTTATTTATTCATATAATTTAATAAAAGTGAACCTCAATCAAGCGGCTCCATGGAAAAAGATTTCTCTCCAGATAAAAATACATTTTTTTGTAATAGAGAATTTAGGAGCTGTGCTATCTGGGATCTATGAGCGTCTGATGTTGGCTCAGAGCAAATGAACCCAATGCCTCTGTATTAAAGCATTTTTTATTCACCTCTGTAGTACACGGGCTGCTTTACATAATCACAAATCGCCTAAAGGCATTGCACAAGTTCAATGTTTTTATTGTTTTATCTCGGCAGTTCTATCCTCCGTTTTGCCTTCCCTTGTAATGGTTGGACTCACATGATGTGGCTGCAGTTTGTAGTGCCACGCAGTGGCGGCTGGTTGGTTTCTCCTTTGGGAGGGGGGGCGGCACTGACAGCACCCCCCCACCCATGCCCCCCCTCCCATGGGACATCGGGTGCAAACCCCCCGCAGCCCGCAGCATTGGGCTTACATAGAACACCCCCCCTCCCACTCCGCGGCGCAGGACCGGGCTCTTACGTGCTGGGCTGCAGTGTGTTGTGCTCTTCTCCTCCTTTGGAGCACAGACATGCAGGCAGCGGTGAGCAACGGCTCCAGCTCCAGCGTGTGTCTCCTCTTCCTACGCGCCAATAAAATCGCCTGGCGCTTAGGCCAATCGGGAAACAGGTCTCATTGACCTGCCTCCTGATTGGCGGAGAGGCACTGCAGTGTGAAAATACCAAAAATTCATTCGCTATCGTCACACAATTGGGTGGGATCGGGGCGCACTCTCTGCGCCCCGAGCCCACCCTTTTTTGAAGCCTATTAGATCCTCCGGCTCTAGTCAGGTGCTTGAAAAAAAAAAAATCCCCTCCCTCCCCTCCATAGGAATCCATGCGTCCGGCGTACTAAATGTGGCCGGGCGCATGGATAGGAAGGCGTGGCAGGGATGGGGGGGCGGCGCCCGGGCGCCCTCAATGCATGGGCCACCGCTGGTGTCACGGCTGATTGATCCCCCTATGTCCATGTATTCATTCACCTAACTTGTCCCCATTCTCCAAAAAGAAGAAGGTAACTTTCTGTTCCAGGTGGCACAGTGTCCAATGCATGCGTTGTCACCTGCTCTGTGTCCATCACAAATGTGGGAGCGCTCATTTCATGAAAGAAATACTTCCAGCTGCATGGTGACCCCTCTGTGTGTCTGGGAATGTTCTACCTGCTTGTGTATGCGTCAGATCTAATTACTGTTAAGCTCTCACCTGTAGAGCAGAAAATTTGTTTTGTTTAGCATAGATTTGTTATGTTACTAATTTGGTTACGTTGATCCATTTTTATTTTGTTTAATTTCGTTTCGTGTATTAATTTTCTAACGAATTCCAAATTTTTAGAATGATTTAAATTACGATCGGCCGAAATCCGATTTGAATTCTGTGTGAAGAGTAGCTGGTTGTTAACCACTACAGATCCGCGCTGTAGCTGAAAGACGGCTACAGCGCGTACCTGAATTGCTGGGAGGATGTCCATGGACGTCCTCCCCTTTGCGCGCTCCCCGCGCACACCCACAGCCGCCGATGGCGCTCTCTCGTGCCGGCTACACGCTGCATGGGCGTGCCCGCGGGTCGGGCGGACTCGATGTCCGCCGGTGATCCACGATCGCTTAATAGAGAGGCAGAAGGGGGAACCGCCAATGTAAACACGGCAGTTCCCCGTTCTGTGAGGAGGTACATGACAAATCTATTGATCCCTGTGATCGGGAACAGTGAAATCTGTTATACTCCTGCCAGCCCAGCCCCCACACAGTTAGAACACATACAGGGAACACATTTAACCCCTTTGATCACCCCCCTTGGTGTTAACCCCTTCCCTGCCAGTGACATTTATACAGTAATCAGTGGCTATTTTTAGATCTGATCGCTGTATGAATTTCAGTGGTCCCAAAAAATTGTCAAAAGTGTCCGATCTGTCCGCCGCAATATCCTAGTCCCAATAGAAATCGCAGATTATTGGTAAAAAAGAAAAAATAAATAGTAAAAACGCAATAAATCAATTTCCATAGTTTGTAGACGCGATAACTTTTGCGCAAACCAATTAATATACGCTGATTGCAATTTTTTTTACTAAAAATAAGTAGAAGAATGTATATCAGCCTAAACTGATGAATATTTTTTATATATATATATATATATATATATATATATTTTTTTTTTTTTGGATATTATTATATTATATTAGCAAAAAGTAAAAAAAATTGGTTTTATTTTCAAAATTGTCGCTCTTTTTTTGTTTATAGCGCTAAAAATAAAAAACGCAGAGGTGATCAAACACCACCAAAAGAAAGCTCTATTTGTGGGAAAAAAAGGACGTCAACTTTGTTTGGGTACAATGTCGCACGACCACGCAATTGTCAGTTAAAGCGACGCAGTGCTGAATCGCAAAAAGTGCTCTGGGTAGGAAGGGGGTAAATCCTCCCGGGGCTGAAGTGCTCGCATTAAAAAAAAAAAATAACAAACGTTATACTTACCTGCTCTGTTGCAGTGGATTTGCACAGAGCAGCCCGGATCCTCCTCTTCTGCTCTCCTGGCCCCTCCCTCCTATCGAGTGTCCCCTCAGCCATTCGATTTCTATGGGGGCACCCGAGCAGAGTCAGAGCTCTGTGCATCCATTCAGACCCAGAGCCCCGACCTGGCCCCGCCCCCTCTCCCCTGACTGGCTGACAGATTTTGATTGACAGTGGCGGGAGCCAATCGCGCTGCTGCTGTGTCTCAGCTGATCAGGAGGAGTATACTGGACAGCTAAGGGGATCGTGGACATCACTGGAGAAGAAGGGGCTCAGGGTAAGTAATTAGGGGGGCTGCTACACACAGAAGTTTTTTTTATCTTAACCACTTAAGGATCGAGCCTCTTTCTGAGATTCAGACAATGGACAGACGGATTTGTTGTAATCCAATTTCCCATAGGGGAGAGCGGGGGCTCTGACAGATCTGTTTCTGCACAGTGAGCGGCTCAGCAGGGATCAGCGGAGCGATCCCCGCTGAGCAAAACGGAGCCCGCACACGGACACGTCTGTGTAAAAAGGCCCTGAAGTAAGCCAGATTTTTTTCCATATCCTGAAAAATAATGTTATGCCGAGTAAATTGATACCAAACATGTCATGCTTCAAAATTGTACCCGCAAGTGGAATGGCGACAAACTTTGCCACTTTAAAATCTCCATCAGTGACGTTTAAAATTTCTACTGGTTACCAGATTTGAGTTAGAGGAGGTCTAGTGTGAAAATGATTGCTCTCACTCTAACGATTGCGGCGCTACCTCACATGTGTGGTTTGAACACGTGGGCGTTAGTTACGTGTGCGTTCGCTTCTGCTCACGAGCTGGGTGGGACGAGGCGCTTTAAAAAAAATTTTCTTATTTATTTTACTTTTTTATTTGTCTTTTAAAAAAAAATTTGATCACTTTTATTCACATTACAAGGAAAGTAAACACTCCTTGTAACAGAAAAAAGCATGCCATGACCTCTTAAATATGAGACCTGGGGGTCAAAAAGACCTCACATCTCACATTTACACTAAAATGCAAAAAGAAAAAGTAACTTGAAAAAAAAAAAGTATTTTTTAACCACTTTAGTCCCGGAAGGATTTCCCACTGTAGGACCAGAGCACTTTTTGCAATTCTGCGCTGCGTCGCTTTAATTGACAATTGCGCGGTCATTCGGCGTTATACCCAAACTAAATCTGCGTCCTTTTTTCCCCACAAATAGAGCTTTCTTTTGGTGGCATTTGATCACCTCTGCGTCATTTCTGATCACCGCTATAAACAAAAAAAGAGCAACAATTTTGCAAAAGAAACAAAATATTTCTTACTTTTTGCTAAAATACAATTCCAAAAAAAAACAAATGTATTCAACGGTTTTGGCCAATTTATATTCTTCCTCATATTTTTGGTAAAAAAAAAAAAAAAATCGCAATCAGCGTTTATTGATTGGTTTGCGCAAAAGTTGCTGCGTTTACAAACCGTGTTGTTTGCGTCCTTTTTCCCCCACAAATAGAGCTTTATTTTGGTGGTATTTGATCCCCTCTGCGTCATTTCTGATCGCCGCTATAAACAAAAAAAGAGCGATAATTTTGCAAAAAAAACCCCCAAATCTAAAATACACATCCAAAAAAATATATATATATAAAAAAACAAATTTATTCATCGGTTTTGGCCGATTTATATTCTTCCTTATATTTTTGGCAAAAAAAAAAATCGCAATCAGCGTTTATTGATTGGTTTGCGCAAAAGTTGCCGCGTTTAAGGATGATGAGAATTCATTTCTGGCGTTTTTACATTTTTTTTTTTTTTTACTAGTAATGGCGGCGATCTGCAATTTTTATCGGGACTGCGATATTGCAGCGGACATGTCGGACATTTTTGACACTTTTTTGGGACCAATGACATTTATACAGCGATCAGAAATTTAAATATCCATTGATTGCTGTATAAATGTCATTGGCAGTGAAGGGGTTAACCTGCAGGGGGCGCTCTAGGGGGTAACTGTGTTCCCTAGGCGTGTTCTAACTGTGAGGGGGCTGGGCTGCCAGGGGCATAAGAGATCTAACTGATCCCAGTGACAGGGATCAGTAGATCTCTTACCTGCCGTCTGACAAAGCGGGGGACCTCCGTGTTGTTTACATCTGTGGTTCCCTGTTTTTCTTCTGTGCCAGGCGATCGGTGGTAGCCGGCAGACATCGAGTCTGCCCAACCCGCGGGCATACTGCCGGAGAGTGCAGCGCACATGCGAGCCGCCGTTTATAGACGGTGATTCGCACTACAGCGCCACTCTGCAGCAGTAAATGTACGCGAGCCGGTCCGGGACCAGTTAAGGACGCAGCGGCCTGCTCCTTAACAATCAGCTATTCTTGACACAGAATCCGAATCGATCGATTGTTTTTCGACCAATCCGAATTCAAATCTTTCCAGAAATTTGGAATTCGTTAGAAAACTAATAGACTGAAAGAAATTAAACTAACTTCAATGAAATGTGCTACTACTTCATTCGGATACATACGAATCTCCGAATAGCCAAAAATGTGTCCGAATTTACATTCAGACCGAAACGAATTGCACATGTCTACTGCAGAGTACTAGACTGAGAGACCCAGGGATTGTGCCATCCCTTGTAATGATGGGCCCACATGTTGTGTCTGCAGTTTGTAGTGTCATGGCTGATCGATCCCCCCATGTCCATGTATTCATCCCCCTAGCTTGTCCCTATTTGCTAATGGGACAGGCAGCATTCTGCATCAGGTCACAAAGCCTCCATTCCATGCCTCACTTTTGTAATGAAAACACATCTCTTCCAGCATGGTATTATCCTGCGCCTTTTTATTTCTGTGTCAGATCTAATTACTGTGTAGCTCTCGCAGAGCACTAGACTGATAGAGGGAGGGATTGTGGGACATGTAGTTTCTTCACAGAAAGTGTCAGTTCTTAGACTACAGACAAAAGTCATTTATTAACCTGTGCACTGCCATGCCCCCTACCTCCCGTTTGAACACAAACAGAAAACTGACACCAGAATGTGAAGATTTACTCTACTATAGGCTGCGTATACAGAGCAACAACTGACAACATGAAATTTCATGATTAATACACAATGTATGCAGGTGAAACGCGTTGGAACGTGACTTGATGCAAGAGGTGTGCAGCGCAGTGTGTGTTGGTTTGTCAACTAACTGGACTGTCAATCATTGTTGTGTGCCCCGGTTTTTTTGGAAAGAAGCGTGGAGCTAAAGCAAGCTCCTGGGGCTTTTGCACCTGATGGTATTGCGAAGCGGAGGAGAAAACACAGATTCAGAGCGAAGAGATGTGTCTACATTAATTAATGGTAGGCCAAAATGATGTCATACATCCCAGGAGTCTTCATGAAAGGGCTTTCTCAGCTAAGCACACCGTCCTGCCTGCATGCCTGAGTTAGGGGCAGATGGATTCCAGGAAGTAAATGCTACATGAATCATTTGCCCTTTCTCAAGATGGCCGCAGCTAGAAATGGCAGGGGCAGGGGGAGGTTCAATATGATTTCTCAACAAAATAAAGCATTGGGACATGAATGGATGGGGGGGGGGGGTTGCTTTGAATATTAAAAGATGAATTAAATAACGTTTACGGTTTGTGGTGATCAGATAGAGCTAAGTTCCTCTTTAACCACTTGCCGACCACCCGCCACAGCGTGACGGCGATAAAGTGTCTCGTTATCGCAAACTGCTGTCACCTGACGGCGGCCGCAATAACTAGTATTGTGAGCGCACTGTGTTCCGGGGGGGGGGCAGGGAGCGGGTAGGGGGGACTCGATCGCCGCCGGCTACCCGCGACCACCCCACCCCCCGAGCGATAGAACGAAGGTCGGTGTATGTAAACACGGATCTCCGTTCTGACAGAGGGGGAAGGGCTGTGATCACAGGCTCCCTGTATATGGAAGCTGTGATCACTCCCCTCCCCCTGCCAGCCCAGCCTCCATACAGTTAGAACACTCTGAGGGAACACAGTGAACCCTTAGAGCGCCCCCTCCAGGTTAACCCCTTCACTGCCAATGGCATTTATACAGTAATCAGTGCATTTTTTATAGCACTGATCGCTGTATAAATGCCAATGGTCCCAAAACTGTGTCAAAATGGTCCGACGCAATATCGCAGTACCGCTAAAAATCGCAGATCGCCGCCATTACTAGTAAAATATAAAAAAAAAATAAAAACCCCAGAAATTAATTCTCTTCATATGTAAACGTGGCAACTTTTGCGCAAACCAATCAAGAAACGCCGATTGCGATTTTTTTTTTTTTACCAAAAATATGAGGAAGAATATAAATCGACCAAAACCGATGAAAAAAATGTTTTTTTATATTTTTTTGGGGGATTTGTGTTTTAGCAAAAAGATAAATTGTTTTTTTTTTTTTTTTGCAAAATCGTCGCTCTTTTTTTGTTTATAGCGGCGATCAGAAATGACGCAGAGGGGATCAAATACCACCAAAAGAAAGCTCTATTCGTGTGGAAAAAAGGTCGCAAATTTTGTTTGGGTACAACGTCGCACGACGGCGCAATTGTCAGCTAAAGCGGCGCAGTACCGAATCGCAAAAAGCGCTCTGGTCCTACGGTGTGAAATCCTTCCGGGGCTGAAGTGGTTAAATGGCGACGTATATTATCACATAAGGAAGACAGGCTTATTCTGAATTAGGTAAATGGGCTGCTTGGTACGTTAGCGAACACTTATAGCTACAAACAGCGCGGCAATAACCGCGGGAGGAACATGAGAGCCCAGCAGCGGGCGGAACGACTTTCTGTTTTTAGCAGCGCCTGAGGTTTTTTTTTTCTGTGAAATTACAAGCTTTTTATCACTTCCCATTCCCGAAAAAAAAAATCTAAACAAATATTCCATACCCCTTGCTGGCGTACAGTGTTGAGAGCGCTGACGTAAGGTAAGGGGGTGTTGCTGGCACTCTGCAGGGCACAGCAGAGCAATTAGCATGCTTGACAAGCTGATTAGTGCATTCGTCCTCCCTGACCAGAACCTCTGTTGGGTACTCTGAGTGTATTAGTGAGGTTCAAAAGTAGGGCTGCAATCACAACCAATGGATGGACGTAAATTTAATTTAATTTAAATTTAATTTAGGAAATCTTACTCATCTATGATGCTTTTTTGTGACATCGGTGTGGGATCTTTAACCACTTCCTTACTGGGCACTTAAACCCCCCTCCTGCCCGGACCAATTTTCAGTTTTCAGCGACGTCGCTCTTTGAATGACAATTGCGCGGTCGTGCGACGTTGCACCCAAACAAAATTGGTGTCCTTTTTTTCCCACAAATAGAGCTTTCTTTTGGTGGTATTTGATCGCCTCTGCGTCATTTCTGATCGCCGCTATAAACAAAAAAAGAGCAACAATTTTGAAAAAAACCCCAAATTTCTTACTTTTTTCTATAATAAATATCCAAAAATAAAAAATAAAAAAACAAATGTATTCATCAGTTTTGGCGGATATATATTCTTCTACATATTTTTGGTTAAAAAAATCGCAATCGGCGTTTATTGATTGGGTTGCGCAAAAGTTATAGCGCCTACAAACTATGGACATTGATTTATGGTGTTTTTATTATTACTTTTTTTTTTACTGGCAATGGCGGCGATCTGCGATTTTTATCGGTACTGCGATATTGTGGCGGACATGTCGGACGTTTTTGACACTTTTTTGGGACCAATGACAGCGATCAGAAATGTAAATATCCACTGATTACTGTATAAATGTCATTGGCAGTGAAGGGGTTAACCTGCAGGGGGCAGTGAAGGGGTTAACTATGTTCCCTGGGTGTGTTCTAACTGTGGGGGGGGGGGCGGGGTTGGCAGGGGCATGACAGATCTAACTGATCCCAGTGACAGGGATCAGTAGATCTGGCGTGCCCCCCCTCACAGAACGGGGAACCGCTGTGTTTACTTCGGCGGTTCCCCGTTCCTCCTCTCTGTAAGGAGATCGCGGGTCTCCGGCGGACATCGGGTCCGTTCCGACCCGCGGGCACGCTCCTGCAGCGTGCGGCGGAACGTGCACGCGCCCGCGGGAGCGCGCTCAGCACGAGCCGAATGGGAGGACGTCAATAGACGTCCTCCCGGCATTTTAGAGCCGCGCTGTAGCCGTCATCCGGCTATAGCGCGGATAGGAGGTGGTTAAAGCAGAATTCCTGGTATGGATATTTTTACATAGTTACAATGTTCCCTCTCGCAGCCGGAGATCGCTGTATAGACACCACTACTTCACCACTACTACAGTGATCTCCACTGGCTTCTGGGTTCTGTGCTGAGCGGCTACCCTGCTGCGTTGTGAACACAGAAGGTTGCCTGCGCAGCATGGGCTTCATTCAGACAATGTGTTGCACCCTCTCAGTGAATGTAAAGCATTTTCTGATTGGATGAGGTGGAGAGCGTGACATCACCTTCTCACCTCTCCACCTCATCCAATCATAGAATGCATTACATTTATTAAGAGAATGCAAAGTGATCTCTGAATGGTGCCCGCGCCAAGCGGGTGACCTCCTACATTCACAATGCAGTAAGGCAACCACTTGGCATGGCACCCAGAAGCTAGTGGAGATCACTGGAGTAGCAGTGTCTACTACAGTGATTTGCAGCTTCTAGAGCCGGCTTAATCAACATTTTTACCCCAAAATGAACTCTTTAGTAATTTAACGCCAGCATCCTTAACAACCATTAGTAAATAGCTGGTTGTTAAGGAGCGGGCGGCCCCTGAGTCCCTAACAACCAATGAGTCATCAGCTGTCAGTGGGGTTCCCTGCTGACAACTGAATGTAAAAGAAAACAATTGCAGAAAAAAAATGACATGGTCTTTTATGGATTTTGAGGGGAACCCCACGCTATTTCTTTTTAAAATTTTGGCATGGGGGTTCCCCTCAAAATCCATAAAAGACTCGAAGGGCCTAGTATGGAATGAGGGGGACCCCGTGCCAATTTTTCCGTGATTTTTTTTAATGTTGCCATTTTTTTTTACCTTCAGCAGTCAGCGGAGAACCCCGCTGACAGCTGATGACTCATTGGTTGTTAAGGATGCAGCAGCCACCTGCTCCTTAGCAACCATGATAGTTACTGGTTGTTATGGATACCGGTGGCCGCCCACTCCTTACTAACCAGTTAAAATGATGCACATTCCTTAAATGACTACTTAATTACCGCATGCATTGAATTATTTGAATTATTTATTTCCTTCTGTGAATTGAGTTTAATGACATGCGCTATTTATCAAGCATTTTCCACAAATACCACAAAACGGTATAGTGAAATGACAGTTTCTGGATCGCATGTGATATTTAGGCAAAATGTGTCTGGACACCTAAATACCGCATGCGAGCTGCTTTTTGTGAATGGAGCCCAATGTAGTTGCATTGGGCTCCATTCACAAAAAGCATCTCGCATATAAATATCCATACCTGGAATTTTTCTTTAACCACTTCCCGACCGCACGCAGTATATTTATCTGTGGCAGTGTGGCGCTGTCTCGCGAATCGGCGTAAGCGGTGATTCGCGCACGCGCAGCTAGGGGGCGAGAGTGCGCTAGCAGTGTCACTCTCTCATGCCCGCTGCACTCTGCAGGAGTGAGCCCATGGCTCGGGTGGACCCGATGTCCGCCGGCGAGCCGCGATGACCTGCCAGAGGGAAAGAACGGGGAACCGTCGATGTAAACACGGCGGTTCCCCGCTCTGTCAGGCGGCATGTAAGATCTACTGATCCCTGTCACTGGGATCAGTTAGATCTCTTATGCCCCTGGCAGCCCAGCCCCCTCACAGTTAGAACACGCCTAGGGACCACAGTTACCCCCTAGATCACCCCCTGCAGGTTAACCCCTTCACTGCCAATGACATTTACACAGCAATCAGTGGATATTTAAATTTCTGATCGCTGTATAAATGTCATTGGTCCCAAAAATATCCAACATGTCCGTCCCAATATCAAAGTCCCGATAAAAATCGCAGATCGCCGCCATTACTGAGAAAAAACAAAAAACGGTAAGAACGCCAGAAATTAATTTTCATGGTTTGTAAACGCAGCAACTTTTGCGCAAACCAATCAATAAACGCTCATTGCGATTTTTTTTTTAACAAAAATATGAGGAAGAATATAAATTGGCCAAAACCGATGAATACATTTTTTTATTTTTTATTTTGGATTTGTATTTTAGCGAAAAGTAAGAAATATTGTTTCTTTTGCAAAATTGTCACTCTTTTTTTGTTTATAGCGGCGATCATAAATGACGCAGAGGGGATCAAATACCACCAAAAGAAAGCTCTATTTGTGGGAAAAAAAGGACGCAGATATCATTTGGGTACAACGTCGCACGCCCGCGCAATTGTCAATTAAAGCGACGCAGTGCCGAATCGCAAAAAGTGCTCTGGTCCTACAGTGGGAAATCCTTCCGGGGGTGAAGTGGTTAAATGACAAATTTTCCACCCTTCAATATTCATCAAGGTGACAATGACTTGCCAGTTGGATTTCCCCAATAACATGGTAATGTCCCATATACATGGGTGATCCAACCAATCAGACTTTGGGTAGTAATCGTACCCTTGGCCAACACCAGCTCTTCCTGCTGTCTTTGTATTCAGCTATTGTTTTGTAATTTGTAAAATCTTCAATAAAAATTTATTGAAACAAAAAAAAAAAAAATCTGCTGTCCAAATGGAAAATGTGCAAAGGTAAGAAAGAAACGATGAAAGGATCACTGAACATCCATTGATGATTATGCAGTGCAACTTTTGTCTCGGATTCTCTTCGTAACCCTAAAATTTGAAGTTAATGCTGATGCAAGCGCTGCTATTTTCCCATCACCGTGTAATCCGGCCCTGCTTCATGGAGACCCCTCGGTGAGATCCCTGAGCACCGGCAATCAATAAAGTTAATTAGTAGTGATTAATGGAGCAGCATTAATTGTTGACTCCTAGAATTACAAGAGAGGATGAACACTGATGGAAGAGTTAAACCTCGGAGTGCTGACGAGTTCACTTGCTGAGAAGAGAAAGGTGGATTAGTTAACTCCATATCTGCTCATGGAAAGTCTGCAATACGGATGAGAGTCCGCCAGTAGTTCAGCGTCAGTTGTAGAATATCAAATCCCACTCATGTTGGTATCAGTAGTCCCATCCAAGATGGAAGTCTAACCATCTGAATCACTTTTATTTAACCCTTTTGATGCCAGAGCAATTTTTGCATTTGTTTGCATGCAAGTTTAGGAAATATTTTTAGGCCTGAAGATTACAACCCCCCCGCCCCTAGGGTTGCCACATCATCCCTTTAATCCAGGACACCTATGAATTACTCATTAAGATCCTCAGTTGTTAATTACGACGAGGTAATTAGTGATGATTAATTGAAATAACTAACGGCCACGAGTCCCTAGAGTGGCTCCCCAGAGGTACTTCGTCCCGGCCTAATGT
>BLSH010164908.1:923247-937159 GCA_018402905.1 Glandirana rugosa
CCCAGGCCCCAAGACCATAAAATAAGGTGCACAATTTATCGACGGTTCCCGTCGGTTTGTTGTTCACAAAGTGACCAAAAGGGATCTTCGGTAGTGTCGGTACGGATGATTACCGTACCGACACTAACCTGTCACGTGGTACACTGGGTCGGAGATATACCCCGACCTCAGTGGCACGACGTACAGTGTACGAGAGTCCTATCAAATCCCTCTCCTACGACGACTGAGACACTCCCTGTCTAACGTCTTGTAGAGTAGGACGTAATGACTTGCTAGACTAACACCTGATCCCTCTCTATGCTCATGACTTTAACACGTGGAATAAAATACCAGAACCCCGGACCCGAACCCGGACTTTTTTTGAAAAGTCCGAGTTCGGGTCCGGGTCCCGGACACCCCAAAGTTCGGTACGGACCCGAACTTTACAGTCCGGGTTCGCTCAACTCTAGTTGCTGGCTATCTCTTCTACTATGGACCCATAGTGAACTACATAGCTAGTGCACCAACTGCGCTCATCAACTCCTATATAGCAGTAGAGCTTGGGTGAGTTTTTCCTTTGTACTAGCAAGCAGCAAGCTAGGAGGCACTGTGGGGGTTTAGGGGGCACTGTGGAAGCTTGGCGGCACTGTGGGGACTCAGGGCTCTTAGGGGTCCTAGAGTATCTGTGAGATGTTGAAGGAAACTGTGGGCCACTATGAGAGGTTGGATGACACTATGGAAGTAGGGAGACATTGTGGGGAATCTTAATTGTTAGGGAATCTTCAGCTAGCTGGAGGCTCAGCAGAAGGGGGGCTGTGGCTCGGCAGTGGGCCACAGTCAGGTCGCTGGGAACCACTGGTCTAGGGGGCTGGTTTATATTGGCATCTTAGAGATCTAACGAAACCTCCAATCTCCTGGCTGCACTGCTTGGATTATTATCTGCAGAGACTCCATTTTGAACCTCTCTAGGAAAATAAATTGATTTAGTTTTTTTTAGATCTATTACCAGCCAGCCAGCCACCATTTTCTTCTGAACCCCAAGGGCATTTACCAAAAGCTTAATAGCAGTCCTTCAGACTTTGAGGGGGGTAGACTGTGGCCAGCGTGAGTATAAAATGCCCTGGTGTTGATGGGGATAAAGAATGCCCCATCATTGGTATTAGTGAGAGAAATAATGCCCCATCATTAGTATTAGTGGGGGGAATAGTGCCCCCATTGTTGGTATCAGTGAAAGGAATGGTGCCCCCATCATTGTTGTCAGTGGGAAGAATAGGGCCCTGCAGTTATTATCAGTGAGAGGAATAGTGTCCCATCATTGGTGGCAGTGGTAGGACTAGGAACAGTGCCCCATTGTTGTTGTCAATGGGAGGAATAGTGCCCCATCACTGGTCCAGTTGGTGTCAGTGTCAAAAAACGAAAATTCCCAGCTCACTTACCAGCCAGCCTGCAACAAACTGAATTGACCTTGTCTAACAGCTCATGAAAAAACCAAGGGGTTTAGTTTACACACATTTGCAAATACACACACATACACTATATATTAATGGCTAGATTAGGTACAGCTATGCCTGGAGGGAGCCCACCTCTCCTCAAAGGTATAGGGATGCAATGGACACCCAGCAATAGCACAATGGCAGCGAATGTATTGAGTGCATCCCCTTACCAATAATATATGTGCTCCAACTCAGGAGACTCAAAATTATAGAGTCAGGAGTGCAATACACTGGTGTGCTGTGTTGTGGCCGGTGCAGCTTGCGCAGGTATTTGCAAATGTGTGCAAACTAAACCCCTTGGTTTTATCAAGAGCTGTTAGACAGAATAATTTGGTTTGTTGCAGGTAAGTGAGCTGGGAATTTTATATTTTTGGCATGCATGCAGCATCGCCCTTCCATGTACTCCTCGCTGAAAAGGCCAGTTAGTGTCAATGGCAGGAATAGTGTCCCATCATTGGTATCATTGAAAGGAATAATGCCCCATCATTGGTGTTATTGGGAGGAACAGTGCCCCATCATTGTTATCAGAGGAAGGAATAGTGCCCCATCATTGGTATCAGTGGGAGAAATAGTGCCCCATCATTGGTGCCAGTGGAAGAAATAGTGCCCTGTCATTGGTGTCAGTGGGAGGAATAGTGTCCCATCATTGGAATCAGTGGGAGGAATAGTGCCCCATCATTGGTATCAGTGGAAGGAATAATGCCCCATCATTGGTGCCAGTGGAAGAAATAGTGCCCCATCATTGGTGCCAGTGGAAGAAATAGTGCCCTGTCATTGGTGTCAGTGGGAGGAATAGTGTCCCATCATTGGAATCAGTGGGAGGAATAGTGCCCCATCATTGGTATCAGTGGAAGGAATAATGCCCCATCATTGGTGCCAGTGGAAGAAATAGTGCCCCATCATTGGTGCCAGTGGAAGAAATAGTGCCCTGTCATTGGTGTCAGTGGGAGGAATAGTGTCCCATCATTGGAATCAGTGGGAGGAATAGTGCCCCATCATTGGTATCAGTGGGAGGAATAGTGCCCCATCATTGGTGCCAGTGGAAGAAATAGTGCCCCATCATTGGTATCAGTGGGAGGAATAGTGTCCTATCATTGGTATCAGTGGGAGGAATAGTGCCCCATCATTGGTGTCAGTGGAAGGAATAGTGCCCAATCATTGGTATCAGTGGGAAGAATAGTGCCCCATCATTAGTATCAGTAGGAGGAATAGAGCCTCATCATTGGCATCAGTGGGAGGAATAGTGTCCTATCATTGGTATCAGTGGAAGGGATAGTGCCCCATCATTGGTATCAGTGGAAGGAATAGTGCCCAATCATTGGTATCAGTGGGAAGAATAGTGCCCCATCATTAGTATCAGTAGGAGGAATAGAGCCTCATCATTGGCATCAGTGGGAGGAATGGTGCCCCATCATTGGTATCAGTGGGAGGAATAGTGTCCCATCATTGGTGTCATTAGGAGGAATAGTGCCTCATTGTTGGGGTCATTGGGATGAACAGTGCCTCATTGTTAGGGTCATTGAGAAGAATAGTGCCTCATTGTTGGGGTCAGTGGTAGGAATAGTGCCCCATCATTGGTATCAATGGGATGAATAGTGTCCCATCATTAGTGTCATTGGAAGGAATCATTTCCCATCATTGGTGCCATTGGGAGGAACAGTGCCTCATCATTGGTGTCATTAGGAGGAATAGTGCCCCATCATTGGTATCAGAGGGATGAATAGTGTCCCATCATTAGCGTAATTGGAAGGAATAATTTCCCATCATTGGTGTCATTGGGAGGAATTGTGCCTCATTGTTGGTGTCAGTGGAAGAAATAGTGTCCCATCATTGGTGTCAGTGGGAGGAATAGTGCCCTATCATTGGTATCAGTAGGAGGAATAGCACCCCGTCATTGGTATCAGTGGGAGGAATAGTGCCCCATCACTGGTATCAGTGGGAGGAATAGTGCCCCATCATTGGTGTCAGTCGGAAGAATAGTGCCCCATCATTGGTATCAGTGGGAAGAATAGTGCCCCATCATTGGTATCAGTAGGAGGGATAGCGCCCCGTCATTGGTATCAGTGGGAGGAATAGTGCCCCATCATTGGTGTCAGTGGGAGGAATAGTGCCTCATCATTGGTTTCATTGGGAGGAATAGTGCCTCATTGTTGGGGTCATGGGGAAGAACAGTGCTTCATTGTTAGGGTCATTGGTATCAGTGGGATGAATAGTGTCCCATCATTAGTGTCATTGGAAGGAATGATTTCCCATCATTGGTGTCATTTGGAGGAATTGTGCCTCATTGTTGGGGTCAGTGGTAGGAATAGTGTCCCATCATTGGTGTTAGTGGGATGAATAATGCCCCATTGTTGGTGTCAGTGGAAGGAATAGTGTCCCATCATTGGTGTCAGTGGGAGGAATAGAGCCCCATCATTAGTATCAGTGGGAGGAATAGTGCCCCATCATTGATGTCATTGGGAGGAATAGAGCCCCATCATTGGTGTCATTGGGAGGAATAGTGCCCCATCATTGGTGTCAGTGGGAGGAATAGTGCCCCATCATTAGTATCAGTGGGAGGAATAGTGCCCCATCATTGGTATCAGTGGGAGGAATAGTGTCCCATCATTGGCATCAGTGGGAGGAATAGAGCCCCATCATTGGTGTCAGTGGGAGGAATAGTGTCCCATCATTGGCATCAGTGGGAGGAATAGAGCCCCATCTTTGGTGTCATTGGGAGGAATAGCGCCCCATCATTGGTGTCATTGGGAGGAATAGCGCCCCATCATTAGTATCAGTGGGAGGAAAAATGCCTCATTACTGGTGTAGAAGGAATAGCGCCTTGTATCAGTGGGAGGAATAGTCTCCCAAGATCTTGATAAAGGAAAGCAAAGGGCCACATTTGGCCCCTGGGTTGCAGTTTGGAGAACACTGATCTGGACAATAATCTTCTCTTAGCACACAATCGTGAACAACCCTTGAGTCATAGGTATGGTATGCCATGTAGAACACTAGTAACAATTTTTTCAGGTCAGTGTTGGGCGACTTCCCATCAACCTGCAGAGATGCCCACCAATGTGAATTTTAGAGAATAGGGGGAAAGGTCCACTTTAACTTCTGGATGTTATAGCCAATTTCCGCACCTTATTCCTGCTTGCAAACGCATGCAAATCAGCCTCTGAGTGATGCGTTAATCCCCTTTCCCAGCAATGGATTTTCTGTTCCCTTTTTTTTTTTTGCATGTGACGGGAGAGCAGAGTCACCTCGTCCTGAGGAGATGCTGATTCAGACCGCGTCCAGATAGTGCTGACCTCTCCCAACGCTGACAGGCCGGAATCTGTGGCCTCAGCAGCTCTAACCCTAATCTCTTTAATGTCCCGAGGAACTGACACGCTCTGCAAAACAATTATTGCTGATAAATGAGACCCCGGTGAGCTCTTGGGTTAGCACCTGTTCAAGCCTGCTGGGTCATTTCTCCATGCTCTGCCATTGGGAAAAAATACGACACCAATAACTGCACCCAGACAATGCAATGCTGTATACGGTTCCAATTGTCTACACAGCGCTGTACAATTTATACCGGGTTTGCAAACACTGAAAAAAGATGATATACTAATTTATGACACTCTCACCTCTCGAGAATATTTATTTTATTAATGAAGATGGTTGACAGTTAAGCATAAAAACTGAACAGCTCAAAGAATAACTTGCATTAAACCAGTGGTTCTCAATTCCGGTCCTCAGGACCCACCAACAGGCCAGATTTTAAGTATTACCTTGGGGAGATGCAGACTAGAATACTGCAATCACTGAGCAGCAAATGATATCACCTGTGATGCATTTCAGTTATCCTGCAAACCTGGCCTGTTAGGGGGTACCGAGGACCGGAGTTGAGAACCACTGCCTTAAACCAATATAAAATGGCTATAGGGCCCCCCAATGAGCATTCAAGGACAACCAGGGGCCTACAGAGAAAGACTCTTCCCGCAACCCTGGGGCTGGGTTGTTAAAGCTGAACTCCAGGGAAAGGTGAAATGCTCCTGCAGCCATATACTGGACTACAGACAAAGATCTTTCTCTGAAATGCATTTGTCTTTTCGCCCCTTCTACTGCGTTGGTAAAGTTGCTGCACCGTTCTCCTCCAGCCAGCAGCGGGAGAGCCAAGTTACCTCAAGCTAATAAACTTTAATGCAGAATGTAGCAAAAAAAAAAGGAAAGAGAATAGAGGATTTCCCTTATTTGAGGCCCTAATAATGGACTTCAATGGTACCATACGCATTAAGTACAAAGCAATTTATAAAAATATGAATTTTTATTACAATCATCTTTAACCACTTCACCCCCGGAAAGATTTCCCAGAGCACTTTTTGCGATTCGGCGCTGCGCCGCTTTAACTGACAATTGCGCGGTCGTGCGACGTTGTACCCAAACAAAATTTGTGTCCTTTTTTTCCGAGAAATAGAGCTTTCTTTTGATGGTATTTGATCGCCTCTGCGTCATTTTGCCGCTATAAACAAAAGAAGAGCGAAAATTTTGCAAAAAAAAAAAAATACAATATTTCTTGCTAAAATACAAATCCAAAAAAAAAAAATATAAAAAAACGAATTTATTCATCGGTTTTGGCCGATTTATATTCTTCCTCATATTTTAGGTAAAAAAAAAAATCACAATCGGCGTTTATTGATTGGTTTGCGCAAAAATTGCCGCGTTTACAAACCATGAGAATTAATTTCTGCCGTTTTTATTTTTTATTTTTTTACTAGTAATGGCGGCGATCTGCGATTTTTGCTGGGACTGTGATATTGCGGCAGACATGTCGGAAATTTTTGAAACTTTTTTGGGACCAATGACATTTATACAGCGATCAGAAATTTAAATATCCACTGATTACTGTATAAATGTCATTGCAGTGAAGGGGTTAACCTGCAGGGGGCAGGGAAGGGGTTACCTGTGTTCCCTAGGCGTGTTCTAACTGTGAGGGGGCTGGGCTGCCAGGGGCATGAGAGATCTAACTGATCCCAGTGACAGGGATCAGTAGATCTCTTACATGTGCCTGTCAGAGCAGGGAACTGCTGTGTTTACATTGGCGGTTACCCGTTCTTTCTCTCTGCCAGGTCATCGTGACTCACCGGCAGACGTCGGGTCCACCCGAGCCTGGGGGGGGGGGCACTCCTGCAGA
The DNA here is from genome assembly GCA_018402905.1 of Glandirana rugosa. Lineage (NCBI taxonomy): Eukaryota > Metazoa > Chordata > Amphibia > Anura > Ranidae > Glandirana > Glandirana rugosa. The sequence goes on from BLSH010164908.1 coordinate 929,878, forward strand.
GCTGCCGTTTATAGACGGCGATTCGCGCTACGCTGCCACAGTGCAGCAGTAAATGTACGTGAGCCGGTCGGGAACCGGTTAATGTTTGCTGCACTACATATAGACAAGCCTGTGAAATACTGGGAGAATATAGTCTGGTCAGGTGAGACCAAAACTGAACTCTTTGGATGCCATAATGCACACCATGTTTGGGGGTCACATGGCACATCACCCCAAAAACACTCCAATGCCAACAGTGAGGTTTGGAGGCGGGAACATCATGTTGTGGGCGGGGCTGTTTTTCAGCATACGGTACTGGCAAACTTCTCATCATTGAAGGAAGGAGGAATGGAAAAATGGACCAAGACATTGCTGATAAAAATCTGCTGCCATCTACCAGGATGATGAAGGTGGAATGAGGGCGGACATCTCAGCAAGACAACGACCCCAAACACAAAGCCAAGGAAACTCTCCATTGGTTACAAAGAAAGAAAATAAATCACCTGACTTGAATCCAATAGAAAATCGATGGAAAGAACTAAAAATCGGAGTTCATAGAAGAGGTCCACGGAACCTTCAAGATTTGAAGACCAAAATCTCACCTGAGCGACGCATGCGACTCATTTCTCCATACAGGAGTCGGAGTCTTGAAGCCGTCATTCCCCACAAAGGATTTTGTACCAAGTATTAAATACATTTCAGTTAGCGGGTTCAATACTTTTCCCTGTGTCCTTCCATTTTATTACACAGAGCTTCATTTCTGAACTTCTTTGTTTTGGTGTCTTTGTATGTATGGATTGCATGGGTTTTTATCGAACTTTCATGGCAATAGCACCTTCAGAAATATATTTACCTAGAAAAATGGTGATGTGTTCAATAATTATTTTACCCGCTCTGTATATATAATATATATATATATATATATATTCAGTGCTGTGCAAAGTAATTGCCCACTAAACCTAACTGGTTGTGCCAACAACTGCAATCAAGCGTTTTTGATAACTGCCAATGAGTCTTTCACATCGCTGTGGAGGAATTTTGATGCACATTGGAGGGTTTTCCAGCATGAACGGCCTGTTTAACCACTTCAGCCCCGGAAGGATTGCCCCCTTTAGGACCAGAGCATTTTTTGCGATTCGGCACCGCGTCGCTTTAACTGCCAATTTTTTTCCCACAAACAGAGCTTCCTTTTGGTGGCATTTGATCCCCTCTGCGTCATTTCTGATCACCGCTATAAACAAAAAAAGAGCGACAATTTTGCAAAAAAACCCCCATTTTTTTCTTAATGTTTGCTAAAATACAAATCCAAAAAAAATATATAAAAAACATTTTTTTTCATTGGTTTTGGCCGATTTATATTCTTCCCCATTTTTTGGTAAAAAAAAAAAAAACTCAGTCGGTGTTTATTGATTGGTTTACGCAAAAGTTGCCGCGTTTACGAATGATGAGAATTCATTCATGGGGTTTTTATTTTTTAAAATATTTTACTAGTAATGGCGGTGATCTGCGATTTTTAGCAGTACTGCGATATTGCGGTGGACATGTCGGACCATTTTGATACTTTTTTGGGACCATTAGCATTTATACAGCAATCAGTGCTATGAAAATGCACTTATTACTGTAGAAATGCCATTGGCAGTGAAGGGGTTAACCTGGAGGGGGCGCTCTAAGGGTTAACTGTGTTCCCTCAGTGTGTTCTAACTGTATGGGGGCTGGGCTGGCAGGGGGAGGGGAGTGATCATGGCTTCCATATACAGGAAGCCTGTGATCACCGCTCTTCCCCCTCTGTCAGAACGGAGATCCGTGTTTACATACACCGACCTCTGTTCTCTGACTGCGGGGGGAACCATTGCGGGTAGCCGGCGGAGATCGAGTCCGCCCTACCCACTCCCTGGCCCCCCCCCCCCGGAACACAGTGAGTGCGCAAGAGCGCCTGCTCACAATACTTGTTATCGCGGCTGCCGTCAGGTGACCGCGGTCAAGCCACGGCGGGCGGTCAGCAAGCTGTTAAGGTCATGCCACAGCACCTCAATCGGTCCAGACTTTCACAAGGCCACTCCAAAACCTTCATTTTCTTTTTTTTTTCTTAGCCATTCAGAGGTGGACTTGCTGGTGAGTTTCAGATCATTGTCCTCCATAACCCAAGTGAGCTTGAGGTGAGGAACTGATGGCCGGACATTCTCCTTCAGGATTTTCTGGTGGAGTGCAGAATTCATGGTTCCATCAACTGCAAAGCAGCCTCAGACCATCCCCCTACCACCACCATGTCTCACTGTTGGTATGATGTTTCTTTTTATGAAATGCTGGGTTAGTTTTACTCCAGATGTAACGGGACGCACGCCTTCCGCAAAGTTCAACTTTTATCTCATCAGTCCACAGAATATTTGTCCATAAGTCTTGGGGATAATTCTGATGTTTTTTGGCAAATGTGAGACGAGCCTTTGTGTTATTTTTGGTCAGCAGTGGCTTTGGCCTTGGACCTCTCCCATGGAAGCCATTTTTGCCCGGTCTCTTTCTTATCGTTGAATCCTGAGCACTGACCTTACCTGAGGCAAGTGAGGCCTGCAGTTCTTTACATGTTGTTCTGGGTTCTTTTATGACCTCCTGGATGAGTCGTTGTTGTGTTCTTAGAGTAATTTTGGTCGTCTGGCCACACCTGAGAAGGTTCACCACAAGTTTTCTCCATTTGTGGATAATGGCTTTCACTATGGTTTGCTGGAGTCCCAAAGGAAGAAATGGCTTTGTAACCCTTTCCAGACCGATACATAACAATTACTTAATTTCTCATCTGTTCTTGAATGATTTGTTGCCTTTTGAGATCTTTTAGAGTGCTTCACTTTGTCAGACAGCTTCTATTTAGGCGATTTATTGATTCAACAGTTCTGGCAGTAATCAGGCCTGGGTGTGGCAAGTGAAATTTTAACTCAGCTTTCCCAAAAAAGTGGTTATTAACAGTTCATTCATGATTTAGCAAGAGAGGGGGGAGGGGCAATTACTTTTCACATAGGGCCAAGCGGGCTTGGACAGCTTATTTCCCTTAATAAATTAAATCATCATTTAAAAAGTGCATTTTGTATTTACTCGGGTTGTCTATGTGTAATATTACAATTTGTTTGATGATCTAAATAATTTAAGTGTGACAAATATGCAAAAAAGTTTTGAGAATGGCACAAATATTAATTTTCACAATGTCTGCTGCCTCAGTTTTTAAGATGGCAATTTGCCTATACTGCGGAATGTTATGAAGAGCGATCAGATGAATTGCAATTAACCCCTTCAGCCCCGGCAGGATTTCACACTTTAGGACCGGAGCCCCTTTTTGCGATTCGGCACTGCATCGCTTTAACGGACAATTGCGCGATCGTGCGATGTTCTACCCAAAACGAAATTTGCGTCCTTTTTTTCCCACACATAGAGCTTTCTTTTGGTGGTATTTGATCACCGCTGCGCCATTTCTGATCGCCGCTATAAACAAAAGAGCGACAATTTTGCAAAAAAAAAACAAATTTCTTACTTTTTGCTACCGTAAAATACAAATCCAAAAAAAAAAAATATAAAAAAACATTTTTTTTCATCGGTTTTGCCGGTTTATATTCTTCCTCATATTTGTGATAAAAAAAATCGCAATCGGCATTTATTGATTGGTTTGCGCAAAATTCAGAAGAGAATTCATTTCTGGGGTTTTTATTTTTTTTTTATTTTTTACTAGTAATGGCGGAGATCTGCGATTTTTAGCGGTACTGCGATATTTCAGCGGACATGTCGGACCATTTTGACACTTTTTTGGGACCATTGGCATTTATACAGCGATCAGTGCTATAAAAATGCACTGATTACTGTGTAAATACCATTGGCAGTGAAGGGATTAACCTGCAGGGGGCGCTCTAAGGGTTAACTGTGTTCCCTGGGCGTGTTCTAACTGTGGGGGGACTGCCCTAGCTGGGGAAGGGAAGTGATCACAACCCTTCCCCCCTCACAGAACAGAGGTCCATGTTTACTTACACGGACCTCCGTTCTTTCACTCCGGGGGGGGGGCATCGCGGGTGGCCGGCGGAGATCGAATCCGCCGCACCCGCTCCCTGGCCCTCCCCGGACACAGTGAGTGCGCGATCTGGCAGCCGCCGTCATATGACGGCGTTTTGCCTTACAGAGCTACTCTGTCGGCACCAGCGGTCGGCAAGCGGTTAATGGCAAAGTCCCTCTTTGCCATGAAAATAAACCTAATCCAATAAAAAGCATTTCCACTGCATTTGTGAAGAAGGCTTCAAGGCGCCCAAGAAAGTCCAGCAATCGCCGGGACCGTCTAATACAGGAGATTCAGCTGAGGGATCGGGGCACCACCAGTGCAAAGGGGGGGATGGGTGGATCGGGGCACCAAAAGTGCAGAGCTTTCTCAGGAATGGCAGCAGGCAGGTGTGAGGGCATTGCCACGCACAGTGAGGAGAAGACTTTTGGAGGATGGCCTGGTGTCCAGAAGGGTGGCAAAGAAGTCACTTCTCTCCAGGAAAAACATCAGGGACAGACTGATATTCTGCAAAAGGTACAGGGATTGGACTGCTGAGGACTGGGGGGAAAGTCATTTTTTTATGAATCCCCTTTCCGATTGTTTGGGGCATTCGGAAAAAAACCTTGTCTGGAGAAGAAAAGGTGAGCACTACCATCAGCCCTGTGTTAGGGTTGCCACATCATCCCTTTAATCCAGGACACACATGGATTGCACAGGCTGTTCTGAGGCTAATTTAATGCAGATGAGGCACCAAGTGAGTTTAATTACCACCTTAATCAGCCACAGAACAACCTGTGTAATTAATATCTGGATTAAAGGGATGATGTGGCAACCCTACCCTGTGTCATGCCAACAGTAAAACATCCTGAGACCATTCATGCGTGGGGTGGGTTGCTTCTCAACCAAGGGAGTGGCTCACTCACAATTTTGCACCGCCATGAATAAAAAATGGTACAAAAACATCCTCCGAGAGCAACCACTCCCAACCATCCAAGAACAGTTTGGTGAGGAACAATGCCTTTTCCAGCATGATGGAGCACCTTGCCACAAGGCAAAAGTGACAACTAAGGGGCTTGGGGAACTAAACATGGAATTTTGGGTTCATGGCCAGGAAACTCCCCAGACCTTAATCCCATTGAGAACTTCTGGTCAATCCTCTAGAGGTGGGTGATCAAAAAAAGCCCACAAAGTCTGACAAACTCCAAGCATTGATTATGCAAAAATGGATGACCATCAGTGAGGATGTGGCCCAGAATTTGATTGACAGCATGCCAGGGAGAATTGCAGAGAGATTGAAAAAGAAGGGTCGCCACAGCAAATATTGACTCTTTGCATAAACTTAATGTCATTGTCAATAAAAGCCTTTGACACTTATGAAATGCTTGTAATTATGCGGTAAGTATCCCATAGTAACATCTGACAAAAAGATCTAAAAACACTCAAGCAGCAGACTTTGTGAAAATGAATATTTGTGTCATTCTCAAAACTTTTGGTCACGGCTGTATATTCCACCATACAGCATCAGAGCTGCCAATGGCTGCATTGGAAAGTTGAGGGCAATCTTCCCACACATTCATTATTGGTAATTTAGGTCTCTAGTGACTTTTTTTTTTTTTTTTTGCCAGTGATCTATAAGTGTATGCGCACATCAATCTACAGTACAGCATTTGTAATGTGTCCAAGCCCTGCTCAGTCTAAGCCCAGCAAAGTGGAATAGAAGAGGTTAATGGTCCCATTTTATGGATCCTCCATACAATCACATCTACTATTTAACACTATCCTCCCCAGATTGCTGCTTCTAGAAGGGGGCAATGTACGATGGCTTCCATTCTCTGAACTAAAAGATTTTAAAATATTATGTTGATTTTACCTGGAGCACCATTATATAAAGTACAGGGCAGTAGCAATATTCTCCAGGAGATGAGTGAAATGAATTAGAGGAATAAAGTGGAGAACACTGCTACTTTACTGCACCGGAGTGGACCTATAATACAACAGGGCTGGAAGTACACAATAGTATGCTTTTTATATCCGGCGGCCGCCGTTCTTTTATTTTCTCTTGCCGGCTGAACAGAGATGTACTGTGCGTGGTAGAAGAGCGCGGGAGGAAGAAAATAAACATAGCGAGACTGGAAGAGCACCGGCATTTGTATCCCAATTAGAATGGCGCAGTTTCAGCGTGATGTTTCCCCAGCTCATCCATTTTAAGTGGAACTAAACTCCCGCAATCTACATGAACTATTTTGGTAATCCTGGTGCTGCTAGCATTAGTAAGTAGATAGCAGTGGCGGCTGGTGCTCTATTTTTTTTTGGGGGGGGGGTGGCAAACTAACCACCCAACCCCCCCTCCATTCGTTCAGTTGGTGAAATCCCCCACCCCATTGCTCAGGTCAATCCCCCGTAGCACCCCCATAGTAAAGTTAGTTTAGATAGTTGTGTTTCCCTTCTCTTAGGATTCCTGATGGAATGGCTGTTCATCTTTATCCGTCGAGAGTCAAGCCAAACGACAACTGTCGCAAACTAGGCGGGTGGAGGGCTTCCCTTTAGGGGGAGGTGCTCTGGTCCAGAATGTGTACAGAATGCTGCAGGTAGATGCAGGGAATGCAGACAGGAAATGTGATAAAGTGTATATTGTAAATATTGCAAAAACGGAGGTGATATATTTTTGATACTTATTTATTCATGTACAGTTTTGTATCTCCCCTTCCAAGTTTGTTCCCCTTTCCCCTCCAATTTCTGACTTTGGGGTGCTTCTGTTCAAAGAAGCTATTTTTCAATTTCAGCTGGGGACCGGCTGATGCTTGGGGGGGGGGGGGGGTGAGTTTTGTAAGTCCGGACGCGTGGTGTTAGTCCGGACTGATTTAAATGGAGAGGATCGGTTTTTGGGACAATCCTTTGCGTGGATACAATACCCCCGCGATGTGAGTGGGGGGGGGGGGGGGTTCGTAGTCGGCCAGGGGTCGACTTTAACTTTTTATCGAAGAAACTTGTCTTCGTGGGGTTTCAGTCTTTAACCTCCCCTTTCCCCTTGTTTGAACCTTCCCCTCTATGTTTTGACATGTACTTATTTATTCATAGTTTTTATATAGTGGAGGCAAAAACGTTATAAATGTTATATGTGAAATAGTGTAAAGGACAGACGTAAGGGACGTAGATGGACGTCGTAAGACATGTGTAAGACCTGGTCTCGTGGAGGGGGATTTCCCTTCGGGAGGTGGGCGGATCAAACGCTGTCAACAGCAAACCGAACTGAGAGCTGCCTATTTCTACTTGTCGGTAAGGTAGTCCTTAGGATTC
>BLSH010164913.1:8007-30234 GCA_018402905.1 Glandirana rugosa
ATAACCATCATTGACTGGTAAAGTGGTCTATACGTGTTCGAATGGGATGGTTCCTAATCGTTCATCTCAACTCGCTTGAAGATCTTCAGTCCCAAGACGACCAAGCCGTCTTGAAGCCCTGTTTCAGGCCCAAGCCCAGGCCTGTCTTGGGCTTGAAACAGGGCCTGGGGCTTGGGGTAACTTTAGTTACCTCTGGGCCTGAAAATCCATGTTTTGCATGACATTTTATCAGGACCTTCCAGGATCTCCAGACGTTTTCCTTCCTTTACACCCATTCCCACCCTGTTCACTGGATGTTTCTTTACCCCTGTCCCTTTATTGAATTTAAAGTTATTTCCCTGTCCCCATTTCTTTGTAGGTCACTTGTCCCACCCTTACCCACATTTCCTTCCTTTTGCAGACCTCTAGGACCTTCCAGGACTATTTTACAGTACGTTTTGTACCTAAAAGTCCGGGTCTCCATTGATTTCAATGGGGTTCGGGGTCCGGGACAAAGTTCGGGTTCTGTCCGGACCCGAACCCGGACTTTGTCCCGAAGTTCTGCCGAACCAGCAGAACCCTGACTTCTAGAAGTTCGCTCAACTCTACTTGCTAATCCTTGGTAGGGTAAGCTTGTGCATATCTGGTGAAATGGTCAGTTACTACCAATATGTTGCATCTTCCACCTGAATCTGGTTCCAGACACAAGAAGTCAATACATACCAGGTCTAATGGGCCCTGACTATGCAAGTGCCCCATAGTAGCAGCACGGGTTGGAAGAGTTTTCCTCTGGATGCAAGACATACAAGATCTGCAGTAGTCTTCTATATTCTCATATTGGGCCAATAGAATCTGGTTTAGATTAATTGATAGGTTCTATCTATACCCAGATGTCCATGTTCATCATGTAATGATGCTAAAACTCAACTGCGATGTTTCTCAGGTATATACAACCGCCAGGTTTCCTCTGTCCCTTTACTAAGACCTTGCCTATAAAGTACCCCATCTTTCAGATGTAATTGGTTCCATTCGCAATGTAACACTCTGGCCTGATTAAGATTACTCTTCAAAAGCAATTGAGGTCACTCGTCCAAGGGGATCTTGTTCCTGATCAGTCTTGATCTCTTTCTTCATCAGCCTAAGACCTCTTCACTTCTCACCAGTGTCACTCCACAATAAGATAATGGCACTCCTGCTGGTGACACCCCTATAGAAGGCCTGTACTCCATCTACTGGCACAAAAATCCACTCTTGAGTTTCTCAATTCTGTCGATAAGGTCGATGGGACAAGGCATCTGCATCTCTGTTTCCATCATCAGGATGATACTTGAGGCTAAATTGGAACCCAGCTAGAGCAGCCAACCATCTATGCCCTGTGGAATCCAGCTTTGCAGTTGTCAGCAAGTAAATTAATGGATTGTTGTCAGTTTTGACAACAAACTGAACTCCATACAGATAGTCTTTTAATTTATCTACAACCGCCCACTTCAAAGCCAGGAACTCAAACTTATGAGCCGGATAACTTCTTTCAGAGGGTATGGGGGTTCGACTCACATAAGCCACAGGCCTCAGATGACCACCATGCTCTTGATAAAGTATTCCTCCCAATCCATCTCGATTGGCATCTACATGAAGCTCATATGGTTTAGAAGGGTCAGCATAAGCTAGAACTGGAGCCTCAGTTGAACTGATCTTCAATTTTTGAAATGCTTCCTCACACAAGGGAGTCCACTGCTCACATATGGATTCCTTCTTCCCTCTTTGATCTATATTCTTCTCTTTCAATTTCTTATCTTCCCCGGAGACCACCTGCAACAGTTCATTAAGTGGCTTGGCTATTTTGGCAAAATTAGCCACAAATCTCCGATAGTACAAACAGAACCCTCAAAGGGATCACAGCTCAGTTACAGTCTCTGGCCGTGGCCATGCAGTTACTGCTTCCAATTTCTCCAGATCAAGGGTCACTCCATTAGCCAACACAACATGACCCAAGTAGGTAACCGAAGTTCGGTAGAACTGGCACTTCTCTAAGGACAACTTCAATCCTTCTTCATGGAGCCTCTCAAACACCTTTTTCAACCGGGCTTCATGCTCTTCCAGAGTTTTTCCAAACACAATGATGTCATCCAGGTACACCAGAAATTCCACCGGATTCATGTTTCCCAAGTTGCTTTCCATCAGTCTTTGAAAAGTAGATGGAGCTACTGTCAATCCTTGTTGCATTCTATTAAACTCATAGAACCCCAATGGACATATGAAGGCTGTCTTCTGCACACATTGGTATCTAATAGTACCCACTCTTCATGTCCAGCACACTGAACCATTTGGCTCCCACCAGACACTGCAAAGCGTCTTCAATAGAGTTGAGCAGACACCTGGATGTCCGGGTTCGTCGGGTTCGGCCGAATTTCACGAAAAAGTTCAAGTTCGGCACCGAACTTGAGCCGAACTTGACCCCAGACACCGAATCCCATTGAAGTCAATGGTGACCTGAACTTTTGGGCACAAAAATGGCTGTAAAAAAGTCCTGGAAAGGACAAGAGGGCTGCAAAAGGAATCAAAATGGGGGTAAGAGTAGGACAAGTGCCCTGCAAAAAAATATGGATAGGGAAATAACTTAAAATCACATAAAAAAAAAAAAAAATTTGGAGGAGGAGGTGGATGTGGAGTAGGAGCCTAGAGGTTGAGGAGGCGGTGACCGTGGTGGTATAGGTGGAAGTGGCGGTGGAGGAGGTAGCCAACACTGTTTTTTGTTTGTTTGGGGTTTTTTTCTAATTGGGGTAGCCCCCAAAATATTGAGACATATTCAAAAAAAAAAAAAGTATACCAATGGCTGTGTGAGGCCGGTCTAAATGTCTATTCTGCACAAGGTACAGACAAGTCTCGTGGGATCCATGGAGTAAAAGGAATCTGCGCTTTGTGTCATAAACTCAATACCAATCAGTGTATAAAAAAAAATGTGACAATATAAACCAACATTAAATTGTGACTCCAAATTCAGCACAATGAATTAAATCTGTGTGTAACTCAAAAATGTGATAATAAAAAGTATTAGGTTATGAATATATATCAACATAAACCCAAATATCTTTGCACAAAAATCATAAAAATCCAAAAAGATAAAGGTAAAAGCAAGAGTCCCGTGAGCATGTGTTCAGAAAGTCCAATTCTGTGTATTAATTCCAGGTCCGTATGACCACAACAAATAATCAAATATATTCCTCCACCACACCAATTCAAAAGTGCGCGGTTCCTCCACCAGACAAAGGTTCTCCTTACCAGAGTCACATGACCCTCTATTACGGGGGGTCAATAAGCGCTTGCGTGGACTTAGGCTTCCACACAGCCGCAGATGATGAATTTTCCACCTCCAAACCTCATAAACGGTCCATGTAATAAGATGGAAAAAAGGCCACAATAGCGTGATACCGTAAAAACAATTGTATTTATTAATAAAATATTGCACTTACAGGAAATTCGAAAGATCTGAGCAATAAGCGCTTGCGTGGACTTAGGCTTCCATACAGGCGCAGATGATGAATTTTCCACCTCCAAACCTGATAGACGGTCCATGTAATAAGATGGAAAAAAGGCCACAATAGCGTGATACCGTAAAAACAATTGTATTTATTAACCATTCCAGATCCGCGCTATTGCCAAAATACGGCTCCAGCGCGGATCTGAAATGCCGGGAGGACATCCATGGACGTCCTCCACTGCGCATGCTCCAGCGCGCCCCCTGGCGGCGCCCCATGTCCGCCTCATGTCCGCCCGAGACCCGCCGATCACTTTTAGGAGCCTCAGAACGGGGAACCGCCGTTGTAAACACGGCGGTTCCCCGTTCTGTGACAGGGGACAAGCAGATCTACTGATCCCTGTCACTGGGATCAGTTAGATCTGTTATGTCCCGGCCAGCCCTGCCCCCCCCCACAGTTAGAACACAGCCAGGGAACATATTTAACCCCTTCACTGCCCCCTGCTGGTTAACCCCTTCACTGCCAATGACATTTATACAGTAATCAGTGGACATTTAAATTTCTGATCGCTGTATAAATGTCATTGGTCCCAAAAATGTGTAAAAAATGTCCGACATGTCCGCCCCAATATCGCAGTCCCAATAAAAATCGCAGATCGCCGCCATTACTAGTAAAAAAAAAATATATAATAAACGCCAGAAATCAATTCCCAGTTTGTAGACGCGATATCTTTTGCGCAAACCAATCAACATACGCCGATTGCAATTTTTTTTTTTTACCAAAAATATGTAGAAGAATAAATATCGGCCAAAACTGATGAATCTTTTTTTAATGGATTTGTACTTTAGCAAAAAGTAAAAAATATTGTTCTTTTTTGCAAAATTGTCGCTCATTTTTTGTTTATAGCGGCGATCAGAAATGACGCAGAGGGGATCAAATACCACCAAAAGAAAGCTCTATTTGTGGGAAAAAAAGGACGCAAATTTTATTTGGGTACAACATCACACAACCGCGCAATTGTCATTCAAAATGCAACAGCGCTGAAAGCCAAAAATTGGTCTGGGCAGGAGGGGGGTTTAAGTGCCCGGTAAGGAAGGGGTTAATAAAATATTGCACTTACAGGAAATTCAAAAGATCTGAGCAATAAGCGCTTGCGTGGACTTAGGCTTCCATACAGCCGCAGATGATGAATTTTCCACCTCCAAACCTCATAAACGGTCCATGTAATAAGATGGAAAAAAGGCCACAATAGCGTGATACCGTAAAAACAATTGTATTTATTAATAAAATATTGCACTTACAGGAAATTCGAAAGATCTGAGCATTGGATATCAGATCAATGTATGGACATGAAGACGCGGTGAGAACAGGCACAGCACTGCAGCGGCACCTGTGTTTCGTCATCATCAGAGACGTGCTGAGGTGGTGTTTCCATGTCCTCATCCTTAAACAGAAGTGGTTGGGCATCGGTGCACTCAATGTCTTCCCCTTCTGGGGCAGGGCTATGTGGATGGCCCACGGAAAGTACACCAGCAGAGTCATCAAAAAGCATAAGAGACTGCTGCATGACTTGGGGCTCAGACTGCTTGGCTGATTTACAAGGGGCTGAGGTGAAAGACAGATGGCCATGGGGTTCAGGTGCCAACTCTGAGCTTTCATCAAGGGACCAGGTGGGAGACAATGTGAAGGAACTGGAGGCATTGTCAGCCACCCAATCTACTTTGGCCTGTACTTGTTCTGGCCTCACCATTCGTTGATCGGCATTCGGGCCTACCATATAACGTTGAAGGTTCTGTCGGCTACTCGCACCAGAGGAATGTGTTTCACTTGTGCGTGTAGCTGGCACAAATCGACCACGTCCTCTCCTTGCAACAGGAACTTCACCAACACCACCAACACCAGCAGCACTAGCAGCACCACGACCACGTCCTTTATTTGACGCTCTCCTCATTCTGGACGAAAATGTACTATGTAGCATTATTTATTAATAATAAAAAAAAGAATAATAAATGATTATTCTTTTTTTTTAAACCAGCAATGTAGATGCACTTTTTATTTATTTTTTTTTTCAATATTTTTATTGAAGTTTATCGTACCAAACAAAGTAATTGCAGTAGACAAATTTTCAAAACTTTGCCAACAATAGTTCAAAAACGGATACAAATTTGTATGAAGAGTGTATACAATAAGGGTAAGTAGAAAAATCTTTAAAATACACAAAAAAAAAAAAAAAAAAGAGGCATAGTAAGGATAAAAGTAATTAAATTAAGAAATCAAACAGTCTAATAAGAAAAGCAATAAGGCTACATAGTCATAGAAGTCAATTCTATTAGCTTATGGGAACATAATATAGGTCAGATCGACCCCCGGCTTAGACCAGGTAACTAAGTTGGTGCCTTCCAGAGCAGGCCCCACAGGAATGAAGACCCTCTTTAGGGTCACCTTTGGGCGACTCTGCACTAGAGACACCCTGAAGGAGAGCCCCCAGGCCCCCAGCACCCCCAATGGGAACAAACTGTGCCAAGAGCTGAGGACCCCCCCACCCTAGAGGGCCTCAGTCTCCAAACAAACTCTGTAATTGTCTCCGCCGGGTCAACAAAAGAGCCACCATGGACTCCTAAACCCTCAATCCTATGTTTACGATCCCCACCACCCTCAGAAATATAATGATGGCATTAAACAAAATAACAAAGAAACAGAAATAAAAGAAATAAGAAAAAGAAAGATAAGGAGAAGAATGCCTTAGAAAGAGTGAGTGTAGCGAGATAACTATTAACTTTATCTGTCAGTCAAAAATTTTGGTTCCCTGGAATGCCCGGAGTTAGAGATACTCCTACAAAGGTCGCCTATGGTTCCCAAATGAGCTCGAATTTTTGTAGATTATCTGCTAGAATGCTAGCTAATCTTTCCTGTGTCATTAGCCAGGAAATTTTTCGTATGGTTGCTTTTAGGGAAACCCGTTCCTGTTTCCAAGCGCTAGCTATTGTAAACTTGGCTCCCAGTAATATAAAATGTATTAATTTTCTATTGGTTTTCGTGGTGTTAGGGATGTAGTCATTTAAAAGTGCAATAGTAGGGGATCTCGATAGTTTGCAACCTGTTACCATATGAATAATACAAAATATTTTAGACCAAAAGACCGTATTCTTGGGCACTCCCACCACACGTGGGCCATGGTACCCTGAAGAAGACACCCCCTAAAGCATAGCTGATCAGCAGTCGGATAGAATATATTCAGTCTAGCTAGTGTGAGATACCATCTCATCATAACTTTTACACTTGCTTCAGAGATAGTGGTGTTCAGGATACCCTTGTAAGATCTGGAGCAGGCAGCTTGCCACTTATCCAGTTCCCATTCAAAGTGGAGATCTAATTCTCAGTTAATCATAAAGGCTGATTTTTTAATGGGAAGAGTGAGAGCTTCATAAATGACCGAGATACCACCCCTCTGCAGTGATGGCTGACCACACCAACATTCATAGTCTGTAAAACTCGGGGGGAGTGGTTTATCCTTACAAATTTTGTGAAGAAAATTAGAAATTTGACAAAATCTAAATTTCTCTGAGTTTGGAAGCTCTAATTTGTTTAAACAATATTTGAGAGTGATCGGACCTGTAGCCATGAAGTAGTGTCCTATGCGGAACAGCCCCTTGTTTAGCCACCATTGAAAGGCTTTGATATTTAGCCCCGGAGGAAAGTACGGGTTATTGAAGAGGTGTGCTAATGGTTTAACTGAGGAGACCAAGGAGGAAGTATATCTAATTTTATCCCATAGAGGCAATTCGTTAGAGAAGGGGCCAAAATTGGAGGTCTATCTTTAGGGGAACACCATAGAAGAAAGTCCAGCGTGTGCCTCGGAGTAGCCTGTCTTTCTATCCGCACCCAGTCCTGCTTCTCCTGCCTAAAATATATAGAAGACAATTGTGCTAGCCTGGCGGCTTGAAAATATCTCACTAGGTGGGGTAAACCCAGTCCACCCCTGCGTCTATGGTGAAATAGGGTTTGTTGAGGAATCCTACATCCTGAGCTTCCCCAAATGAATTTAAGGATTTTACTTTGAAAAGAGGAGAGGTGATCTCTCCGGATGGGGACTGGCAAAGAGCGAAAAAGGTAGAGGAGTCTAAGCAGCAAAGTCATTTTCACTGAATTAATTCTCCCAAGCCACGAGATCTCCTGCTTAGACCAAAGCTTAAGATCGTCTTCAAGTTTTCTGAACATCGGGGGATAGTTACTGCTATATAAGGTTTCGTATTTAGAGGTGAGGTTGATCCCTAGATATTTAATTGAGGTATCCCTCCACCTAAACTTGAAATCCGTTTTAAGCTTGGAGATTATCTCAGGAGGTAAGGAAACATTCAGGGCTTGAGATTTAGTATAATTAACCTGGAGCCCCGAAATCACGGAGAAGTCCTTAAGGAGCTGACATAATAAGGGGAGGGAAGACTTTGGGGAAGTTATGAAGACTAGTAGATCATCAGCAAATAGACCACATTTGTGTTCTTGTTGACCGCATATCACCCCTTTGATAAGGTGATTATCTCTGATGGCTATGGCGAGAGTCTCTATTACAATAGAGAAAAGTAATGGGAATAGTGGACAGCCCTGCCTAGTGCCTGTTTTAATTGGAAAAGCATTGGACTAGAATCCCTGCAGTTTAATCATAGCTTGCGGTGTCGAGTAGAATGCTCTGATAAGGCCTATAAACCTCTCCCTGAAGCCCCAATGCTTCAGAAGGGTCATCAGATAAGTCCATGAGACCGAGTCAAACGCCTTTCGTAGGTCCAGGGAGAGCAACATCCCCTCCTGGACCGGCCCTCCTGTCCAATTGGTTTGAGGTATTGAAACTATATCAATTGCCCTTCTGACTTGATCAGGACCCTGTCGGCCCGGAATGAAACCCACCTGGTCCTTGTCAACATATTGACTAATAAAGGAAGCTAACCGGTTCGCCATTATTTTATTTAGAATTTTCAGGTCATTATTTATGAGGGAAATCGGACGGTAATTATCTATGTCTTCTGAATTTTTCTCAGGTTTTGGGATCACAGTTATGTATGCGGTGTTAAGGTGCTTCTCGACAGGGTCCCCTTTCATTTTAAAATTAAAAAATTGCGTCATATGCGGAGCCAATGTTTTGGCAAATGTTTTATAGTAGGGGCCCGAGAGACCATGAGACCCTGGGGCTTTGATGACCCCCAGTACCTCCTCTTCCGAAATTGCTTTATCCATTAAGTCTCTATGTTGATCTGTGAGAAGGGTTAGAGAGATGCCATCGAGATACTGATTTATTATTTCTACATTCTCGTTGGTCACAGGGCTGTACAGATTCTAATAATATTTTTGAAAGGCCCCAATAACTGTGTTTGGGTTGGAAGAGGGGGGATTACCGTCTACCCTGATTTTGGGCATAGAAAGATGCCTTGCCCGGGGAGTAAGTTTCCTCGCCAGATATGAACCCATTTTATTACCCTGAAAATTGAATTTATTTTTAGACCAACGGATGGCCTTCTCTGCTTTCGTCGTGAGCGCAAGATTAAGCTCTAATTTCACCTTATCTAGTTTATCTAAAAGTAACTGAGAGGGATGCGCCTTATGTTCTGCTTTAACTGCTATGAAGGACTCCTCCAGCTTCTGCACATGGAGTCCTCTTTCCTTTTTGATCCTGGAAGCCAATTGAATACATTTGCCTCTAATAAAGGCCTTATGGGAAGCCCATACTGATTCTACCGATGTTTCACTTGGCATATTAGTAGAGAAGTATTCCTGGAGACTGTTATCAATTCCAGTGACATTTACTGAGTCTGTGAGTAATGACTCATTTAGTCTCCAATGCGGTTTAGGAAATAGCCTGGACTGGATGCGGATGGACATCGACACTAGAGAGTGATCTGAAAGGACTGTATCATGAATGTGGGCATCTAGAATGTTTGGTAAGGTATAGAAGGGAGTAAATAGGTGGACAATTCTAGAATACGAATTGTAGGGGCTGGAGTAATGAGTAAAATCCCTGCTACAGGGATGCCTGTCCCTCCACACATCAATTAAGTTCTGAGAGTGAAGGAGTTTGGCAATGCGAAGACTGACTTTAGTTGGGCGCAACAGTTGGTTGCCTAGGGGTCTGGTTTTATCTAAAGATTGGTCAAAGGCAACATTCGAGTCACCTCCAAATATTATTGTGCCCTCCAACAAGGGGGAAAGGGCCGCTAACATTTCCTGAAAGAACTTTAGCTGACCCTGATTGGGGGCGTAGTACGAGATCAGTGAAATGATTTGCCCATCAATAGTACCTTTCACTAAAATATACCTGCCCTCTGGGTCCCTAACATCTGAGAGCCACGTGAAGTTGCAATTTTTAGAGATTAGAATAGCTACTCCTTTTGATTTGGATTCAGCATTAGCTAGGAAAAAGCTTGGGAAATAAGAGTGGAGGAAGTTAGGATTAAAACGGGCAGGGAAGTGAGTTTCCTGGAGCAGAAGGATATCTAATTTCAGAGATTTATAAAAATCCCCGATCTTCTTGCGTTTAATGGGGGAGTTTAGTCCCTGAACATTATGGGTGGCAACCCTAAAAGGGAATTGTGGGAGGTCAGCCATCACTTATAGTGCAGAGTGTGTGTCTTTTAGTAGGGTCACTCACCCTTCCCTGGGTTTTCCCATTATCCATGAAACCATATCGCAGCTTGAGGAAAGAGCCTTGATCCGCATTCACTCTAGGAGGCAAGAAGAAGTAATGGAGGAAGAGAGAAAAAGAGAACAGAAATATGCAAAAGGCAATATTAAACATTGTGAACCAATCTCGACAAATAAGTAGCCCTGAAAGGGGCCATTTTCTCCAACTAAGGTATTTGCGACCAAGGGGGGAGAAAGAGTAGAGCCCCTTGGAAACCCTCTGGTATAGACCAAAAAGTCTAGCTCTTACCACTAGACAGCCCATCCCTGACCTACTAAATAAGGTCAGCTAAATAGGCGGAGGCGCAAGTGGGCCACCACCCGTCCACGAGCCCTGTGAAAACAATAAAAAATAAAAACAGATGACAACTTATATTCTAATCTTAAGTAGGGTCTTGAAACTGACCACAAGCCCTAGACATCTCTCCCCTAAGGGAGAATAGTTGCCCTCCCTACCGGCCCCGGCCTGCGAAGACACCCCCCCTGAAAAAAGGGATAGGGAAGTCTCCACAGGACGGAATCTCTGACACCTTGACAAGGCCCACTAGGGCGGGGCAAGAGAACCCTTAAAGTATGGGAGAACCGTGTAATGAAGTCCAACCTCGACTTTGACGCTTTGGCGTCAAAGAATCTCCTAGTTCAGACCCTACCATCAGCCTGAAAAGCAAAAATATGTTAACAGTATCACATTGCATTTTAAGGCCTGTCCTAGAAGCTGAGAAAGGACATAAGTCAACATGAGCCCAAAAATATAATAAGGTTGAAATCAAATCAAGGCCAAAAACAAAAAGGGGAAGTTATGAAATGTGCATTTCCCCATAGCAGGAGTCCTGCTAGTTAGAAGTTATGTTGAACTTGTCTGAGACCCAAGTCATGGGGGACCATTTTCTTTCGCTCGTTTTGGTTTGGCCTTCTTCCAGAGGGGGGTTCTGGGACTGGTGGGAGACTGTCTCTTAGTCGAACTGGTGTTGCTAGAGGTGTCCATATCGGATTCCTGAGATATCAATTTTAGATGGAGGAAGAGTTTCTCTCCTTCCTGTAGAGAAGAGAAAGCATAATCCCAACTTTTGAAAGAAAATTTAACAGCAAATGGAAAGGACCACTTGTATTTGATTTCCTTCTCTGTCAGCACTGCTAGGAGGGGTTTCAAAGCTCTCCTTTTCTGTATTGTAGATGGTGCAAGGTCAGCAAAGATTTGAACCGGGTGCCCTTTACAGAGGATCTTGGCAGTAATTCTGGACTGTTTCATGACCCCTTCCTTTATGGCATAAAAATGGGGCTTGACAATTATGTCTCTCGGGGTGTCATCTTTCCGAAGGGCCCCCAGAGCTCTGTGGGTGTCCGGCAGTAGGTTAGTAATCAAATTTTGTATTGCCTCAGGAATGTCCTTGATCTCCTCTGGAAGGCCTCTCACTCTAAAATTATCACGTCTCGACCTATTTTCTAGATCATCGATTTTTGAAAGGCCCGTATCCAATTGATCCTGTAGAGAACCGATAAGATCTGAGTTCTGATTGGAGATTGCTGCAGTGGAATCCAGCTTGTTCTCAATTGCTTCAATACGGACCCTTAAACATTTGAAAATCTGATTTGTTCTCACCAGTAATAGTGGCAATCGTGTTTGCTAGCCCCCTCTCAAGGAGAGATGAAAATTTATGATAGAGATCTTCCACCTGTAATGAGATGCTGGAACCGGGCTGTTAGGTCCCAGTGGAGGAGATGAGAGTTCCCCTTGGAAACGGCCTAGTAGTGATTCTGTGGAGGAGGGCGATGGCAAAGGGAGCTGTATGGATCCTCCTTGAGGTCCTGGGGTAAAAGTCAATAAAGCAGGGGAGAGAATTTGCCTGTAGTCAGGACGCGTTAAATGACCCAGGCTCTCTGAGCGAGGGCTGTCCATGGCTCCTGTAGCTGCGACTGAGGCTGCCGCCATCTTGGGACACCCCTGTCTGGAAGTCGCAGAAAAAAGCAGACTCAAATCTTTCCTTGCGGATGGTGCAGACATGCAGGGAAGAGTCTGCTTTGCTGTAGGGACTGTGTCACCCATTCTGGGAGCAAACTGATGGGCTCTGTGGTCTATATAGATTCCGGGGATGGGATAGGTTATCTCTGACCAACTGCTTGCGGCTTAAAATTGTGGGGTGAAGGCCTGAGAAAGTTTGTTAGCACCTCTATATTATTGATGAAAGTCCTGTGGACATCCCATGGGTCTTGGTGGGTCGCCTTGAGTCTCTGCAAAGTGAATTGGGAGGGTCACCAGGTGTCTTTGTGATTTAGAATGCCTTTAGGCCTTAACGGCGGCCACCTTGGTACACCCTGATACCTCTGATACTGCTGGGGTAGAAAATTGGGGTCTCCGGGAGCGTCCCACCACACTAACCTTCACCCCAGGTGTGTAGACCAGCTGGTCGTGACTGGATTGGGTGTTCCAGCTCGATTGGGTCCACGGCTCTGAATCCACTGGGCCTGTTAGGCCGCCGCCGCGGCCATCTTGGGACACCAGGCGGTCCCCTCGATGCGGAGGGTGTACTCGGGGATTCCCTGCAACACTCCCTGATACTCTCTGCGGCCTGTGGGATGCTTGAGGGGAAAGGATCCCCTGATTGTGGCTCTCCTCCGCGTCGTCTCTTCTCTTTTAGGGCATCGCAGGCGGG
The DNA here is from genome assembly GCA_018402905.1 of Glandirana rugosa. Taxonomy (NCBI): domain Eukaryota; kingdom Metazoa; phylum Chordata; class Amphibia; order Anura; family Ranidae; genus Glandirana; species Glandirana rugosa. The sequence goes on from BLSH010164913.1 coordinate 20,783, forward strand.
TGTTGGTGCGGAGCTCTGGATCAAGCGACCATCCTGAAGCTTCCGCACATGCACACTCGCACTTTTTATTTTTGTGCAAGAAATGCACCGATGGCCGCAAATGTAGTATTTAGAATATTTTTTTTTAAGCCATCAATGTAGACGCACTTTTATTTTTGCACAAGAAATTCATAGCAAAGTGCAAATGTACTATGTAGCACTATTTATTAATAGTGCAAGAAATGCACCGCTCACAACAGCAGCTGGAACCTCTACCTACACCAGTATGAGATGATTTTAGAACGCTAATCCGTCCCTCACAGCACCGCTAGGAACTTGTCCATACTGCAGTATGAGATGATTTTGGAACGATAATCTGTCCCTCACAGCGCCGACAGGAACCTCTCCCGACTCCAGTATGAGATTATTTTAGAACGCTAATCTGTCCCTCACAGCACCGATAGGAACCTCTCCCTACACAGGTATTAGATGATTTTAGAACAATAATCTGTCCCTCACAGCACCGACAGGAACCTGTCCCTACTGCAGTATGAGATGATTTTAGAACGATAATATGTCTCTTACAGCACCGACAGTAATCTCTCCCTACAACAGTATGAGATTATATTAGAACGCTAATCTGTCCCTCACAGCACTGACAGGAACCTCTCCCTACACCAGTATGAGATGATTTTAGAATGCTAATCTGTCTCTCACAGCACCGCCAGGAACCTGTCACTACTGCAGTATGAGAAGATTTTAGAATTATAATCTGTCCCTCACAGCACCAACAGGAACCTCTCACTACACCAGTATGAGATGATTTTAGAACGATAATCTGTCTCTCACAGCACCGACAGGAACCTCTCCCTACTCCAGTATGAGATGATTTTAGAACTATAATCTGTCCCTCACAGCACCGATAGGAACCTCTCCCTACAGCAGTATGAGATGATTTTAGAACGATAATCTGTCCCTCACAGCACTGACAGGAACATGTCCCTACTGCAGTATGAGATGATTTTAGAACAATAATCTGTCCCTCACAGCACCGACAGGAACCTCCCCCTACACCAGTTGATTTTAGAATACTAATCTGTCCCTCACAGCAACAACAGGAACCTCTCCCTACACCCGTATGAGATGATTTTAGAATGATAATCTGTCCCTCACAGAACTGACAGGAACCTCTCCCTACTCCAGTATGAGATGATTTTAGAACAATAATCTGTCCCTCACAGCACCGACAGGAACCTGTCCCTACTGCAGTATGAGATGATTTTAGAGCGATAATCTGTCCCTCACAGCACCAACAGGAATCTCTCCCTACACCAGTATGAGATTATTTTAGAACACTAATCTGTCAGTCACAGCACCGCCAGGAACCTGTCCCTACTGCAGTATGAGATGATTTTAGAATGATAATCTGTCCCTCTCAGCACCGACAGGAACCTCTCCTTACACCAGTATGAGATGATTTTAGAATGCTAATCTGTCCCTCACAACACCGACAGGAACCTTTCTTTAGTGCAGTATGAGATGATTTTAGAATGATAATCTGTCCCTCACAGCACCGACAAGAACATGTCCTTACTGCAGTATGAGATTATTTTAGAATGATAATCTGTCCCTCACAGCACCTACAGGAAACTCTCCCTACTCCAGTATGAGATGATTTTAGAACGCTAATCTGTCCCTCACAGCTCCAACAGGAACCTGTCCTTAGTGCAGTATGAGATGATTTTAGAATGATAATCTGTCACTCACAGCACCGACAGAAACTTTTCCCTACACCAGTATGAGATGATTTTAGACAGATAATCTGTCCCTCACAGCACCGACAGGAACCTCTCCCTACACCAGTATGAGATGAATTTAGAACAATAATCTGTCCCTCACAGCACCGACAGGAACATCTACCTACTCCAGTATGAGATGATTTTAGAATGATAATCTGTCCCTCACAGTACCGATAGGAACCTCTCCCTACACCAGCATGAAATGATTTTAGTACGATAATCTGTCCCTCACAGCACCGACAGGAACCTGTCCCTACTGCAGTATGAGATGATTTTAGAACGATAATCTGTCCCTCTCAGCACCGACAGGAACCTCTCCCTACACCAGCATGAGATGATTTTAGAATGCTAATCTGTCCCTCACAACACCGACAGGAATCTGTCCTTAGTGCAGTATGAGATGATTTTAGAACGATATTCTGTCCCTCAGAGCACCGACAGGAACATGTCCCTACTGCAGTATGAGATGATTTTAGAATGATAATCTGTCCCTCACAGCACCTCCAGGAAACTCTTCTTACTACAGTATGAGATGATTTTAGAACGCTAATCTGTCCCTCACAGCTCCGACAGGAACCTGTCCTTAGTTCAGTATGAGATGATTTTAGAACGCTAATCTGTCCCTCACAGCACCGACAGGAACATGTCCCTACTTCAGTATGAGATGATTTTAGAACACTAATCTGTCCCTCACAGCACTGCCAGGAACCTGTCCCTACTGCAGTATGAGATGATTTTAGAACGATAATCTATCCCTCTCAGCACCGACAGGAACCTCTCCTTACACCAGTATGAGATGATTTTAGAATGCTAATCTGTCCCTCACAACACCGAGAGGAACCTGTCTTTAGTGCAGTATGAGATGATTTTAGAACGATAATCTGTCCCTCACAGCACCGACAGAAACATGTCCCTACTGCAGTATGAGATGATTTTAAAATGATAATCTGTCCCTCACAGCACCTACAGGAAACTCTCCCTACTCCAGTATGAGATGATTTTAGAACGATAATCTGTCCCTCACAGCTCCGACAGGAACCTGTCCTTAGTGCAGTATGAGATGATTTTAGAACGATAATCTGTCCCTCACAGCACCGACAGGAACATGTCCCTACTTCAGTATGTAATGATTTTAGAATGATAATCTGTCCCTCACAGCACCGACAAGAACATGTCCTTACTGCAGTATGAGATTATTTTAGAATGATAATCTGTCCCTCACAGCACCTACAGGAAACTCTCCCTACTGCAGTATGAGATGATTTTAGAACGCTAATCTGTCCCTCACAGCTCCAACAGGAACCTGTCCTTAGTGCAGTATGAGATGATTTTAGAATGATAATCTGTCACTCACAGCACCGACAGGAACTTTTCCCTACACCAGTATGAGATGATTTTAGACAGATAATCTGTCCCTCACAGCACCAACAGGAACCTCTCCCTACACCAGTATGAGATGAATTTAGAACAATAATCTGTCCCTCACAGCACCAACAGGAACATCTACCTACTCCAGTATGAGATGATTTTAGAATGATAATCTGTCCCTCACAGTACCGATAGGAACCTCTACCTACACCAGTATGAAATGATTTTAGAACGATAATCTGTCCCTCACAGCACCGACAGGAACCTGTCCCTACTGCAGTATGAGATGATTTTAGAAAGATAATCTGTCCCTCTCAGCACCGACAGGAACCTCTCCCTACACCAGCATGAGATGATTTTAGAATGCTAATCTGTCCCTCACAACACCGACAGGAATCTGTCCTTAGTGCAGTATGAGATGATTTTAGAACGATATTCTGTCCCTCAGAGCACCGACAGGAACATGTCCCTACTGCAGTATGAGATGATTTTAGAATGATAATCTGTCCCTCACAGCACCTCCAGGAAACTCTTCTTACTACAGTATGAGATGATTTTAGAACGCTAATCTGTCCCTCACAGCTCCGGCAGGAACCTGTCCTTAGTTCAGTATGAGATGATTTTAGAATGCTAATCTGTCCCTCACAGCACCGACAGGAACATGTCCCTACTTCAGTATGAGATGATTTTAGAACACTAATCTGTCCCTCACAGCACCGCCAGGAACCTGTCCCTACTGCAGTATGAGATGATTTTAGAACGATAATCTATCCCTCTCAGCACCGACAGGAACCTCTCCTTACACCAGTATGAGATGATTTTAGAATGCTAATCTGTCCGTCACAACACCGAGAGGAACCTGTCTTTAGTGCAGTATGAGATGATTTTAGAACGATAATCTGTCCCTCACAGCACCGACAGGAATATGTCCCTACTGCAGTATGAGATTATTTTACAATGATAATCTGTCCCTCACAGCACCGATAGGAACCTCTCCCTACACCAGTATGAGATGATTTTAGAACGATAATCTGTCCCTCACAGCACCGACAGGAACCTGTACCTACTGCAGTATGAGATGATTTTAGAACGATTATCTGTCCCTCTCAGCAGCGACAGGAACCTCTCACCAGTATGAGATGATTTTAGAATGCTAATCTGTCCCTCTCAACACCGACAGGAACATGTCCCTACTGCAGTATGAGATGATATTAGAATGATAATCTGTCCCTCACAGCACCTCCAGGAAACTCTCCCTACTACAGTATGAGATGATTTTAGAAGGCTAATCTGTCCCTCAAAGCTCCGACAGGTACCTGTCCTTAGTGCAGTATAAGATGATTTTAGAACGATAATCTGTCCCTCACAACACCGACAGGAACATGTCCCTACTGCAGTATGAGATGATATTAGAATGATAATCTGTCCCTCACAGCACCTCCAGGAAACTCTCCCTACCACAGTATGAGATGATTTTAGAACGCTAATCTGTCCCTCAAAGCTCCGACAGGTACCTGTCCTTAGTGCAGTATAAGATGATTTTAGAACGACAATCTGTCCCTCACAGCACCGACAGGAACATGTCCCTACTTCAGTATGAGATGATTTTAGAACGATAATCTGTCCCTCACAGCACCGACAGGAATTTATCGCTACACCAGTATGAGATGATTTTAGAAAGATAATCTGTCCCTCACAGCACCGAAAGGAACTTTTCCCTACACCAGTATGAGATGATTTTAGAAAGATAATCTGTCCCTCACAGCACCGACAGGAACCTCTCCCTACACCAGTATGAGTTTATTTTAGAACAATAATCTGTCCCTCACAGCACCGACAGGAACATCTCCCTACTCCAGTATGAGATGATTTTAGAACGATAATCTGTCCCTCACAGCAGCGACAGGAACCTGTCCCTCCTGCAGTATGAAATGATTCTAGAACGATAATATATCCCTTACAGCACCAACAGTAAACTCTCCCTACACCAGTATGAGATTATTTTAGAACGATAATCTGTCCCTCACAGCACCTATAGGAACCTCTCCCTACACCAGTTTGAGATGATTTTAGAACGATAATCTGTCCCTCACAGTACCGACAGGAACCTCTACCTACTCCAGTATGAGATGATTTTAGAACATTAATCTGTCCCTCATAGCACCGACAGGAACATGTCCCTACTTCAGTATGAGATGATTTTAGAAAGATAATCTGTCCCTCACAGAACCAACAGTAACCTCTCCCTACACCAGTATGAGATGATTTTAGAACAATAATCTGTCCCTCACAGCACTGACAGGAACTTATCGCTATACCAGTATGAGATGATTTTAGAAAGATAATCTGTCTCTCACAGCACCGACACAAACTTTTCCCTACACCAGTATGAGATGATTTTAGAAAGATAATCTGTCCTTCACAGCACAGAAAGGATCCTCTCCCTACCCCAGTATTAGATGATTTTAGAACAATAATCTGTCCCTCACAGCACCGACAGGAACATCTCCCTACTCCAGTATGAGATGATTTTAGAATGATAATCTGTCCCTCACAGCACCGACAGGAACCTGTCCCTACTGCAGCATGAGATGATTTTAGAACGATAATATGTCCCTTACAGCACCGACAGTAACCTCTCCCTACACCAGTATGAGATTATTTTAGAAAGATAATCTGTCCCTCTCAGCACCTATAGGAAACTCTCCCTACACCAGTATGAGATGATTTTAGAACGCTAATCTGTCCCTCACAGCACCGCCAGGAACCTGTCACTACTGCAGTATGAGATGATTTTAGAATGATAATCTGTCCCTCACAGTACCGACAGGAACCTCTCCCTACTCCAGTATGAGATGATTTTAGAACGCTAATCTGTCCCTCACAGCACTGCCAGGAACCTGTCTCTACACCAGTATAAAATGATTTTAGAACGATAATCTGTCCCTCACAGCACCGACAGGAACCTGTCCCTACTGCAGTATGAGATGATATTAGAACGATATGTCCCTTACAGCACCGACAGTAACCTCTCCCTACACCAGTATGAGATGATTTTAGAACAAAAATCTGTCCCTCACAGCACTGACAGGAACCTCTCCCTAAACCAGTATGAGATGATTTTAGAACGCTAATCTGTCCCTCACAGCACCGCCAGGAACCAGTCCCAACTGCAGTATGAGATGATTTTAGAATGTTAATCTGTCCCTCTAAGCACCGACAGGAACCTCTCCCTACACCAGTATAAGATGATTTTAGAAAGATAATCTGTCCTTTACAGCACGGACAGGAACTTGTCCCTGCTGCAGTATGAGATGATTTTAGAATGATAATTTGTCCCTCACAGCACCTACAGGAAACTCTCCCTATTCCAGTATGAGATGATTTTAGAACAATAATCTGTCACTCACAGCTCCGACAGGAACCTGTCCTTAGTGCAGTATGAGATGATTTTAGAACGATAATCTGTCCCTCACAGTACCGACAGTAACATGTTCCTACTTCAGTATGAGATGATTTTAGAACGATAATCTGTCCCTCAGAGCACCGAGAGGAACTTTTCGCTACACCAGTATGAGATGATTTTAGAAAGATAATCTGTCCCTCACAGCACCGACAGGAACTTTTCCTTACACCAGTATGAGATGATTTTAGCACGCTAATCTGTCCCTCACAGCACCACCAGGAACCTCTCCCTACTGCATTATGAGATGATTTTAGAACAATAATCTGTCCCTCACAGCACCTACAGGAACCTCTCCCTACTCCAGTATGAGATGATTTTAGAACGCTAATCTGTCCCTCACAGCAATGCCAGGAACCTCTCCTTACATCAGTATGAGAAGATTTTAGAACAATACTCTGTCCCTCACAGATCCGACAGGAACCTCTCCCTACACTAGTATGAGATGATTTTAGAACGATAATCTGTCCCTCGCAGCACCAACAGGAACCTCTCCCTACTCCAGTATGAGATGATTTTAGAACGATAATCTGTCCCTCTCAGCACCGTCAGGAACCTCTCCCTACTCCAGTATGAGATGATTTTAGAACGATAATCTGTCCCTCACAGCACCGACAGGAACCTGTCCCTACAGCAGCATGAGATGATTTTAGAACGATAATATGTCCCTTACAGCACGGACAGTAACCTCTCCCTACACCAGTATGAGATGAATTTAGAATGCTAATCTGTCCCTCACATCACGGACAGGAACTACTCCCTACACCAGTATGAGATGATTTTAGAATTATAATCTGTCCCTCACAGCACTGACAGGAACATCTCCCTACACCAGTATAAGATGATTTTAGAGCACTAATTTGTCACTCACAGCACCACCAGGAACCGGCCCCTCCTGCATTATGACATGATTTTAGAATGATCATCTGTACCTCACAGCACATACAGGAAACTCTCCCTACTTTAGTATGAGATGATTTTAGAACGCTAATCTGTTCCTCACAGCACCGAAAGGAACCTGTCCTTAGTGCAGTATGAGATGATTTTAGAACGATATTCTGTCCCTCACAGCACCGACAGGAACATGTCCCTACTTCAGTATGAGATGATTTTAGAATGATAATGTGTCCCTCACAGCACCGACAGGAAATTTTCCCTACACCAGTATGAGATGATTTTAGAACGATAATCTGTCCCTCACAGCACCAACAGGAACTTTTCCCTACACCAGTATGAGATGATTTTAGTACGCAAATCTGTCCCTCACAGCACCACCAGGAACCAGTCCCTACTGCATTATGAGATGATTTTAGAATGAAAATCTGTCCCTCACAGCACCTACAGGAAACTCTCCCTACTCCAATATGAGATGATTTTAGAATGCTAATCTGTCCCTCACAGCACCAACAGGAACCTCTCTCTACACCAGTATGAGATGATTTTAGAATGATAATCTGTCCCTCACAGCACTGACAGGATCCTCTCCCTACACCAGCATAAGATGATTTTAGAACGCTAATCTGTCCCTCACAGCAACGCCAGGAACCTCTCCCTACACGAGTATGAGAAGATTTCAGATCGATAATCTGTCCCTCACATCACCGACAGAACCTCTCCCTACAGCAGTATGAGATGTTTTTAAAACGATATTCTGTCCCTCACAGCACCGACAGGAACCTCTCCCTACTCCAGTATGAGATGATTTTAGAACTATAATCTGTCCCTCACAGCACCGACAGGAACATCTCCCTACTGCAGTATGAGATGATTTTAGAACGATAATCTGTCCCTCACAGCACCGACAGGAACCTGTCCCTACTGCAGCATGAGATGATTTTAGAATGATAATATGTCCCTTACAGCACCGACAGTAACCTCTCCCTACACCAGTATGAGATGATTTTAGAACGATAATCTGTCCCTCACAGCACCTACAGGAACCTCTCCCTACTCCAGTATGAGATGATTTTAGAACGATAATCTGTCCCTCACAGCACTGACAGGAACCTCTCCCTACTCCAGTATGAGATGATTTTAGAACAATAATATGTCCCTCTCAGCACCGACAGGAACCTCTCCCTAATCCAGTATGAGATGATTTTAGAACGATAATCTGTCCCTCACAGCACCGACAGGAACCTGTCCCTACTGCAGCATGAGATGATTTTAGAACGATAATATGTCCCTTACAGCACCGACAGTAACCTCTCCCTACACCAGTATGAGATGAATTTAGAACGCTAATCTGTCCCTCACATCACCGACAGGAACTACTCCCTACACCAGTATGAGATGATTTTAGAATTATAATTAGTGTTGAGCGAACCCGGACTGTAACGTTCGGGTCCGTACCGAACTTTAGGGTGTCCGTGGCACGGACCCGGACCCGGACATTTCAAAAATCGTTCGGGTTCGGTCCGGGGTTCTGCTATTTTACTCCACGTGTTGAGAAGCTGCAGGGCAGCCAATCAACAAGCGTTTCACTGGTTTGCCCTTAGAAGCCATCACAGCCATGCCTACTAATGGCATGGCTGTGATTGGCCGGTGCATCATGTGACCCAGCCTCTTTATAAGCTGGAGTCACAGTGCTGCAGTCACATGCTCCTTGGGTTAGTGTAGGGAAAGGTAGCTGACGGCGTGAGGGACAGATTTTAGCCATTTTAAGACCTGATCCTGCATCCTGAGATAGATTACTTTACTACTGCTGTCTGTGCTGTTGCTCTGAGGACAGATAGCAGAAATTAGAGATTTCACATACCGCTGCTTTGAGTTGCAGATCAAGCTCTGCATAGAACAACGATCGCTACGATCGTGCTCTACGATCAGATTGTTGGGGGAATTTG